>VDFB02271358.1:944555974-944619674 GCA_007258455.2 Sequoia sempervirens
CTACAACCATTGATATCATTATTTTATATAGCGCTACCATCATTGGTTGTTAGAGAATTGTCTCTTTGTGCGGATTGTCTCTCATAAATCATTCCTCATCTTTTTGTTTTTATGCTAGGTTTCCTTGATGAAGGACCACTGTCACTATCTCCTTTTATACTGTTTCTACCCAACCCAACTTTCCTTATGACTATCCATATATGGACTACCCTAGCACCTTCATGAAGTCACACTTTTCTCATCTCATTGTCCTCTTTGGGAGTGCCATTTGATTTGAGGTATCTTTCCACAAAAAAATCTTAAGGCATGAGATCTATGTCACCGTGACTCTTAATAGGTCCTTGTCACTATGAAAAATTCTTGAGACTACCCTTAACAAACATAATCTCCCTTCCTTTGATAACTATCCTCTTGTTCTCTTTACTATAGGTCTCTTGGGATAGGGTTTCAAGGTCAACTTACTAAACACTCAAGCCTTAAGGATTATGAATGAACATATCTATCATTTATATATGTATTATTGAAGAATACATTATCACACCTTGAAGAATATACTGTCAAATTTGACTATTGTCTCTGTCATTTAAGGGGGACGTCTTTTGTTTTCATGCATTCCTCTATCTCTTTCCAAAATGGTATAGGGTAAAAAGAGTCTTTGAGTTACTTGATTAATATTTGACCAATTCTAGGCCACAACTCAATGTGGAAGAAGACAATAATGACCCCTCTAATGCACCTTTTTGAGAAAGACAACAAAATAATGCCTTTTTTGACAAAGACATTACAACTCATGATAAAATTTGAAAAAATAAAGTAACAATAATACCTCCCATAAAATTTTGAAGATAACCATAGTTTCCATGAAGGACCACAAAATCTCATGCAAAGAGACCTACAATGACCAAAAACTCTAAAGTGGAACTATTCTTTTTGAACTCAAACTCTCCAACCACCCCAATGTGTTGGAATTGCCAGTTTAACCCCATGAGATGCATAATAAAAATACCTCTCGTGCAATAACTTTTTACTGAACATAACTGACACTTTTTGCAACATCTAAAACATTATCGCCATGGTGAAACAACTTGGAGATATAAAAAAAAGAGAGGTTATTGTGGAGGGACCTTATGTGACCATGTACCTTTAGACAACATTTCAAGGTGCCATATTTTTTGAGAAATAACTTGTCAAAGTTCACCACCTTTTGACATTTAGGGCTCTCAAGAGAAAACACTGACACAAATGTAGTTTGGAATGATCGAGCATGCTAGGGTGCAAAATAACACCTTGCATTGTATAAACCCACCCAATAAGGTGTTGGAATTTTCAATTTGGCACCATGATGACAAAACAACATTATCCACCTTTTGCAACTTTTCTTTAATTCATTTGACACTTTTGTAATGTGGGAAAACTTGCTGCCACACCAAATGAATTGGAGATATAAAAAAATGAGAGAGGTTATTATGGAGGGATCCTATGTGACCATGTAACTTTAGAATAAATGTTTCTAGGTACCATGTTTTTGAGAAACAACTTGTCAAAGTTCACCAATTTTTGACACTTAGGGCTCTTAAGAGGAAGCACCGACACAATGTAGTATGGAATGATTGAGCATGTTGGGGTACAAAATATGACATTTTATAGTATAAAACCACCCACTTGAATGTGTTGGCACTATCAGTTTGGCCCCATGATAAAAAAAAAAAAAATTATGTTACCTTGAAACTTTCTTTTCAATGCATTTGACACTTTTTCCAATGTGCAAAATCTTGTCACCACAACCAACTAGATTAGAGATATGAAAAATTGAGATATTTTATTGTAGAGGGACCCTACATGACCCTGTAGCTTCAAATAAAATAGTTATAAGTTCCATGATTTCTAAGGAGATTGTCAAAGTTTTCCACGCTTTGGCACTTAGGGCTTTTAAGAGAAAACATCAACACAAAGTAGTATAGAATGATCCACATGCTAGGGTGTGAAATAGGACCTTTCCTAGAATAAAAATTCCCACCCAGATGTGTTGGCATTTTCAGTTTGTCCGCACAATGAACAAAACAAAAATTATGCTGCCTTGCAACTTTTTCTTTAATGTTTTTGATGCTTTTTACAACGTGCAAAAAATTGTCACCATATACAAATGGATTGGAGACATGGAAAATTGAGAGAAGTTATTGTGGAGGGACCCTACATGACCCTATACCTTCAAGAAAAACATTTCTACTTGTCATGATTTTTGAGAAATATCTGGCAAAAATTTGCCACTTTTAGCACTTTAGAGCTCTTAAGAGAAAATTATGGTATAATATAGTCGAATGATTAGGCATTATTGGGGTGAAAATAGGACCGCTGCTAGCATAAAACTTCCCACTCTAGATGTATTGGTATTAATAGTTTTGACCCACAATGATGCTACCTACAACTTTATTTTCAATACATTTGATAATTTTTGCAATGTGCTTAAAATTGTTGCCATAACCAAAATGGATTGGAGATATGAAAAATTGAGAGGGTGGTATTATGGAGACCCTACATGACCTTGTACCTTCAGACAATATTTTAGGTGCCACGGGTTCTGAGAAATAACTCGTCAAAAAAACCACTTTTGGCACTTAAGACTCTTAAGAGAAAGCATTGGCGCAATATAACCTGAAATGATTGGACATGCTGGGTGTGAAACAATAAATTTTGTAGCATAAAACCACCCACTCGGACATGTTGTAACTGTCAGTTTGGCCCCACGATGAACAAAACAAAAATTATGTTACTTTGCAACTTTCTCTTTAATACATTTGACATTTTTTGCAACATACAAAAACTTGTCCATGGCCAAATGGATTAGATTTTAAAAATTTAAGAGAGTATTGTGAAGGGACCATATGTGACCTTGTACCTTCAAAAAAATATTTCTAGGTGTCATAGCTTCCGAGAAACAACTCATCAAAATTCACCACTTTTTGGGACTTAGGGATCTTAAGAGAAAGCATTGACACAACATAGTTTGGAACAATCAGGATTGTTGGGGTATGAAATGGGACCTTTCCTAGAATAAAAACACCCACCTAGATGTGTTGGCACTGTTAGTTTGGCCCCACAATGAATAAAATGAAAACTATGCTACCATGTAACTTTTTCTTCAATGTATTTGACACTTTTTGCAATGTGAAAACTTGTTGCCACAACCAAATGGATTGAAGTTTTAAAAATTAAGAGAGGTTATTGTGGAGGGGACCTATATGATGCCCTTTAGAATTTTATTTAGGGTCCATGGTTTCCAAGAAACAACTCATCAAAGTTCACCACTTTTAGCACTTAGAGCTCTTAAAAAAAATGCCAACACAACATATTTTGGAATGATTGGGCATGTTGGGGTGAAAAGAACTTACCTAGCATAAAACCACCCACCTAGATATTTTGGCACTGTCAGTTTGGTCCATGATGAACATAAATGAAAAGTATGGCTCTTGACAAGTTTTTACTAAACACATTTGACACTTTTTGCAACATTTGAAAAATTTCACCACAATCAAATGGGATTGACAAAAATTGAGAGAGGTTATTGTGGAGGGACCCTATATGACCTTATAAATTCAAACAAAATATTTGTAGGTGCCATGGTTTTGACAAACAATCCACCAAAGTTTTCACTTTTGGCACTTAGGGCTCTTAAGAGAAAGTGATTACATAATGTAGTATGAATGATCAAGGCATGTTGGGGTGTAAAATAGTTCTTTCCTAGTATAAAACCACCCATTTTGGACATGTTGGAACTATGGTTCAACCCACAACCAACAAAATAAAAAGTATGACTCTTGACAAGTTTTACTATTAAACACATTTGATGCTTTTGCAATATTTAAAAATTGTTACCATAGTAAAGTGGATTGGATATTTCAAAAATGGAGTGAGATTATTGTGGAGGAAACTACACACCCTTATAATTTCATATGGAATGTTTGTAGGTGCCATAGTTTCTTAGGAATAACTTCCACGCATTAGGATTTAGGTGTCATCCACCTTGTAAATCTTATGGCATGGTTCCAACATCCTTGAAAAGTATCCCTAGGCACTTAGGGCGTATTTGAAAATATTTTGTAATATCAATTCTCACCATTGTTTGTAATATACTCATAAGGGGTGATAGGTAACTGACTAGTAGCGGTAAAGGTGAGTTGTGGACATAAATATTTGATATTATTTTCCCCATATGTGGATGCAAATAAAAGATAAAGGAAAGGATAAATAAGTGACTGTTGGGATTCTCCAAGTGGGTTCTTGGAAAGAGGAAACACGTGTCACTTAGTTTTCCATCACTTATTAAATTTAATGTAATGTTTATCTCTCATGTTTGGGCACCCAAGATGGAGGGAAAGTATTGGAGCCAAAATTGATGTCCTTTCATATTTAAAGGAGGTAATCCAAAGGTTGGGGATGTTAGGAATGAAGGGTCATATTTGGTGATGAGATCCATTTATGTTATGTCCCATTTTATGCCACATTTTAGCCTTTTTCATATTCCTTCAATCCCATCCACATATCCCATTTCCATATCTTATCAAAACATTTTACCATTTTACGCTGCATATGATTAAATATATATG
This sequence comes from Sequoia sempervirens, assembly GCA_007258455.2. NCBI lineage: Eukaryota > Viridiplantae > Streptophyta > Pinopsida > Cupressales > Cupressaceae > Sequoia > Sequoia sempervirens. The sequence continues at coordinate 944,560,579 of VDFB02271358.1, forward strand.
AGTGATATTTAATATAGTTTTGGGATAAAAATATGAAAAATAATTATTGATTATCTTTACTAATACATGTTATTTTAAGCCTTGGAAAAAATATCTTGCAGCATGCATACTTCCTATCATCTTTATACATACTTCTTGTCACAAGAACTTCCTATCACCTTCTTCATAGGAATATAGCTCATATTTATTGTTGTAGTTTCCTTTTCTACGTGGTTGAATTTAGTTTAACTTGTTTATTCCTCCAACCACATGCGACAGGTTGAGAAAACTCAAATGCCAACTAAACATCACTAGATTTCCTCTCTACATCATTAAATCCAAAGGCTATGGTTATATTGTTATATTGTTATGATGACAACAAAGCATGATTATTATATTGTTGGAAAATCATATAATAACAGTGCCATTAGTATATTGTTAAGAAGTTGGTTTAATTTTTTAAGGAAAGATTGGCCACAAGGCCATCAAAATATTTCTTAACTGGTTGATTTATCTCACCACTAAATTATAAACTGCAAACATGTTTCTGTTTATACATCAAAACTATATAAACACTTGTATGTAATATCAACATGGCCAAAAAGAAGAAAATACATTTGATATAATTATTGAAAGAAACGTTTTGAAGTTCCTTTCAAAAATTCCACAAGTTCTATATTCATCGATTGACTGGGAGGAAGGGCACCCACTCTTTAGCCATCGATGAAGTGTAAATATTTATTTATTTTCTACAAAGTATGTTTTCATGTGTTACGATTTTAGTTTCCTACATTTCTGCATTTGATGTGTGTTAATAAATTCCATGTATTAATTATTTGAGTTTAATTTCCATGTTGAAGAATTAATTTTTGTAGTTTTTGTATCTGATATTTGTTGATTAAATTTTTGTTTCAAAATTTACTGTCATAATTTCTACATAGTTCCTATTACAATTTCTGTTATTCCTGTCACAAAAATACTACAAAACTAGTGACAATTTCTATAGCAATTATTGTCACAGAAAAACTAGAAAAATTAACCTACTTTTCAACTTAGGTAATTGATTGAGTTTAGGAATGCATTTTCATCCCCACTCACCTCATGACTTGCAACCCTTGTGTAGATAGCCATGAAAACTTTCATGAGCTTACGATCCCCGGATTATTTAGATCAAGCTGAGTCCAGTTTATTCTTTACCTCAGTTTTGGCCTATCATTTTGGTGTTGTTGCTGGAGAGAGGTGTTAAAGGCCTGCTAGCTTAGTGAGATGAGTTAGGACCAATGTGTTAGGATGAAAGCTTGTGCATCTGCTGACTGTGCTTAGGTGACTACTCTTAATTTGTGTTGTTTAAATCATATAGATGCATGGTTTGAGTTTGTTGGAAGATCTTAGTAGATACAACCATTTATATATATTCACACTAGTTGTTGCGAGTCAATTGATAGAAAGAAGCAATTTTGAAGAAACAACATAAAAACAATAAAAATGTTGCATTTTCAAGGGAGTTCAAACACATCACTTTTCAAGGAAAAATGCTTCAAAAATGAAGAATTTGAATGTCACACAAGAAGAAGAATGTTCTTGGTGGCAAGGAATCCACCCCTCAACCTTGCCTTGTATCACAATAGGGAGCATGCCCAGGGCATTTCCCCAAGACTTCGCTGGGGGATACCGTCCCCAAACTCCTGCTTTCAAATATAAAAATGAAAGAAGAAATTGGTTGAGGAATCATGCTAAAAAAAAGTGATGTTTCTATTTCCCCTCTACCTAGTGAATGCAACTTAGATAATATTTATCTTCCAATACCATTGTCACCAACATCTACAAATGTTATTTCCATAGTTGAGAAAGAACAAATAATTGATGAATTTTTAGGACAATGAAATTTTGAAAATGATGATTTAACCATTTTTTGTTGTGATTGTTGCAAGGAAGAAGCTAAGTGCACATGCCAAAATGTTCAAGAGGACATGGTGAATGAGATGGATGTTATAAGTGAGCCTTGAAATGAAAAAGATGGAAGTGAACAAGTCTTATTTGTAACTCAAGGACAACTTCACACATCAAATTGGGAAGATCAAGGTATTCTTAATGATTATAAAATGTCTTATAATTCTATTGTATTTGAAAGGCAATATGTGTCTTCACAAAATTATTCTCCTAACATTTATGGTGAATGAGAGAAATGTCCATCTTAACAAAAATGTTAAAATGAATGCTCACAACAACCACCATATCCATCTTATATATTACCATCTCCACAATATCCGTCCTATCTATACCATCTACTCTATATCCACAAATTTTTTTACCATTTTTATTATCCCATTCATATCACCCACCATCCACTTCAACATATCCACCAATGGAAATTACAATGCCTAATAAAACATTACATAATAAGGTGGTTCAAACTACATATAATGAAGAAATTTCAGTGATCCCTTTCCATTTTATTAATGTGCTTGAAATTGGTGAATCACAATTGAATTTTGTCAAAACAACCAATGGATGTGATTTTGATATAATTGAATTTGAGGAACAATCTGATCAACTAAAAGATAATCACTTTAGTTTTTCATATCTAATTAATGGTTCACAACTTTTAGAAATAATTAACACACAATAGGAAACAATTCAATATGATTTCATCATTGAAATGATGAAATTAATCATGCACTAAGAGGTGATCTATTTTATACCTTAATCATTCAAGACTTGTATGAGATATGCCATGATTTTATATTCAAACATTTAGATCTTTGGAGACCTATGGTAAAAATGTGTATTCCTCACACACTTATTGATTTAGGACCACCAATAATTAATTAATTAAGCATAGATAGATGGGTTTGAATGCATTAATGACCATAATGAACATTCTACAAGAGATTATTTTCATTGAACAAGGTATTATTTTTATTTATTTATTTATTTTAGACTACATGAATTGGTTGGGTATCCATCCCCCTATAAACTGCAATGCGCCTGGTAAACATTTTTCATGTGACTGGTGGTGTTGGCACAACACGCCCTCCAGTACCATGAGTTTGGGGGGAGACTAGACCTCGTGACCTCTTTCTTGCAATAGGATGCTTTAGCCAATTGAGCTAGGCCCCCCGCCCCATTGAAAAAGGTATTATTAAATATGTCACTTTCTTTCTTGATTATTTGGATTATCCTAATACCCACATGATTTTACAGTATGAAATTAAGTTGGGGGGGAATCCATTGAATTTTTGAAAATATTTCTATGATTGCTAATAAATCCTTCCTCGATTGTTTCTTTGGTGCTTCTAATAAAACCACATATGTGAGCATTAGACCAAATCAAGGTATGAATTATTGTGTTAATTGACATTGATATTGTGTCTACACAAGCATTCATTATAATCCATTTTATTATTATCAAATTATTTATTCTCTATCATTCATTTTCTAATAAATACATCAATTCTGATGGTGGAATTATCAAATGGATAATATTACATTACTATACTTAATATCCTTGTTCATGAGAATATGGTTACAATTTTTCTTCTTTGGGTTACCTAACACTTTTGCACTAGTAACATTTGATGTTGGTTCTCTATACAAGCATCCAAAGGCACATTTTTTTTGCATTCCTATATGTATGGTGAACAACGAGTTTCCTTGTGCTTTACTCTTGGAAATCATCAGAGAATTCTTGGGAAAACTATTCAACATTCATGGATAAAAGTTCTATTTTGCTAGACCATGTGGAAGACAATATTCAACTTGGTATATGAGATCCATGAATCTTTCAATACTATGTTCTTGGATAATTATTCACAAGTTACACATCCAAAGACAACTTGAAGACATGATCAATGGGCTTGAATATATTCTAATGCAGATCATCTCACTCTAAGATGAGTATCCACCTACCTAAAGTTGTGTGGACATATTTGAAAAGTTGAGAGAATACAATGTTGAATAAGACAACTGAGAGGGGGGGTGAATCAGTTGTAGCAAATTTTACCTTTATAACATTCATTGAAACTTAGATCAATCACAATTCTTAACTATGCTAAAATGATTAAAGATTAAGTGCAAGTGCAGAAACTAAAAAAAAAACACAAAAATAGTAACAAAAGGCTCATTTCCAAAACAAGGACTCATTGTCTAGATCAGGACTCACTGTCGAACAAGGTTAACCACTCGGAGGGCTCACTACCACAAAGATACAAAGAAGATAAAAGAGATACGTTACATAGAGAAGACAATTTCAATGCAATAGAGAAATACACCACAATTTTCTCAACCACTTGCAGACATGCATGAATGATAGAGTACACCTTCAACTCACTACATCTAGAAACTCAACATTTAGACTTCACACTGATCTACCACACTCATATCACATACATCCACTTGATTCACTTCTGCTTCACATCTATCTACTCTATTTCTTTGCACTTATCTCTTTTGTACTACGTTCACCACTAACTCATCTTGTATTTATACCATCTTCAACTTTGAAACATATCCAAATTCATCCATGCATCATTAAATTCAAATTAAGTCAGCACAAAAATATCCTAGGGTAGAATTAGAATGAAGGAGATCCAAAAAAATGCTTGATGAGGACCCAAATAGGTCCCAACATGCTTCATCAATTTTGAAGGTAGTGTTTAACACAAGGTCGACCAAACCAATGTAAAACACATATAAAAATTAAGCATGATCCTTGGATAGATACCAAAATTATCTTCAACATGATCATAAAAACTTAACTCTAGAACCACAAGTCATAAGACTTAACCAAAGAGAAATCCAGACTAACAAAATTTCTCCTAGACCTCAGCTAGATATACAAAACCACAGTTCACAACTAGTGAACATAAATCGCACTGTACAATGAATTAGAAACCAAAAATCTGGATATAACAACTTCCAACAACCATGATCAACATATTTGAACTAAACACACATAGAAGCAAATACCAGAGAAAAACTCGAAGCAACCATTGAACACCTGCAATCTTCCTTCAATACAATTTTATAAATAACCTTGACATATACAACCAATAACCTGTATCCATGACATTAATGACAACAACAACCAAATGATAACTAATTGACCAGTTGACATCAATGACAACACCTTGCAACAACTTCTTCATACTTGAAACAATCTCCCCCTTTGTCATTGATGGAAACACATGATGTGAAAAACCATCAAAGACAACATATTAGCTCTGAACACACTTCTTGTGATTTTTCTTTATGTTTCTCCCCCCCAATAGATAATATTTTTCACATGATACTCTTCATCTTCCTCTCCCCCTGTGACATCAATGGCAAAGGAAAAAGATGTTTTACATTGATTTCCCCTTTAACATTAAAAATAAAATACTCATACAATGACAACACATGACACTACCTACTCCCCCTAAGAGGTAGCCACCAAAAACTCAGTCTAGAAGAAAAATAGATCCCTAGATCCACCAAACTAATGCATCTCCATATGCATCTAGTTCAAGAAAGGAGGGGCAATGACCCCTAACTTTTTCCTGAAAATACTCAAAAGTATCTTTAGGAAGAGCCTTCGTAAATATATCAGCAATCTTATCTTTTGTAGGGACATACTCAAGTTTTACTTCATTCTTTACAACCTTCTCTCTCAAAAAATGATACCTAATAGATATATGCTTTGTCCTTGAGTATATCACTGGATTCTTTGAAATGTTAATTGCACTTGTGTTATCATAGAAGGTAGCAATAGGATCATTGTACACAACTGTGATATCTTTTAATGTTTGTTTCATCTATAGAACTTGTGTATAGAGATGCAAAAACAATATACTCAACTTTAGTAGTAGATAAGGAAACAAAATCTTTCCTTTTACTCAACTATGCCACCAATCTACAACCTAGAAAGAATGCACCACCACTTGTACTTTTTCAGTCATCTACACATCCAACCCAATCTACATCTGTAGAAGCACTTAGTGTAAATTTATTATCTCTAGGATACCATAAGCCATAATCCAGAGTGCCATTCAAATATCTGAATATTCTTTTATCAACAACATGTGCTTCCTTAGGATCTTCTTGAAATTTAGCCACAAGATAGACATCATGCATTATATTTGGTCTAGTAGCAATCAAATACAATAGCCCACCAATCATATATCTATACTTGCTCTGATCAACCTTAGGTGAATCATCATCTTTACCTAATTTGAAACCAATCACCATAGGAGTGCATACCGGTTTGGAACCATCCATCCCAAACTTCTTCAACATCTCTCTTGCATACTTAGACTGCAAAATAAAGATTCCTTTCTCTATTTGATTAATTTGCAACCCAAGAAAGAAATTCATCTCTCCAAACATAGACATTTCAAATTCTTTTTGCATATCTTCCACAAGCATCTTACACAGAGTTTAAATTCTCAAAAAATAATGTCATCAACATATACAACCACAATCAAGATTTTGTCATTTTCAACTTTAAAGTATAGGTTACTATCTGTTGTACCTTTGTTGAAACTTGGCTGAATCAAGTACCTATATAACCTTGCATACCAAGATCTAGGAGCTTGCTTCAAGCCATATAAAGCTTTCTTTAGTCTGCAAACCATACCCAGTTGATCTAAAAATTGAAATCCTTCCAGTTGTTCCATATAGTCCTCTTCTTCTAGCTTACCATTCAAAAATGCAAACTTGACATCCATCTGATAGACTTTGAGATCTTTATGAGTAGTAAACACTAAGAAAATTTTGATAGCTTCCATTCTTGCCACCAGAGAAAAAGTCTCCTAAAAATCTATTCCTTCTACTTGTGAGTAACCCTTACACACACGCCTTGCTTTGTTTCTAACCACTTCTCCATTCTCATTCAACTTATTTCTGAATACCCACTTTGATCCAATAATATTTTGTCTGGAAATCTTGGGACCAATTCCCAAGTTTGATTCTTTTTGAAATCTTCATAATTTCTTCCTTCATAGCTTCCATCCAATGCTCATATTTACATCTTCACCTACAGTCTTTGGTTCAATCTCAGAAAGTAAACACATATTTAGTTCACCAGTAGTAGCTCTACTTCTTGTCAATACTCCTTTTGTCTTATCTCCAATGATATAATTTTTTGAATGATTCTTCCACACATATCTAGGTGTCTTGGGGGGCACTACTAGAGCTTTTTTTCTTCTTCTTCTTAATTCTACTTCTCTTGCTCATCCTTTTCATGTTCTTCCACAATTTCTTCAATCCTTACACAAGCAAGTTCATTAGATACATATCCATCATCAATTTAATTCTTCATTGCTTCATCAACCTTGAAATTTGTGCTTTCTACAATCTTCCTTAGTCTTTTTTTGAAACATTTGTAATCCTTGCTTCTAGTAGAATATCCAAGAAAAATGCATTCATCACTTCTTGCATCAAACTTTACTAAATTTTCTTCATCCCTTCTAATATAACATTTGCTTCCAAATACCTTAAAATACTTAATAGTAGGAATTCTTCCATACAATATCTCATAGGAGGTCTTTGTACTATTTGATCTTGCTTAAACTTGCTTGAATACATAAACAACAGTGTGAATATCTTCTCTCTAGTAAACTTCTGGTAAACCAGCCTCATTAATCATTGATCTAGCAGCCTCTTGAATTGTTCTATTCTTCCTTTCAGCAACTCCATTCTACTGAGGAGTTCTTAGAGCAAATAACTATCTTTTTATTCCATGCACTTCACAAAACATATTAAACTCATGGGAAGTAAATTCACTGCCTCTATTAGACCTTAAGCATTTTATCCTCAAATTTACTTCATTTTTAACCATAGCTTTAAATTTCTTGAATCTATCTAATGCATATAATTTATCTCTAAGAAATGTAACCCATGTATATCTAGAATAATCATCAATCAAAAGCATAAAGTACCTTTCACCTTGTAGATTTCTCACTCTTGTAGGACCATAGAGATCTATATTAATTAAATCTAGTAGTCCAGTAGCAGATTGTTCCTTTGATCTATAATGGTTTCTTGCTTGCTTCTCAAACTGACAATTCCTACAAATAGCATTAAAAGGATTTGTAATCCTTGATAAATCTCTCACGGCCTGAATTGCACTATTACTCACCAATTTATCAAAATTCATATGACACATTCTTCGATGCCACAACCAACTATCATTAATTTGAGTCATAAAGCATCATCCATCAATACCCTTAAGTTGATAAATATTTCCTTTAGATTTCTTTCTTCCAACAATCACTATTTCGGATCCTTTCCTGATCTCACATCTGTCATCCTCAAATACAAGATTATATCCTTTACTACACATCTATCCAACACTCAAAAGATTATGCTTAAACCCTTAACATAATAGACATCATTAGTATTATTCTTTCCATCAAAACTTATTGAACTTATCCCACAAATTTTAGCCCCAGTATCATCTCCAAACATAACTAAGCCTCCATCACATTTTTTAAGTTTAACAAACTTACTCTTATCACCAATCATGTGATGTGAACAACCATTGTCAATAACCCAATAGTTCTTTTTCTATTTAGCATGTAGGGTATAGATTACAGTACCTTCATTTTTCTCCATCTTTGAAGGGCATTCCTTCACTTATTTTTCAGAATTAGCAGAAGTGGGTTCATCTTTTATAGCCAAGAAAAAGCATTCATTGTCATCATGATCTCCATAATCAGATTCCTCATCAGATATACTAGCATCTTTATTCACATAATATGTTCTATTGATCTTCTTACCTTTATTTTCTTTCTCATATATTTGTTTATTCCTCTTACCTCTTTCTGGACACCTTGCAGCATAATGACCTATTCCTCCACAACTAAAGCATTTAAAGGGTAACTTACCTTCATATTTTCCAAATCCTTTCTTCATCTTTCTCACAAATTTAGCTTCTAATTCATCAATATTTTCTTCATCTAGATCTTAAACTTTTGTAGCCTTAAAAGCAGTCTCTGATTTGGATCCATTTCTCAAATTCAACTTTCTCATATCATAAGATCTCAGAGTTCCCAACAACTGATCTTTAGTGTAAGTCTTGTAATCTATATGTTCTTCAATAGCACATACCTTTTTGTTGTAATCATTAGGGAGAGTTCTAAGAATATTCTTTACAATTTTGGATTCATCTATTGTGGCACCAAGTCCTCACATTCTAGGTACTACCTCATCCAATCTCTATACATAAGCTTTATTATTCTCTTCTTCAAACATATGTAGGAACTCAAACTGTGTCACCAAATTCTACAATTTTTCCTCTTTGGCCCTTTCATCATCTTCATGTGCCTTTTCCAAATCATCCTAGACTTCCTTAGCAATCTTTAGATTTTTAACTTTAATCAACTTAGAATGTACAAGACTATTCTTCAAAATGTACTTCGCCTTATTGTTCGCTTCATGTTCCTTGATCTCATCAACCATACTCAGACCATTAGTAGGAGGAATGTAAGTATTCTTGTAAGCTTTCTCCACATCATATCTAAAATACTCAAGATATTCTTTCATCAGTATTTTCTAGATAGCATAATTAGTTCCATCAAACCTCAGATAATCATGAGTAATTTTGCTAGCCTTCCTAGACCTTTCTTAAGTGGTTAAGATCTTATCCAAGGAACCAACCTTTGATACCAATTGTTGACAAAGACAATTGAGAGAGGGGGGTGAATCAGTTGTAGCAAATTTCACCTTTATAACTTTCACCGGAACTTAGATCAATCACAATTCTTAACTTTGCTAAAATGATTAAACAATAAGTGTAAGTGTAGAAAATGAAAAACATCACACAAACACAGTAACACTAGATTTACATGGAAAACCAAATGAGGGAAAAAACACGGTGAGGATTAAATCACACTATAGAGAATATCAAAACCGATTACAAAAGGCTCATTGCCTGAGAAAAAGGCTAAAACAAGGACTCACTTTCCGAATCAGGACTCACTGTCCAACAGGGTTAACCACTTGGAGGGCTCATTGCCATAGAGATACAAAGAAGATAGAAGAGATATGTTATAGGTAGAAGAAAATCTTAATGCAATAGATAAATCCACCACAATTTACTCAACCACAATTTTCATAGTTAGCATTTGAGCATATGGAGTATCATTTTAGTTTTCCATAGTTTTCATTTGAGCATATGTAGAATCATATGTAGAATCATATAGATCACTACCATAGTATCCACCAATGTTTTTCCATTCATCATAAATACCATCATCCATTCATCATAGTATCCATTATCCTTTCCATCGTATAGTTGCATGTAGGAACTTAGTTGGCTTGCATGTTGAATACTAATCTTGTTTCTTAAGTGTCATTCTAATAGCATTTGTGCACATAGAAATATGAGGGCCAAAGGGTTAAAGGAATCTTTAAGAATAGAGGACAATGAGACATTCTTAAAAGATTTGTTTTGTTGCAAATTAGAGTAGCCTTTTTTCTTTGAATCTTTAATATAATTCATTTCATTAAGGTTTGTGTTGATTTACTAACTTTCCACATTTCACACACACACAAAATGGTGCCCACCATGGGGCCCTGCCCCCTTTTTTTTAACATTCTAAAAAAATTATGTTCCTAGGTTCAGACTCGAGAGTTTTGGCACATTTTGTTGTTTTTGTGGTGAATTTTGTTGTTTCTGTGGTGCATTTTGCACTAGTTTTGGCACATATTGCATGTGTTTTGGCACACTTTTCTTCCATATTGGCACATTTTGTCTCTATTCTGGTGCATTTTGCAGTTTCCCTATTTTTCACTAAATCCGAAGGCTAATACTTTGTGTTTTTGTTTTGCAAGTTTCCCACATTTGTTGTCAAAGACTCAAACATAAACTACTAACATATTGCAGGGGCTAGAAGTGATTTAATTGTTTCATTTTGGTTAAGTTAGGAACATAGCTTAATTAAAAGGTTAATGAATACCATGTCTTTTGTGCTTGATGGATGGTAGACATATGCTCTCCCCTTAACTAGGTGACCAAAAAGCTAGACCCATTCATGTTTATCTATGAGTGTGAGTGGAGTATACAGTGTGTGTTCTCTCTTTATTCATGTGGAATAAAGATTGATCGAACTACGTGTATACTTGCTTGTTTTTGTTTATCTTAGAGGGTTTGCCTTGTGGGAAAAAGTAATCACCTAAGGGAATGACCCAACCGGTAACACGCTAAATCCAAGCGACTTCCAACTAGTATATAAATGTGGGTACTTGAACAAAGGCAAGTATCACAAGGATAGTTCCGACGAGAAGAGCAACAATGGTCTCTCGCCACATGAATTATCCCCCACAAATAGAATGTTTATACTAGAAACCTTGTTATAGTTTGGCAAAAAAACTTTATCTATTCTTTGGTGCAACAACGATCATTGCAAAGGCATCCACATTCTCACAATTTTTAGTAGAGATGAGAAATATGCCATGGAAGATTCATGGGTATTGATGCTTGGCTGCCCCATAGAAGTGAGTGTCATGGAGGGGAGCCAATGGGGTCAAGCATCTAATCATCTGCTAAGAATAAGTGCAGTTGGGGTAAAACCTACGTGGAATCCAAAAGAATATAGTCTTTCATAGCCTTAGGATTGTACATTGTTTGATGTGTCTTTATCAAATTTTTTTTAAAACAAATTTCAATCACAAACATCACATGTTGAAAGTGAAAACCTTGATTTAGAAAAACATTCATCGAAACAACCAAGTCTCTAATTAGAAAATTTGAAGAATCAAACAAACTTCCAAGAAACAGTGTTATTCTCCCAGTTTGGCACATTTTGTAACTTTTCTAGCACATATTGGCTGCCTTTTGGCACATCTTGCACATGTTCTAGTGCATCTTGTACCTATTTTGGCACATCTTGCACCTATTTTGGCACATTTTGCACCTATTTTGGCACGTTTTGCACTAGTTTTGGCACATTTTGCACCTGTTCTAGCACATTTTATACTAGTTTTGGTGCATTTTGCACCTATTCTATTGCATTTTGTCTCTATTTTGGCACATTTTGCAGACCAGAAAACCATTTACCTAAGTTCATCTCCTGTCTAATAGTCAATCTCATTCCAGGAATCCTTTTCAATCCAAAACCATTCCTCGGGTACAACAGAGTCTAAACATGTGCTTTATCAAATGATTTCATGAAAGATCAAAATCCGGAAACCAAAGTCCAAATTTCTTAGTCCAAAAGAACATCAAAAATGTCGATCAACACTCTACGAATTTAGAGAGAGATTGGTCTTCAGTTTCTACATAAGAGCTTCAAAGAACAATCCCAACTTGTATTCATCTTACTATTGTCTGTATCAATGGATTTATTTTGAGGATTAGAGTGTGAGATAAACTAACACATAAAGCATGTAATCCAAAGATCTTTCAAGAACAATGAAAACAAGTACAATTATACCTTTGATTCACATGAGTTTCCATGATTGACCTTGATAGTACCTTCTTACTTGTTGGTTGACATGTTAATCTAAGTATTAATATGCCAGAATATTGTAATCTATGTGCGTAATGTAGAAATGAGAGGAAAATTGCATTTTATAGAAAATTCCATTTTGAATGGACAGGTGAGATTAATTTCTGACTAAGACCTAAAATGAGAGGCCCAGATTAAATCTGATAATCCCTAATTAGGATTAGGGAAAAATCATTAAGTGAGCAGTCAAGATGTCACCTGAGAGAATCAAATCGGCAGTGGAGAATAAATGAGATAAACTAATTAGAAAATAAGGATTTTTGAAAATCAAGAAGATAAAGACTGCCTAATTTTTGAGATTCAAAAAATCAAGAAGATAAGAGTTGGACTGAAGATCAGATTTGGAAAATCAAGAATCTGCCCGATTACTTGATTTTTGGAAGATTAGTTACCATTTTGAATTAAATTAATTCAAAATAATGATTTTGTGAGACAATAAATAATCTTTTTCAGATTATTTACCAAAATGGACTGACAGTTAAGAAAGTGATGGCATTTTAAATAATTTCATTTATTTAAAATGAGAGGAATATTAATTTTGACAATTAAATAATTAAAGATAATTATTTAATTTAGTAGATAACATTAATTAATTAAATAAATTAATCAATTCATTTAATTATGACAATTAGTGACATATTATATAAATAAATAAAACTTATTTATTTAATAATCAAGAAGAAATATATGACAAAGGGTAATTAAATAAATTAAGAAATTTATTTAATTAAGAGAAGACTTAGACAATTAATGACGTATTTAATAAATAAATAAAATTTATTTATTTAATAACCATGAAGAATACAAAGACATGAATTAATTAAACAATCATAAATTATTTAATTAATAGTCGAATGTGGACCAAGGACATAATTAAATGTATTAATTATGCTAGGACGAAAGTGGTAAAAATGAAGCTTGCAGGCCTAGGTCATTTTTAAGTGTCTACATTGTCAAAATCCAAGACTTTTCCAAAGATTTGAGTATCTCATATAGGAAGAAAATTTGTCTCTGGTTACATGGTTTGAACCCAAAATTCCAAAACTTTCTCAAGTCCAAAATCATTCCTTAGTTACCTTAGAATCTAAACTTGTTAAAATTGACCTCTACAAGTGGAATTTTCCAACCTAAACCAAGATCTAACATCTCAAAGTACCAAAATCATCAAATTTATCACACCTTTTATTATTAAGCCTAGTTTCATCATTAAGATTTATCATCCTCTCATCATGAAATGAAGCTATATAGTCAAATCAAACTTAGTCTCATTAGAGTTTGTCATTCTATTGGACTTCTTTTTTATCCTTGGCACTCCTCCAAACAAAGATCAAAAGTTTAGTGAAAACTATAACACTTGTATACCCATTTTAACAAAACCCCAAAAAGCATAAACTCAAAGAATAGGAAATTGAAACTCAAACTACCATGGCCGACATATATAAGGATCAATTGAATGCTTTAGCTCATTAAATGAAGAACCTTCAATAACAAATCTGGGATATGCAAAGGGAAACAACCACAAAGAGATATTTGCTACTAGACATTTGTTCTTATTCCTCTGACAAAAATCTGGACATGACACCTTCTCCACCAACAACTACATCATCCAAGTTCAATATCTTTGAATTTTTGAAAAAATTAAATCAGAAGCCCAAATCTCAACGCTCAAACACAAATGATATTGAACAATCTTACCATGTCATGCATCTATCTTCATCTCCCATAAGTCAAAATAAATCTCAGGATTCTTTCACCCAAGTTAACGATTCCATCCAACCCCCTTCTTCTATCATATCTTCTGCATCTAATGATTCATGTCAATCTCTTAGTCCAAACCATGCTAGCATAGACTCCCTTACACATCAAGATCAAAATATTCTTCCCACTTCATCTGATGATACCAAAATTCTGTAAGTTCTTCCAATCTTTGACCAAGACCCCATCTCTCAAGAATTTTATGATGATCCCCTACTTTCACTTTTCATCCACAATGATTCCTTTCCATCTCAAGAGAAAAGTATTCTTCCAAGTCCTCCTTCCACCACATCTAATTAATTCATACCATCTCATGATTCCATTTCATCCCAGGAGCATGATATTTCTTCCATCCTATCTAATGATGTCTTATCACCTGATGATCAAGATATGCTTTCTACAAAATCTCATGATTCCCTTCCTCATCAAGATCAAGATATGCTTCCATCTGAGGATATCCTTTCATTCCATGAAGATGTTCATCCTTCTCAAGATCAAGATATGCCTTTCATACCACCACATGATGATTCCACACCTAATAAAGAGCAAGCTACTCCATCTACTGCATCTTGTGATCCTTTTCCAAGTCAAGATCAAAGTACCCCATCATTCCCATGTTAAGATCCTATCACACCTATTCAAGCTATTCATGAGCCACACACCTACAAATTGGGATCCTCCACCTTTATCTACTCTGGTTTACTTATTACAAAGGAAAAGGATTAGGCCTTCATGAACAATGTACCCTAGAACCTCTTTTTGCTCAAGAAAACCCATATTACCATGGCCTTGGTTATACACCTAAGTATCCTAGTCCATCAAACCTACCATCTATCCTAGGCCCTCATCCTAATCCACCAAACCTTCCATCTATCCTAGGTCCTCATCCTAGTTCATCAAACCTTCCATCTATCTTAGGTCCATATCCTATTCCTCAAGGACAACAAAGGCACACATACTTGACGCCCTTTCAAAATTCTACCTACACTCACTCATCCATAATACCTACATACCATTCATCTCAATCCACCACTCCCATTGCTCTTGGAAGCAATTTGGGTGCCAAATGTCAAAATCTTCCATATCAAAATCCACATGTGTCAAAGGATCAACATGTCTCCTCAAAGAGGCATGCAAAAATAAAAGAAAATTTGATCCAAAATCAAAGGAAAAATAAAAAAGGCCACAAAGTCCCATCAAAGCAAAAAGGAAATTTTCAAAGACCACAAAGGTCCATAAATCAAAAATAAAAATTTCCAAGGCCACAAAGGCCCATAAATCAAAAAGAAAAATCTCAAAGGCCACAAAGGCCCACAAAGAAAAAATCAAAGTCAAAAGTCATGTGGATTCCAAAAAGTCTCATAGAAGCAATAAAATATAAATTGGAATCCAAACTTGCTAATCTAAAAGCTTCCTCCAATTTGTCATCTAAAAACTTATCACCTTCCAAATCCATTTTTTCTCCATCACTCCACCATCCTTCATGGTGTGTGCCAATGTTGACCTTGCAATCCTTTCCATCTATCCATCAGCAAGTCTTCCCACCTCCTATCCATTACCCAACATTCATCTCCCATTATTCTCCTTTAATCCAAACCTTTGGATAAGTCCTTGGTTCTTCCATCATACCTTTAATAGGCCAACATTTATGAGTCTAATCCCCATTGCCATGGTTTATTAAAGGGATATTTGGTCGTGAAACTTGATGCTTAAGTCCTTCCATCTTCCTATCATGCATATATTATCCTCCACATTTCCCACCTTTGATATTGACAAGGTTAAGGATCTTCTTGAACATCATATATCTTATCCTATATGCTTTATCCATATCTTCTATACCATATCTTTCATCTTATCCATATTCCATCATTCTTTATAAATACATCCTTTCTTCTCGTCCTTGGCCTTGATGAGGAATAGGGGAAAAGTACTTGGGCCTTGTGTCTGTATCTTATCTAGTTGATCTCGATCATCCCATTCATTATTTTTATCCTTTCTTTCTTCCATTCCATATCTCCTAGCTTATCAAAATCCATGTCATCATGTCCCTTTGCAACCTTGAATCATATCATGCAAATCATATTTGAGCCTAGTTGTAAAAACATTATCCAATCCTCATATATTTTGTTAATCAATCATCAACAATCATTAATATTATCGTACTTAGAGGAAATCAGTGATCCTAAGTACTTATCATCATCATGCCTTATGGAATCAATCATTCTTGACATCCTAATCAATCAACCATTATCATCTTTTGACAAGAGATATGTTGCTTGTGTGACATGTTTTATAGTGAATCTTCTAGTATGATCTATCATTTATCCATGGTTGCATTACCTCTTTTGTGGGGCACCGTATTCCTTCAACTAGTCATATCATATCATTTCATTGGTAAAAGTCTTGAAAAAATACCAAAAAAATCAGAAAATGTCCTGAAAAAATGGTTGCCTTGATGAAAACCTGGCAAACAGGCATCTTGGTAACAACAAAAAAAATATACAAAAAAATGAAAAAAAGATAAAAATTACAAAATCAATAAATAAAAAAGGATCAAAAAATTAAAAAAGTTCATAAAAGTATGAAAAAGTGCAATAAAAACAAGTAGTGAAAACCTAGCAACATGCGCTATTTGTGATAGGCTAGCTTTTCCATCTATTTGAGCATGTTGACCATTCACTTTCACCATTCTCCTTCATCAATCCATCTACCTATCCTTAGAAAGCACCATGTATATATCCTGGCATCGCAGTCATGTCTCACCCTAGACTAGGGGAAAAATTATGAACTCACTGGGGGCAAATAAACTTTGAGCTTGAACCAACAGAAAAACAACAATAGTATAACACAACCCAAAACAATGATCATAGTGCAACTCAACATTGAACATCAATCACACAAACATAAATGCATTGAACCATCCAAATCAATCAAATAAAAAACAAACTTCAAATGGATGATGTTCTTTCTAAATCATGGGTTTATCACATTAAAAAAAAAGTTCAATTGTTGTACTTGGATTTTTTGTTATCATATCTCTGGAGCCCCTCGATAATGTATTGAACTATAGGAGCTAGGAAAAAGTATGATTTTTCTTTGTCTGTTGTTTGTGAGTTGATCATTATTACTATGCAAATTGTCGTGAGACGTGCGCTATAAAGTATCACTGATGACATTTTGAATTTGCATAGGAAAAGGATTAACTCTTGTCTATTTACACAAGCAATAATCAGGTCATCTTAGTTTAATTATACTTAGATGCTTGTGTTAACTTGCACTATAAAAAATCATGGAAGTAGTACTCAGGTCATCATGGTGTAAATATACCATTGATGCTTGTACTCACTTTCAGCATTTTAAAGGCCTAATGATGATAAAAAGCACAACAAATTGGTTGTTACGAATGACAACTTTTGCATATGAGATCTACATGGTTAGTGTAGATTGCATACATGTTAGTTTGCATTTGTATTTATGGGGTTTCCAAAGCTGCAATAGTGATATTATCTCTTGCATTAATGGATTGAGTACACTTGACATTGCCAAAAACACATCATTCTCATTTAGTTGCATATTAGTTGCATCAACATTTGCATATAGTAGAAAACATTACGACATCATTCATTCATCCATACATCACATCATAATATTTGCATAAGAAAACACAAAAATAAGTGCATTCCATCTCACTTGCATGATCAAAAATCATCTCATTCATTATTAATGGATTAATAAATTGATCCATTAAGAAGATTGAAAGACATATCCAGTAGAGCAAGATTTCCAACAAGAAAAACATCTCTATTTTAATAGGGGCATAATTGAACTTGATGCATCATTGAAATCATTTATTCCTTTAATAAAATAGATATTGGATTCAAGATTGAAAGACATATCTAGCAGAGTAAGATTTACAAGAAGAAAAAGTTGCTGAAAAACATGACTGGATAATAAAGGATATAATTCCTTTGTTATGAACATCTAAAACTAGTAGTGAAGATAGATTTGTTAGGATGCATGAATTTGTTATTACTCAAATCTAAGACTGACAAAGGACTAGCTGGATCAGCATAACCACCACATAAACATCACATGTCATTTGCATAATCAAATCCATCTCACATAGCATAAAACATCATCCATAGAGCATGCAAAATCATCAATCATCAATCATCAATCATACATTATCATATCATCATTGCATACATCACATAAACATCGTCATTGCATAATCATCATCATCATCATATAAACATAAAATATCATCATTTCATCCATCATACATTCATTCATTCATTGCATCACTTATTTGCATTTAAAAAGAACAAAAACATAAAATGCATCACATTACATTGGAATAATAGGATCCATCACATACATCATATGGAAATCATTCATAAAGCATAATAGAATCATAAATTATTAGTTGCATCATCATTTGCATCCATAACATATCATATCATCATCATATAGAACATCACATAGCATCATAAAATAGAAATCAAATGCATCCATCATAATCATCATGATCATCATCACATATAAACATCATATCAACACATAGATCAATCATCATCATCACCACATGTCATATATAACTCAAAATGATGTCAAAGTGTACAAGGATATCCAAAGGTATAAAGAGATACATCAATAGAAAAACTAGAAGTGTATCATAATGTCTCAAATCAAGTGGTACATTATCAATGTCTCAACTGAATCAGTGTATACATCAGGTCTCGGTACATCATCAAGTCTCAGTACATTAATCAATCCTATACTAGGGCATATAAATCAATCAGAGAATTCAAACCACATCACCCAATCAAATCTGAATCTACCTGCACTAGATGCAGAAATCCTCCTATGATCATAACATATCACAAATCAACAATCTTATCAACCTATCAATCTAATCAGCTCTAGTGAGACTTTAAATCAAATCTTGTGAGCATCAATCTATCAGTGCAACCTCGCCTATCATGAGGTTCATCAATCAATGCAACTCACCTATCACGAGGTTCATCAATCAATCCAACCTCGCCTATCATGAGGTTCATCTATCATTGATCCTCACCTATCATGAGGTCAATCATCAATCTATCATTGATCATCACCTATCATGAGGTCAATCATCAATCTATCATTTATCCTTTCCTATCATGAGGGAAATCATCAATCTATCATTGATCCTCGCCTATCATGAGGTCAATCATCAATCTATCATTGATCCTCACCTATCATGAGGAAAATCATCCACATCCTATCATTAACCATCACCTATAATGAGGTCAATCATCATCATCATCTTATCATTTATCCTCACCTATCATGAGGTCAATCATCAACTATCACATCAACATCATCAACATCAATCAATTGAACACGATCATCAAACATCAAACACAAGGAGGCAATATAAGGAATTAGTCAATCAATTAATCAATCCGGTAGGCTCAATCTTCTTTTTTAGGAGATAAATCATTTATGGATCATAAAAATTTGAGATCATCATCAAATCATCAAAAAATCATCAAAAATTTCAAACTTCACCAATTTATCTCTCAAGAGGGCATATATCTATTAGTACCAATCAATGTCTGGGGCATAAAAAAAAACTTTTCCGGGCATCGGTATCAATTTTTTCCTTTGAAGCAATGTGTAAACACATTACTTCAAAGAGGGGAAAAATGTATACACCTAAAATCAATCATCACATTTAATTAATTAAATACTAGTTATTTAATTAATATTTTGACTACATATAAATAAATTATCAATTTACTTATATTGTTCATTTTCTAAATTCTCCAAATCTAAAATGATATTCTTCTAAATTAATTAAATTTTTTTTTTCCATAATCTTGTTTCATTTAATTAATCTTCACTAATCTTGATTAGGAATTCAAACACATGTCTACAACTTTTTGTGCCACCTCACCAAGATCGCATGAAATTAAATAATTCAAATTTTAAATTAGAATTATCTTCAATCAATTTTTAAAAGCACATGGCTTATTCCTCACACACTTCCACCAATTTTCAAACACATGGTCTTTTCTTCCCACACTTGAGTCTTCCATCCAAATGACATGTTGCCCATTGGTCAAGAGATTCTTCCATCTAAATGGCATGTTGTCTTTGGTCAAGAGGACAACATCTTGATTCTCTCCATCTCCACCATCCATTTTTCTTGTTCGAATCTAGACCATCGAACTAGAATCTTTTGATTGGTCAAGAGATTCTTCCATCTAAATGGCATGTTGTCTTTGGTCAAGGGGACAACATCTTGATTCTCTCCATCTCCACCATCCATTTTTCTTGTTCGAATCTAGACCATCGATCATTGCCACCTAAAAAGATGCTTGGAAAAGGCTATAAATACAACCCTTTGGCATTGTATTTTTCATTAAATTTTGAATAGAGTTATCATGCAGGAATATCGTTTGAGCTTGGGAGCATTATGGAGTCTTATAGTTACATTTTATATCATGTTTTGCATCATAGTTAAATCTTAGACTAACACTTTGCTTCATAGTTGCATTTTATGTCATCCTTTGCATCATAGTTGCATTTTAGATTAGCATTTTCATAGTTAGCATTTGAGCATGTATGGAGTATCATTTTAGTTTTCCATAGTTTGAATTTGAGCATATGTAGAATCATATATAAAATCATATAGATCACTACCATAGTATCCACCACCGTTTGTCCATTCATCATAAACACCATCATCCATTCATCATAGTATCCATTATCCTTTCCACCGTATAGTTGAATGTAGGAACTTAGTTGGCTTACATGTTGAATAATAATCTCGTTTCTTAAGTGTCATTCTAATAGCCTTTGTGCACATAGAAATCTGAAGGCCAAAGGGTTAAAGGAATCTTTAAGAATAGAGGACAATGAGACGTTCTTAAAAGATTTGTTTTGTTGCAAATTAGAGTAGCTTCTTTGCTTTGAATCTTTAATATAACTCATTTCATTAAGGTTTGTGTTGATTTACTAACTTTCCACATTTCACACATACACAACAACAACAACCAGTTGATAACTAATTGACCAGTTGACATCAATGAAAACACCTTGCAACAACTTCTTCATACTTGCAACATACAATTAGTTTTTCACTATGCAAGCTTGTCTTTGGTAAGGAAGTTGTATTATTTTCAGCTACAAATTTTCATACAACTTTGAAAATAGTTATGGATATCTCTCATGCTTAAAAGGAAAGGATATCATAGCTTCATGAGATGTCGATATGATTTTTCTCAAATTAGTCATCACAAGTATGTCTTTCAAAGATTGCAACCATGTTGTGGGTAATTATTTCAATCGAGTGGGCATGGATTCCAAAGTTCTCCAATCACCTTCCAAATATAGTGGGATTAGCTAAATGAGATCAAGATTGTTTTTAGTGGTGGTTGTATGTTCAAGATTGTGCTCAAGTTATTATTGGTCATCCTTTCAAGTATTGCAAGCAATTGAAATTCATAGTTACTTTTATTGAAGGGATTTAGATGAAACTCTAGGATTTAGATGGTATCATTTTTTCATCCATATGGGAGTTTCATTTTATTTGGTTATTATATGCAATTTATCAAGCAAAAAAATGAGAAAAAATGATAAAACATGAAAAAATGAAAAAAAAATAATATTCTAACAATGAAAACCTTCAGGCGTTGTTAGATAGCTACAATTTGAAAACCAGTTTCTAGAAAATTGTAGTTGAATAAAATTATTAGTGGTGAAAATTGTTTTCACAACGCCACTAAGCGGTAAGTGATTGAAAACTGGCTTGCCAACGATCACTTTTCATTATCAAATTTGAAAAAACAAAAAAGGGAAAAAAAGGGAAAAATGAAAAAAAAATGCAATAATTTGTGCTCTTTCTATGGGCTAATCATTTTATAGGCACACTATTTTGCTTCAATGGGTTTCTAAGTTCCTCTAGCACCCCTTGTTGCTCACTTGTGTGGATGTGCTCTAATTTTTCATGATCAACATCACTTTGATCTCTTGTAGCACAAGTTACACATGCAATTGAGGTGTTAGAAAAGTGTAGACATAATCAGTTCCATCTATATGATCCATCATGCTTCAATTCAATGGCAATCCTTCATGTGTGGCAGTACTTGTCTCCACTTTCTGGTTCCTTCCTTGTTGGAGATTCACAATTGTTGCGCTACTTTAGCTACTAGACCTTGGCATAAATTGACATGCAAGTTGGTAAAAAAGTCAATTTTATTTTTCATTATTTTTACTTTTAACTTTATTAATATTCCTTATTATATTAATCATATCAAGCATCATTCCTACCTATCATATCCTTGTTTCTTGAGGACAGTAAACATTCTAAGTTGGGGGGAGGTCCACCATCATTATTACCTATCTTTTCACCTATTATCCTTCATTATTCCATCATAGTCATAGTATCTATTATTTTCACTATTCATAATCATTCATATTGCTTATTATTTCACCCATTTTAGATAGCTCATGAATGTTGAAATAAAATTTTATGCTACCTCCTATATATAGTATATCAAAGAATAATACTATGGAAATAATGACAAATGAAAAAAAAAAGAATATGAGAAAATGATGAAAAAATTTAAAAAGTTGAAGGAGGTTGCTATGAAAAGGAGCTAATAGAAAAATTGAAAAAAAATGTGATGAGCTATAATAGTCAAGGGTGAAGAAGGTGAAAATCAAATAGTCCAAAGGCTACCAATTCAAATAAATCCCTCCCAGTAATGAAGATTGCATGAGGACATGTAATATGTTAAGTTAGGGGGAATGATGAGAGCCATTTATGTCCCATTTAATGCCACATTTTAGCCATTTTCATATGCCTTCAATCCCATCCCCGTATCCCATTTACATATCTTATATTCATAACATTTTACCATTTTACGTTGCATATGATTAAATATGAGTGATATTTAATATAGTTTTGGGATAAAAATATGAAAAATAATTATTGTTTATCTTTACTAATACATGCTATTTTAAGCCTTGGAAAAAATATCTTGCAACATGCAGACTTCTTGTCCTCTTCATACAGACTTCCTCTCACCTTCTTCACAAGAATATAGCTCATATTTATTGTTGCAGTTTCATTTTCTACTTGGTTGACTTTAGTTTCACTTGTTTATTCCTCCAACCACATGCCACAAGTTGAGACAATTCAACCACCGACTAAACAATAATAGATTTCCTCTCTACATTATTAAATCCAAAGGCTATGGTTGTATTGTTATATTGTTATGCTGAAAACAAAGCATGATTATTATATTGTTGAGAAATCAGTTAATAATAGCATCATTATTATATTGTTAAGAAATTGGTCCAGTCTGTTAAGGAAAGATTGGGCATGGGGCCATCAAAATATTTCTTAACTAGTTGATTTATCTCAACCACTAAATTATAAACTGCAAACATGTTTTTGTTTATACATCAAAACTAAATAAACACTCGTATGTAATATCAGCTTGGCTAGAAATAAGAAAATACATTTGATATAATTATTGAAAAAAATGTTTTGAAGTTCCTTTCATAAATTCTATGAGTTCTATATTCATCGATTCACTAGGAGGAAGGGTGCCCACTCTTTAGTCGTTGATTAAGTGCAAATATTTATTTATTTTCTGCAAAGTATGTTTTCATGTGTTATGATTTCAGTTGCTTACGTTTCTAAATTTGATGTGTTTATTAATAAATTCCATATATTATTATCTGAGTTTTATTTCCATGTAGAATTAATTGCTATGGTTTTCGTATCTGATATTTGTTGATTAAGTCTCTGTTTCAAAATTTACTGTCATAATTTCTAGACAATTCTCGTTGCAATTTATGTTATTCATGTCACATAAATACTGTAGAACAAGTGACAATTTTTGTAGTAGTTCCTATCACAGAAAAGCCAAAAACATTAATCTGCTTTTCAACTTAGGTAATTGATTGAGCTTAGGAATGCATTTTCATCCCCACTCACCTCATGACTTGCAACCCTTGTGAAGATAGCCATGACACCTTTCATGAGCTTACCATCCCCAAATTGACATTTAGATTGAGCCAAGTCTAGTTTATTCTTTACCCCAGTCTTGGCCTATCATTTGGGCGCCATGTTTGGTGCATTAGATGCATTCACAAGCTTATAAATTCAACTCTTTGGATGTAAGAATCAGGAATAGTTGAATGCAGTGTCACTCTACAAGAACAAGGACAAGTTGAGGCATAAGGAGGTTGTTCACATGTACATAGTTGTTGCCATGTTGGAGGAAAAGATGAAAATGCGGCATTAAATTCCTTCACAAGTCTATAAATTTAGCTCTTTGGATGTAGAAAGTGTGAGGAGAAATTGAATGTAGTGTTACTCTACAAGAACAAGGACAAGTTGAGGCATAAGGAGGTTGTTCATAGGTGCATACATGATTCCATGGTGGGGGAAAATAAGAGAATGTAAGTGAATGTATTGTAATCTCATTTATTTAAAGATAGTGCATACTTGGCCTCTCTTCTTGGTGGAGATTTTTCTTGCAAGGGTTTCTCCACATAAATATTATGTTATATGATGCTCTTGTATTTCTGATTTGTGCCTCATTTCTGTTATCTTTTTGTGATGTTATTCTTCATATATTTCTATTATAAGTTCACATAAGGTGGTGTTTATAAGCATGTTATGTTGGCTATATTTGGCATCATAAAGAAGATGGATCTAGTCATAGTATTTCCATATTTAGACAATTTAATTTTCAGATTTGCATTTAAGTTTAATATTTTCATTTTGCTGTAGTCCAAGCCTTGTATCTCATCCATTGAAGTCACATTTGGATAGATATTTATTTCCTAACTTGATCGATATTGAACCTGTTTATTTCTCATCATTTGGTATCAAAGCTTAAGGTGATCTAGGTTTTGGGTATTCCTTATTTTTTATTTCTTAGCTTGAAAAGCTTATGGAATTTGTTAGAAGGAATTCAAGGTTGGTGGAAGGATTTTGGGGAAACAATGAATGTCTATGAATTAACTTTGTTTTACAAATTTATGAGATTAGAATCCATGGATATTGCCAATGCAATCTATGTTGGGTATTGAAAGCTCATGATTATGGATCTTTATGTAGTTGGTTGTGTTTTGGTAACTTGGAGCTCTTGTTTGAGAATATGTGTGTATCCTCTTGTTTGGTGGTTTTTTTCCTTTACCTTGTGGTCATGTGTAGTGAGAAGGTGTTCATGTTGGATGGGTAGAGACATCTTGGTTACATGGAGAAGCACTCTCAATTTGGACTACATAATGAAGTGCTTATGTTGGCTTCATGTTTTTAGCCCTTAGTTACATGAGAGCAGTAGAATATTAGCCACTAAAATCTTTGTGACTTGTGGAGATAATTTTATAAGCTCCTAGATAACATGGTTTTTCCTATTGGGTTGTAGCTTACTCTTGTTTTTAGTTGTGGGTTTGTAAATCCATGCTTACTCCATTATTCAGATGACATGTTTGGTGTGAATTTTTGGAAAGTTATATGGATTTTAGATTTACAAATATAGTTCTACATGTTTTACATGTTAACTAAAATATGTGGTATGTAGATCTGTGATGAGACTATATTTAGGGTATTCTAGATGAAGACATTACAGGTTTGCATGGCTTCTTGGAGGGTTCTTATTGATCTATGGTTACTCCTATGTGGGTTTATTTGGAAAATAAGATCTAGCATTGATTCTAGTGTTTGAGTCTTAGAAATCCACATGTTATACCTAAATATCTCTATTTTGAATGATACTAATGTGGGGTTGAATCCATTTTTAAGTTATTTTTAAGATTGGATCATTGATTATGTATTTCTCCTTTGCAATGTTGCATATGTGTAGATCTTGTAAAATTGTCTAATGTGGCCTTATTCTCAATCACCATTATTACATTGGTATGCTTATTACATTTAGAGATGGTTATTGGGAGTACCTAATAGAGTTGTTCATTTGAATCTATAACAATATTTTATGGTGCATGAGAATCTTGTTCCCTTTTAGTGGAGTGTTGGCAATGATATTGGTCATGATGCCATGTATACTTGATATTGCTTTTAGTGGCAACTTTAGGTAGTTACATAATATGTTCTATCTTCTTTGTTTCAAGATTATGGTTCTAAGGTGTTGTTGTTGCAGTGTGTAGTGAGCCATGGATAATATTTGATTAGAAGATGGATGGGTTTTTGCAATGGTTCTTGGTTTTATAAGAAGTTGTTGGATGATACTTTTAGATTGCAATGAGAGTTTAATGACATATTTGGTTATATTGATTAAGGATGTGTGGCATTTGTATTTTCTTCATTTGGAGATTGTGGTCATACTTTACCTTTTGGGAGCTCATGTTATTGAGTTTTTTTATTGTGTTGGGGCCATGGAGGATCTTTAGTTAGGAGATGGTTATCATGATGCTTGGTGATCTTAGTTACACAGTTTAGTGGGAGCTTTGATAGTGATGTTGATACATCATTTGATGATGGATGGTTACTTCCTTTGATCTCTTTGGAGGGGATTTTAGATCATGATGTCATGATATGTTGTTGATTCTAAAGTTGGAACTTTGACAATGGTCTTGTTTGGTTCTCTTTGGTTTTGAGTATTAATCATTTTCTTACAACTTCATGATTTTGCAAGGTCACATTTGAAGTTGGTATGGATTGATTGGTAAATTCTTATGGAGTCTAGAGAGACTTAGGTGAGGCTAAGAGATATCTTATTTATGGGAGATCTTATGTTGAGATGGTTACTCTTTGATGAGGATTTTAGTAGAAAGACTGAGGAGCCTACACCTGGTTATGGATGTGAATCCATTATGAACCTAAAGAGAAGATCGCCATTTCTTGGTGTTGTGTGAATAAGACAATCTTGTATCCCACTCTTGGTCTACTTAGCATGTGAATGATCTGAGAGGTATTGCCCACCTAATTATCGTATGCATTCTTTATTTTGTATCTTATCTTCCCATATGAGTTAGTCTTGAATGTAAAATTTTGAATACTTGTTAAGAAGAAGATGCATGGTTTATAGATTTTTTGTTGTTCTCCTTGTTTTGGTCTTGAGCTATGGATTTAGTCCTGTGGACTTATTTGGAGAGGTACATGAAATGGTTTGTGCCTTTGGGCATAGAACAAGGAATATAAACTCATTTGGAGACACTTTCCTCATTGTCATAATGAATCTATTGTTGAAATCAAAAATTAGTTCATTTACCCCTTTACTTATGGTAGTTAGCTCATGGATTGCAAATTTTGGCTCCACTCTTTTTCTATATTGCAATTTAAAATTCCTCATAAAATCATCCCATGATTCCATGTTGTTGTTTGGAAGACTCTTGTACCATTATTTTACATTTTCTTCCAATGACTACACAAAAAGCTTCATCATGACACCCTCATCTTCAATCTTGTATTCATGAGTGACATCAACAAAATTCCTTAAGTGGTCCTCACTAGTGATATCCTTGTTAACTTGGAATTTTGACACCTTCCCTCTAATCTCAACTAGAATTGGATTAGGATAATTAAAGATGCCACAAAATTCCAACTACCAGTATCTTTCTAATCCTAATGGTGATCTCATTGCAACAATTCCTTGAGCCTATCTTCTGGAGTTGACCCTATAATTCTTTATTACATTTTGTTGCATGGGATTAGGTTGATTTTTTTGCACAATAGGAATCTATTGAATTGGAATTTAGTTGGTGCAATATTTTGTTGTGGAGCAACAACTTGTAGGGTTGTTGGGAAATATTTTGTTGTTATTTTAGAAGTAGAGCTTGTTGAGCTAATTGGGTCTATTGTAATGCAATTTGTGCCTCTATTTCATGTTGCCTTTCTCTGAGATGATTAATAATATTAATGTGATGATCTAATTCCATTTCTCTTCGCTTAGTTTATAACTGAATATTTGAGTCAACATCTTGGAATGGGGTTTCCACTTCATGCTCACAATTTTAAGGAGTATCATGTCTATATTCCCTTTGATTTTTAGAGGTTGAAGTAGAGGGTTTCGTTGAGGTGGAATTTGATGTGAACCCACATTTATATTTTCTACATTAGGATCTATTTGATTTCCATACCTAGTATAGTCATGTCTAAAATTTATTTTGCTAGTATTAACCCTATTATGAATTGAGAAATCTAATGTGTATCAAATTTGATCAAAATTTCTAGAAGTGGATCTTTTACCTGAAGTACCTATTTTTTATTATTTCTTGAATTATGTAAAAGAGACTTAGATTTTTAGCTTTCCATTGTTCTTGTCACCTTCTTGCACTAGTAGAACTAGTTCCAGGCATTTCCCAACCTTTGGAGTGCTAATATTTTTCCATTCTTTATCTTCTAACACAAAATTATGAATCTTTATTTACAAAGTCACCACTCCTTGAAGGAGCAAATTATCAAAATTAACAAAAAAATTATTTCAAACCAAAGACTAAAACTTTCCTGGTTGCACTGTCATCACTGAGAAACCTTGGTATTCAATTTGATTCTTGATTTATCTTGTCCTCGATAGTGGTGGTAATTTTTTACCGATCTAAGTTGTAGATCCAAAATCCGTAAGGTATGATAATCTTCCAAGTTTCAATTGTATCAAACCTAGGAAGATCACCACAAACCTATCTTCAAGTTGGGAAAACTAGAATCAATTGCTAAGGTGGGTAAGAATTTCTTCACTTTTGGCTCTGCAAGACCAAGGAGGTTTCCTCGAGGTTTTGAATTGGTTAATGAAAATATGATTGAACACTACCTTACAAAAAATTATACTCAATGTACAATCTATCCCAATAAAAGTTTCACAATATACCTGTATGCTAGTTCCAAGATTCAAGGCTTAACACCTTATTAAAATCTGATAATTCATGCCATATAGGTGTCTGGAAATTTGTTTATGATACACCCTTGTGTTGTTAAATATTCATTCAGATATGAAATTGGAACACCCAAAAAAAAAAACTAAAATATGTTTGAGTTGATGTACTTAGAATGTGTTAAGGATAGTGGGAGAGAAAACTAGTCATAGATCGGTGCGCTTATCCATTGGATAATAGGGTCTCTTGATTTAGTCAAACAAGTAACAACTAAAAACAAAGTAATGCCTTAATCAAGTCAACACAAAAGACTATGCCTTTCAAAATGCATAGGAAAGATGGGCTCTACATATATATTTAGAAAATAAATAAATGGTTGCAAAATATTAAGTGAGTCTACTTAGTAATTCTTAAGCATACCCACACATTTCTTTTATTATGTTGAAAATATACCATGCAAAATATTTGCAAGGATTTTATAGGCTTATGATTGAAAAAATAAACAACATACATCTAAAAATACATACCATGCATAAGAACGAACTCAATTAAGGTTTATTCTTCCTTTAATCAATCAATATTTAAAGCCTACAAGTATTATTATAAGTTGGAAAAAAACCCATATCATTACAATACAAAAATAGCTACACCTATAATTGAAAATCAAAACCCTAGGGTTTCTTATGAGCATCTTTCTTTTGTTGGCTATGCAATTTCTTCTCTTTGTCAAATGGTATCCTCTTATTTTATTTTTGTTCATCTAGGAAATATATCTTTCAACACCATGCAAGTACCTTGGGGAAAGAGCCATGATCATCTGAAATTGTACAAGCTTCCCATGTCCACTGTCATCACCTTCACATGATCATACACTTGAAGCCATTCCCCTTACATAATCAACCATATGATTTTGTACACTAATCATGTTTTAAAGGGACCCAAATTTACCAAGAGGCCTTTGAGAACTACCACTTATCAAATCATGTTCATTTTGAAACCATTAATGGCATCCTGGGTTGTGTAGGAAGGTTGAACAACGAAGTTTCAAGACTTTGCATGCCAAAGGGGGAGAAGGGGAAAAAACCTTGAAAGCTTGATAGGAATAGAGATATGAGAAACCTCGAAATCTCAAAATCAGACTTGTCAGGGATGGCATGACAAGGATGATAGGTTAGACTAGCATGACATTATGAGAAACCTTGAAATCCCAAAATCAGACTTGTTAGGGATGGCATGCTAAGGATGATAGGTTAGACTAGCATGATGGTATGAAAAACCTCGAAATTCCAAAATTTTGCAAAGTAGAATTTTGGAAACAAAATTTGCAGTTGAGGAAAAGATGCATGAATGACCAAACCCAAAATCTTAGATTTCAAGGAAAATGGGCTTAGAGGGTAAAATCAAACTTGTCAATGATAGCATGCTAGGGATAATAGACTAGACCATCGTGATGGTATGAGAAACCTTGAAATACCAAAAGTTTGCAAAGTGGAATTTTGGGAAGGAAAGTTGGTAGTTGAGAAAAGGATGAATGAATGATAAAACCCAAAATCTCAAATTTCAAGGAAAATGGGCTTAGAGGAGAAAATTGGATATTTTGGGGATGGCATGCCAAGGATGATAGGTTAGACCAACATGATGGTTTGAGAAACCCCAAAATCCTAAAATTTTGCAAAGTAGAATTTTGGGAAGGAAAGTTGGAAGTTGAGGAAATGATGCATGAATGACCAAACCCATAATCTTGGATTTCCAAGGAAAATGGGCTTAAAGGGAAACATTAGACTTGTTGAGGATGTCATGCTAGGGATGATAGGTTAGACCAACATGATGGTATGAGAAACCTCAAAATCCTAAAATTTCACAAAGTGGAATTTTGGGAAGGAAAGTTGGTAGTTGAGGAAATGATGCATGAATGACCAAACCCTAAAACTCATATTTCAAGGAAAATGGGCTTGGAGGGGAAAATCATACTTGTCAAGGATGGCATACCAAGGATGACAAGTTAAACTAGCATGATGGTATGGGAAACCCCAAAATCCCAAATATTTGTAAAGTAGCCCAAAGAAAAACAAAGTTGCAAGCATTGGTCCCACAAAAGCACCCTATAACAAATTTTACTAATGATGTTTGATAAACACAGTTTGAATGAGTATCTTTAGACAATTACTCAACATAGGTGACTCAACTAAAGACTTCTCAGATCGATTATTAACAAAAGAACACAACTTATGAAGCACAAGAAAGCAAAAAATACACACATAAAATTAGGCCAACACCTCCCTTGAGCTAACTAAGTCCAACACCTCCCTTGAGTTAACTAAGTATGTTTTGTAAAATTTAATACTATATGTTAGCATTTGAAAATATTCATTAGCATTCATTTCACAAATATACAATTCATAACTCCTCTCTAATTTTAAAACATTAAAGAATTAATTAATAGAAGAACATTTGAAATTGATGCACGAAAATAATAACAAATATGCATACATCATTTTAAGACCCTTACTTCTTTGAACTTTTGCACACATTTTTGAAAATTGATCCAAGAGAACATAATTTTTTTTACAAAATAATGACAGCCTATGAACTAGATATTGCTACATACTACCAAGCCCTCACATATAAGAAGAGTAGATAAATGTCCATCGAGCAAAAAGTTTATTTTCCTTTTACTAACCGACCAGTTCCAAAAACCCGCCGACTACCAAGTAATGAAATATAAATCTAAACAAAACAACCCGTTGACAATAACACTGCATTTTTTAAATTGTCATCCATTGAAAGCACAGTTGCGAAGGTCGAGGAGCATCTTCTCCTTGTTTATCTTGATAGCCAACGCACAGAAATAAAAACAAAAATATATTGATAAAATCCAGAAGTCAAGACGACAACAAAGACAAGGCATTCTGTTTAAAACAGTTGTCACGACACAGATACTTTGTTTTCGTTTGTAGGGTTGCATTCACACAGCATTCTGAGTTTTTCCTAGTTTAATCAGATCACATGTTTATGACTCATCTCTCATTGCTTCAACTCTAAACAATTTAGTTGCAGAGTTTTCCTATTTTAATATGAGTCTTAAAGTATTCAAAGTTATTGTTGGATGGTTCATAGGTATATATAAATAATGATATTGTTATCATGAGTCAATTGTGTAGTTTTATGAGTGAAACTCATTGACCCATATTTCATGAGTAGTGGTTCACAAGAACCTATCTTTCATGATAGTGAATGGTTTACTTAACACTCATTCCATTTAGGTGATACTCACAGAGGTGAAGCAGTGGAGGTCACCCATCCCTGTACTACTCCAGCTCGAGCGCGCTTAACTGTGGAGTTTCCCCCAAAGTTAAGCCCACTTAGCTTGCAACCCCATTTGCAAAACCTTTAGCAAGTATTGTGCCTTATGAACAGTCATTATAGACCCCTTTACCTCATCGATTGATCAATTATTTTATATTTATATTTTTTAAATAAATAAATTTGTTGATTAAATTATATAATTCAATTTATAATATAATTTAAATCGTAATGAAGAGACTGGTTCCACCTCGAGTCCCCTTCTTTTTCTTTTTGATTAAAGCTTGCTTCTTGATGGAGGAATAGATCGAATAGGAAGTGTTTTTGTCCCCGAGACCGATTTATGGAGATTTAACAATTACATAAGATTTTTTAAAATTTATTTTTAATCTAATCACAATTTATTAAAAAATAAGATCAATTATGATTGAGCATAGATTTTATAAATTCGACATGATTATGATTGGCATAATTTTTTATGGACACCTAAAGTTTAGAAATAAAGAAGCAGAGGAAAATTTTGACTCAATTACAATACATCTATAATTTTGAGGTTTCTTTTATCATATAAGAATTTATGAAACATAATCATTTCCATTGTTAGGATATATATGAGATAGTGGTGATTGATTTTATACTACTAATTCATGCTATAATATCATTATAATAATATTATAAAGTTCGAGCTAGTTATCCCTATCTTTTCTAACTTCATTTGGGAGTTACATTGCTGAATTTAAAAACTTCATTTGACAACCTATTTATGTAGATGATGTTTCCTTTTTAATTAGCTTTTATATTTTTTTAGAAGTATTTTTATCATGGCTCTTTCCCTTTTAGGTTTATTTAGATAATTGTGTTGTTTGTTTATTTTTTATTTGTGGTTAATTTTAGATTGATTAAGGTTATGATTTTGGAGATTTTGAAATGGTTTTATTCATTTTATTTTTGTGTTTAAAATTATGGTTTTTTAAAATTTTAAGGATTTTCTAATTTTTAACATGTGATGTGTAAAATTTGTCTTTCTAGATTCTTTTAGCTCTTATATTGTCACATTGGACTAAGATCTCTTAGGTATCTTCCTTTTCAATGTCCCTACATTGGTTGCTTCTATTACACCTAGTAAACTAGGTCCAAATGAAGGTAATTGTACTACCTTCAGGCTAGTTACACCTAGAGGCGTTGGCCCTTCAAGCCATGAGCTCTATTAGTGTCTGCTATGGCTTATAAATATTGTACCAAGATGCAAGTGATGGAATTGGAGTTTTAGATGAGATCTTAGACCTTATCTCTTGTTTTCAATTATTTATTTTTTATTTTTCTTGGACAAGAAGTCTTGAATCGAGAGGTGAAATATTCTAAGTAGGGCATGATTTGTAAGTTTAGTTATTTTTGGCCAAGCCTATCCAAGTTTCATGCTTGTATTTATAGAACATGATTGTATAACATTCAAGATTCAACAAAGATCCTAATGCTTAGGAATTTTTATTATACTTTATAAATCAAATATAGATCAATCTTTTATTTTGAGAAAAGGTCAACAGTTCTAATATAAGTAGGAGGTATTTTTCCACAGCGTGTCAATGAGTTTGACCCGAAACTACACGGTTGAATCCTGATAGCAATATCATAATTTGACACGCTGTGGAAAAATACCTCCTACTTATCAATTGATGAGCTAAAGGGGCTCTATTATGAATGGTTCATAAGGCACAACACTTGCTGAAGGTTTTGCAAATGGGGTAACAACTCAAGCGGGCTTAACCTTGGAGAAAACTCCCTGTTAAGCTGAGCTGAAGCAGCTGGATGGGTGACCTCCCGACGACCAGTGCTTCACCTCTGTGAGCATCACCTAGATGCAATGAGTGCTAAGTGGACCATTCATTATCATGAGAGATGGGTTCTTGTGAACCACTACTCATGAAACATGGGTCAATGAGTTTGACCAAACTACATGGTTGAATCCTGATAGCAATATCATAATTTGACACGCTGTGGAAAAATACCTCCTACTTATCAATTGATGAGCTAAAGGGGCTCTATTATGAATGGTTCATAAGGCACAACACTTGCTGAAGGTTTTGCAAATGGGGTAACAACTCAAGCGGCTTAACCTTGGAGAAAACTCCTGGTTAAGCGCTTTGAGCTGAAGCAGTATCGGGATGGGTGACCTCGGGACGGACCGCTTCACCTCTGTGAGCATCACCTAGATGCAATGAGTGCTAAGTGGACCATTCATTATCATGAGAGATGGGTTCTTGTGAACCACTACTCATGAAACATGGGTCAATGAGTTTGACCCGAAACTACACGGTTGAATCCTGATAGCAATATCATAGTTCTAATATAAACATGTTTTTTGCTTGAGATATGGTTCCCATCCTTTAACCTAAGGATGAAATTTTTTTATATTATACATTAGCTTGGGTGAGGTTACCTTGTCTCACTCTTTAGTTCTTAGTAGATTCATACTTTCAAGGTATTATTAATGTCAGATAGATTTTTTGCTTTACACAAAAAATTTAGGGTTTTATTCATTCAAATTTTGTGAGCTTCTAGGTGGATTTAAACATATCAAAAGGTCTACTAGATGATATATGGCTTGAGTTAGAAGATTTAGCATTTTTGAAAAAAATACTATATTATGAGAATACAAAATTTAGATGTTAAAGATTGTAGGTAAGCCATGTAGTTATAGATTTCCAAGTTTAGGGAAACCAAAAATATCCAAAAAGGTGACTTGGTGGAAGGGCACATACTTATCACTTTTAACTATTAAGTGGAAATCCCTCAAATATTCTAATGATTTTGATAGCTTTGTAGTTGATGAAATTTGACTCTTACAAAAGGAATATCAATTTCCTTTGAGAGTGATTTCAAACATTACATTTGGATTAACCAACAATGTTTGTGTTTACCTAAATCTACTATTTTTACTTATGTTGGTAAACCTTTTTGAAATATAATATTAATAAAAAAGAAATTGACTAAGCTTAAATTCTTGAAGGAATTGAATTCGTGCAATATGGATTAGTGAAAACAACTTCTCAATTATAGAAATAGAAAATGTTGACAACAAGGAATTGTTGGCATTTCATGCACCCCTCATTGCTCATTAATTATAACTGATTTAAGAAATCTCAAATGAACTAGTCATGCTCAAATAATGGTGCCTTGGGTTGTTGCATTAATACCCCTTTTCATGTCTTAGTCAAATACCTAAGTTGGAAAACCAAAATTGACTAAGTGTTGATTTTTTCAAGAATTTAGAGTTTTAGAGTTATTCATACTTGCATTACCTTTCTTACCAATCCCAACTCCACACTCTAATCCTTTCAAAATTGGCTAATTATTATTTTTTCAAAGTTTCAAGGGTATCCATCCTTGCATGACTCTCCTATCACTCCCAAAACCCCACCTAAAATACTTGTGAAAGTTGCTTAAGTGTTGAATTTTTTGGCCTTTTACATTTTAATGGTTTCTCCTCCATTTCTACCATTCCTTGACATTCTCAACCCTCAAAGTTCAAAGTTTTCTAAAATATTCTAAGTCATTTGTGCATTCACTAGACTTTTTTACTTCCTCCTTCATGAGTCCCTTGGTACCCATCTCCCTGGCTTCCCAATTCCTCGAGAATTTTTCTTTCTCTTTCGTGTTATCAAAGTTCTTCATTTATCCAGCCACCTTGTCAAAAATTTCATCTTAGTCATGCTTCTTTTGATATTTTGATACTTCATCGATTTCTCTATGTATTCTATCAGAGATACTATTGACCATCCCCTATTTCAATACCTCTTTTCTTTTTTTTTGCATTTTTCTCTCCATTTTCCCTTACAATTTGGTAGAATAGGATTTGTTTGTAGATTTAATCTATGTTGGGTTGGTTCAACAAATGCATCTATATTTAGTAGGGAACCAACCCTTTATTTGAAGGTTTGATCTCTATAGCAAGGTTCCACACCTTGAGATCATTCCCATTGTGTCATTAGAATGCTAAACTAGTTTTAGCAAAGGGTGCAATTTCAAGTGATAGTTAAAAGCTAAGATGTAAACTTGGATCTCTCTCCCTAAGATTATAGTACAATGTGAGGATGTATGCACAATGAAATGTCATCGTATATATGAATGGAAAAGAAAAAGTATAATCTAATGTAGAAATACTCTCTCTATGAAAATACATCGAGAAATATTTTGAAAGCACCAAAATAATAAAGATAATAGCATTATTCATACTAAGATCACTATTGTAATTTCAAATGATAAAAAGGAAATGAAACAAAAATGAAATAGATGATTTTAAAAAGATATCATTGAATGATTACGATGATGAGGCTATCAACCATCTATAATCCACTAAAAAAAACACTTCAAAATATCTAAACCCAAGGGAAAACCTTCCCAAGAGGTTGTCCTACTAGGAGGTACAAGCCCTCCACCAATTGGAATGCCAACAAGTTGCTTACAAGAAAAAAACACTCTTCCCAAGGAAAATGGGTGTCATAACTTCCCTAATTTGACACTCATTGACAAGGTAACAATATGGGAAGAATATCTAGGCCAAGGGGAATAATTTTGTACAAAAAATTTCCTTGAGTAATGGTAAGAAGACCAAAAAAGTGACAAAACAATAGAAGACAGGGCACTGAAGGAAACTAATTCCTAGATAGAACACTAGTTCCCAAGTACAATCCTAGTATGAGTGCACAAGTATCCAAGTCTAGAGCTAGAGTCCTAGCCTAGTGCAAGTGTCATATTTAGGTGCCAAAGTCTGAGATAGGCATTGTAGTCCTTCTTGGTGTTACAGTCTTGACTCTAGCCCTAGTGTCATGGCTAATGAGAAACTGAAGCTTAGGTTTTTTCCCAAAAATAAGAACAAACCTCAAGAACTACAAGAAAGGTTCACAATGAAAAGCATATTAAAAAATGATAAAAATGATTGGGTAATTGAAAGATCTTAGATACCTAATCTTGCCTCACACTATCCCATAAATAAGACAACTCCCAAGGGTTAGGGAGACCACAAGATGCTCTAACATGAGGAAAATGACACAAGGAGTGAATGGGAAGGTTTCCTAAACCTTCCAACCCCACTCAGACCACATAAAGAACCCAAAATCAGCCCCCTTAATGAAGCAAGTCTCCAAGACCAAACACACTAAGAGAAAAAAAGGAAGCTTAAAACTTACAAAGATCAAATCAAGTATCTTTTCTAACTTAGAGTTCAATGAAGCAAGTCTCCAAGACCAAAAACACTGAGAGAAAAAAAAGGAAACTTAAAACTTACAAAGATAAAATCAAGTATCTTTTCTAACTTAGAGTTCATTTTACAAACCAAATTCAAGTGTGATTTATTTTAACCAACATTAAAATAAAATAAAATAAATCCAAAAAAACATTCAAGTTTGAATCCAACAATGAAACACGTAAAAGCATGCATGATACTAATACCACTTATGTGGTCAACTTATAATCACTCCATTCATGAGGTTCCATTAACATATTACAAATTGTATAGAGGAATAAAATTTAATTCAAATTATATTTTATAAAATTATATTATAACCCAAAATTAAATGAAATAAGAATTCTTTACCAACTTTCTCTTGGTCTTGGAGCTCTCCTCAATATCCTCGAATACCCTATGGTTTTTCCATGCCACCCATCCATGTGGTACCGAAAGGTCAAATCTTGCTATGCTAGGAGATAGAAACATGGTCCACAAACACACTCAAACCAAACACAAAGTAGAAGGCTTACACATATGCCATATGCGAAGAAAACATTTATTTGGTGTGAATAAGGAGTTTTAATTTACTAGTTCACCTAGTACCTAGGACCTATTCACATGTTAAGTTTATTTTGGTCCTACGAATCTTTTTATAAGTCTTTACTTGTCATGTGATCTTATCTTTAGTTGTATCATGTCATAGAATTAAGAAACTTGTCATGATATTGTCTAATCCTACCTCTCAACCTTGCCTATATAAGTAAGGCCATATATGTACATTATGTAATTGTATTAATATAATTATTTTACATCGATTATTGTAAATCTAGACTCTTTATTTTCTCTTTATTGTAAGGAATTTTTGGTTGTAGGTGATTCTAGGAGCTTCAATCCTTGAGTGACTCTAACATGGTATTAGAGATTCAGATATGCAAATCCCTTTCTCATATTTGAGAGTGATTTGTGTTTGAGCTATTGCAAGGTTGAAAATATTGGTAGATATTAAAAATTTGTGTATGCTCTTCTCTTGCATCATATAATGACTCAGAGAATCATAAAAACTTGAGAGAAATACTATATTTTGGGGTTTCTTCTTTGTGGATTTGTATTGTGGGTTTATTTTCATGCATGTTTGTGCAAATATAAGCTCACCATTGAGTTTAGAACGTCCAATAAATTCAATTTTCCTTTTGTTTTATATAAATTGGACATGTGAGGTTAGATCTATGAGTTCTAAGTTGGGAGGTGGTTTCTAGATCTAGAAGGTAGCTACAATTTTGGAGTATTTTGGGTTAAAAAACCCTAACATTGCATCTAGGAGACCTAAAAACTCTAAGATTGACTATCAAATTATAAAAAATGGAGACTCTTTCTCCATACCCTCAAAGAAAATTCTCAACCCCTAGGATTAATTTTGTTCATACACTTGTATGGTAGATACCATCTCTGGTGTCGATAAACCAATCAATAGATAAATTGAGATAGTACAAAAGCATATTCTACAAGAATATTCCTACTTGCATCATCTCTACACAATCTAGATTCTATTTGCATCACTTGTCATGTCAGCTTGCATAATCATCTGGTACATCAATCAAATTTAAATAATTAAAAATTATTTTTAAAGTTTTGTGGGTTTGAATTGGCTCTAGGTTACATATAAGTGAAGCTCGCAAGTTCTAATGCCAGTGATGGAGACTTAAACCTTGGGCAACACAAATACTACTGCTCATCAAAGTGCCATTAAGAATATTCACCACCTTAGTAGATTTTTTCTTTTAAAATCTGTCAACTACCAAGTCATATAGGCTTTGGAGGCCTAATATTTCCCCCTAATGCCCTAATTGGGAAATTTTATTCAAATCACCATAAATTTGGACTCAAGTATCAGATTTTTGCAAAAAAGATATCATTAAAAATATGGTATTGAGCACTTTTCAGTGGTGTAGGTCTTGTTATCATATTTTTTCTATTGGCGATTTCTATTACTATTTGAAGTTATATGTCCCTTTTGGGTGAGTGCAAGATCATGGGGGTCCAAAAAGTGGTGATATGACAAAAAAGTGGCTAACGACAAGTTTTTTTATCCAAATTTGATGAAACGAAAAGGGTTTATTGAAAAAAAATTTAGCTTTCCAAAAATATAAGATATGACTTATTTGGAATTAAATAGATAATTATTATTGATTTTATACATACATTCCAACTAAAGTCTTGATTGATAGGCTAATTGAAAAGCATCTATAATTCTTAAATGATTTCACATTTTTTGAATTTGGAAGATACAACACATTCTATGCTTCCCATAATATAGGATAAAAAAAAGAAAAAATAAATTTTATAAATTTTTGACCAAGTTATGGTAGTCGGACAAACAAGTTTTAATATTTTTAAAAAGTTTTAATAAAAAAATCATAACTAATTATTTATTTGCAAAATAATTACAAAAAAAAAATGTGGCACATCTGGGCATGTGTCCTCTACTTGTATTGAAAGTTTCAAATAAATATATTTTTTTTGCTTGTACTGAGGTTGGTCAAACATACACTTGCTTTTTATTTTTTCCTAAAAATTTAGTACTGCTACATTGAAATTTCAAATTTTCACCAAATAGATTTACCTTTTTCTAAGAAAGGAATAGTATATTAGAAACTACATTCAATTTGCTAAAAAATTTGTTCTTACATATTTTTCAAATTATGTTAATAACTTATTCAAATCTTATGTCAAATTGCCTAACTCTATTTTTCTTAATTTTCATTGCCACTTAAGGGCCTAGTTTGGACCCCAGACCCCCATGATCCTGCACTAACCATTTTGAACCTTAGAGCTCATAGAATTTTTCCTAGATCTGTGATTGTCATGATTTTTATGGAATTGGAAAAGTATTGAAGAGCTCTATTATTGTGTCCATGCAAAATTTCAAGATTCAAATCTAGGTAAATTTTATTTATCTTTTGCAAATATCACATTGTGATTGATTACTTAGACATCCTAACATTTGGAGAAGTTATATTTATTTGGGATTGCTTCATTTTTAGTATTTATCGTATTTGGGAGTTTCTAATTGATATTGAAGCTTGTTGTCTTTGTAAATTTGGAGACCTTATAGTTCATTATGGGTTATTCATTACATCCTTCTCTAATCATCTTGAAAATGGGAAACTATAAACAATGGAGAGATGACATCATAAAAAATATATGTTAGCTTCATATGTTGTCACATTTGTATGGTCTTATTACCCTTCTAAGTATTGAAAGGTAATAAATTTTCTTGGAATTGCAAAAGGGATAATGTCTTAGGAGTTATTTTTATGTATGTTGATGATGACAGATCATGAATTCTATTGTTCACTTTGAGTTTCCTCATGCTCTTTGGACTAAAATTTGGGAGATATATGGATATCTTGATATTTAGCCATTCCTAGATGATCCTATTTCAAATTGTCTTGTGCCTCTTGATGATTCAAATAATATACCTTATGACTATGATACTATTTAGGAGTTAGATACTTTGGAGACCTTTGAGTGTTCAGATGTTGATGATGATGTTTCTTCGGATTCTCCTTATCCTTCAAAGGTAGTTGATGATACTTCACCTTATTTGATTCCTTCTCCACAATCATTGATGGGGAATTTCATCATTCATGTTCAATAGGACTATCTCTGTCTTTCATATTCAACTATACAGGATGAACATTTGACATGCATATTAGCTTTGTTATGTGAATATCATATTGTAGATTTGGAGGAAACAATTGAGGGGTTATCTCTCCTATTTGATGACATTCATTACACTACTATTGTCAAACCATTATTGTCTTTTGATCTTGTTCAATATTAGATACAACTTGATCCTAGTTTTTCACCTTCATCATTGATTGGGCATGTACCCGATCTGATTGTGGCATCACCATCTTCCATGGAAATGATGACACATGATCAAATTTTATACATCATCATACAACTTCATCCTTCTTCCTATCAATTCATATCTTGCATCGAGGAAGAGAAAGAATATAATCATGATCTTAGGCATGCAAACATGGTAAATGATAACATAATATGATAATCATGTAAGGAATCAAGTAAGATATGATTATGAAAGCACGTGTTATAAGGGAAAGGAAATATGCATCCAATATTTCTCCTAATTGGGATAAATGATAAAATAAAAGTAGCCACAAATGCTAGATCTTAGACATGTAAACACAAATAAGATATACATGATGAGTATGAAAATGATAATAATGTGTACTCATAAGATGTAAGCATGATAAGGATAATAAACATGGAAATATGTAAGTAGTATATATCCACGTAGACAAAGGATATGATATTAATCATAATAAACATGGAATGTAAATTCAATAAGACATAGACATCATAAGCATGAACTATAATAATAACAATAAACGTGTAATAAAAATATACAAAGGAACCAACAAGAAACATAAAAAGAGCATAGAAAATAAACAAGGAACATAAAAAATCATAGGTTCACTAAACAAAGAAGATATCTTGAAGCATTCCATCATAAACATATAGCATAGATAACATAGGAGCTAAATAAAATGAATGTACATGACATAGGATCGAAATAAGAGATGTAAAATATATATATAAGATGTTCCCAAGTGGGAAACCGATTATAAAAAATAACATAGAGGGTAAAGATGTGATAGGAAAAAATATTAAAAATATGAAATAAATGAAAGATGAAAGTGTAAGAACACAAAAAAAAATGTAAATTGTGTTAATATTTAAGTATATAGATAAAACATATAAATACTAGAAAATATCAAACAACATTAGTAAGACCTCATCCATAGGTGATCCTTATCCTAGTATCATCAAGTTATTCCCTAAGTGATTCACTTATTGAACTTATCCTATATCACCTTTGACCATGGAATCTTAAATAATACTCCTAATTTTTATTTCTATTTATATAATTTAAATTTTTTTTACCCCCTCCTAGTACACCATTTCAATTGAAATATCTCATCTTTTTAACATATCTTGGATATCTACTTGTAATGACATTTTTTAATAAATATGAAAATAAATTAATTAGCAAGAAAATATTCCATAGAATTTTATGCTTAAACATGTGTATGAAGCTAGAATGTATACCCTTACATCTTGTTCCATGTAATGATTTAGCTAGGAAAAAAATAGTAGTATTTTTTTAAAAAATTAAGACATTTTTTTGCACCATTGATCTCATAATATACACATGAAAAAAATTGTAGGTAAGTCCTGAGTCCAAATTTATCTCTTCATATAAATTGAACTTTTAAATTATAAATTATAATTTTTCTAAAGACATCAAATTTTCATAGTCCATAATATTGAAATTTATGAAAGATTTTATAGTATTTGATTGTGTATACAGTTTTTTAATCAACATTTTGGATCATACTCCATCATCCATCATCAGAATGTAGAGAGCTAGATAAGATAACTAAAATGATAAATAGCATACCGAACTCACTAAATAGAGGATGGAAAAGTGTTTTAGTAGAATTATTATATAATTATTTTATTCTATTTCATGTATTAAGACACATTAGATAGTTATGTGTCATTTAGTTAGTTAGTTAGATATGTTGCACTTCTCATTTGTAACTTGATGGGGCATTCTTGCCACCTTGAGTTGAGCACTCTTATAGTAACTCAAACTAATCTTGTTATATGTACAATCTTTCTCATTGAGAATATCATTCTATTCCATTCCATTTTCTAATTCCAATCAATCATTTTGCATTGTATTCTTTGTTTCTATCACAGATTGAGTGTGTGCTTGTTTGACTTGCATGACTCATTGACATTAGCATTCTAACATGATATCAGAACATGTTCTATAATTAAGATGTTGGTCTGTTTGATCTGTGAAATATTTGTATTAAAATCTCTTTGCATGCGCCAATACATTCATTGTGAGGGGTCGACATTGTGACTGGCCACCTGGCTATGCATTACAAGGATGCAAGATTTTTGAAATTATCATCAGCATAGAGATTGATCCTTTGAAATGGTGACACATTGAGAGGCATCTCTTTGGAAATCTGCCATTGTTTGGGTTTGTGAAAAATTGTAAGCCGCAACTTCTGTGCAACCCATTCAAGGTTGGGTCTTGATTAAAGAAGCGACATGTTCATGATTCGCGACCTTTGTAGGCTCCCAAATGACGTCCATTTCATCCTCCACACATTCCACAAGCATTGTGAAACCTCAAAATTCACAAGCCCTCGAGGCATCAACATTGCATTCCTTTGTTTTGTTGCAAGTTTAAACATGTTATAGACATGCACGAGAGGTGTTTGAATCCATATAAATTGGATTGTAATCTTGTGGAGCGAGGATAAACCCATAGGTGAAAGAAGGGAGCGTGTATTGGTTTGAAGGCATCATCAACTCCTTCAAAATCACGGCTTCAACTCTCAGTCCAAATCTCCATTTGGGAATCATTCGACCAGTCCCGCTGACCTCACATTGTCTCTCTGGATAAATAGATCGAGAGTGTCAGTTGTTGGCACCAACAATATCTCAGTCCATCCATTTGCATGAGTCTCGCATGGCATCCTCACGGGCTCTCTACTCATCCAAAGCCTCTAAAAGAGGCGCCAAGCCCTCAGCACCATGCCCTCCACAAGTGCCTTCTACGTCAATGACTGTTTGCCCTTGATTTGGTCTTAACCTCATGCGACCCATTGGTGTTTTTTCAACCTTTTTATTAGGCTCTCTTTATTGTTGCCATCACATTTAATTTGTCAACACTAGCTAATTATGATTACACATCACTAGTTAATGTTATAATAAATGATTATAGGTAACATTTAATGTAACAATAGTAATTATCACCTTTGCTATCATTGTATATTATCGCTGGTAGAATATTTAAAATTTATATTACGTGTAACATTTTATGTTCTTAAGTAGTCGGGTCTAACTATCAAGTTACATCAAAGAGTTTGTAAAGGGAGGAGTTTTTTTCAATTTGGCATAACTTACAAACTGTAAGTCAAAATTTCAATTGTAAATAGTCAACGGAAAGCTCTTTCCATTCCAAAGACTTTAGCATTGAGAAAATTGAAAATTTGTGTTGTCTAACACATATTTTGTCTTCTCTATTGAAAGGAAACTTTAAGTTTCTAAGTGTAAATTAGGCAACATGAATTATTGTAATTTTTAACTAGATACTCAAATCAAGTGTTTCTTTTGTGAAAGTGAATAATGTTTTACCCATTTTATTGGAAACAATATCACACTCAATCATAAAGTACCATTATTCATTCCATTGAAATTGTTATATGCACTAAAACATATAAAGTGCCAATTCAAGA
The DNA here is from genome assembly GCA_007258455.2 of Sequoia sempervirens. NCBI lineage: Eukaryota > Viridiplantae > Streptophyta > Pinopsida > Cupressales > Cupressaceae > Sequoia > Sequoia sempervirens. The sequence continues at coordinate 944,605,521 of VDFB02271358.1, forward strand.
GGGGTCAAAATAATCAAGGGGGTTTTTCATTGTGTTGTGCCTTGTACACTTTATATTTTTCTTTCATTTCTTTTGTGATTCCTAGTTTGTAATCAAAGCATGGAGCCTAATCTACCAATCAATCCTCTTAAACCTTTCAACTACCATGATTGGAAAGCCAATGTTTAACTAGCATTGAAAAATAACGGTTTATATAGATTCACAATGGGCAATGAAAAGGAACCAACTACAACAAAAAAACAAATAAAAGTGGTATAATAAGTGTGATAAAGCCTTCAGGTTTCTATGCATTAATCTATCTCTAGAACTTTATTTCATGTTGAAGCCTTGAAAGCTCCCAACAAAGTTTGGAAAGCACTTGAAAATATTTTTCAAAAGGTTGACAAATTAGAAAGCCATGACCTAGAAAATGGCCTCATAAGTATATAAGTCTAAGAGACTATACTACTATAGAGGATTACTTTAAAAAATTTAAATCGATAATCTTGCAACTCAAGGAATGTGGAATTGAAAAGAAGGATGACTAGCTCATCCTCTCCACGCTTTCAAAGTTGAGACCTAACTACTTAGTAGTTGTTTCAATCTTTTATTCCACCAAGATGGATTTTGGTGCATCATGGTCAATGCCTTCACTTGGTGATTTCATTGCAGATATCACCAAGGAGCAAGACAAATTAAATTAGATGGGTACCATAAATTCCTACAAGCCCCAAGTACTTATTGCTAAGAGTGGAAGATCACAAGTTCAAAGAAAAGATGACAAATAAAAGGATAATAAAGAGAAATCACAATCCTTAAATCAAGGTAAAAAGTTCAATAAAAAGTAAAATGTTCATTTTGTAAACTCTTATGACATAATGAAGATAAATGTATGAAGAAAAAGATCAAACACCTTACTTATTTTCTTGAGAAGAATAAAGGGGTTTTTGAGTCTCCATCAAGATATTCAAGAAAAGAACTTATGACAACTACATGTTTTGAGATTGATAAATGGGTTCTTGACTTGGGAGCATCACATCATATGTCTCCTTATCCAAAAGTGTACATGTCCTTCTATCCTTCTAATGTAAACAAAGTACACGTAGCTAATTTAACACTTTCATATGTGTTTGTGGAAAAGGAACTATTGAGATATGTAATCAATGTATCCCTAATGTTTTTTTGTTCCTGAATCAGAAAACAACATTCTTTCCATATATCAACTCACAAATTCAAGGAAAATAGTTGAGTTCACATCCACTTCAACGAAAATTCAAGATTTATAGAGCTGAGAGATTTTGCAGTTGGCAAGATTGAGCATCTCCCCCATGTTTACACATTTTCCCACTTTGCTCTAGAGGATTCATTCTCCCACTTCTAGTATGGACAGTTCATCTCCTCCACTATCTCCTGTTCCATTAGAATTTAGAGGCACTTGACTGAGAGCATTCAAAGGTTCTTTCCAATAGAAGATCACAATTGAGCATTATCTTTTGGGGGGCTTCACAATCTCTTTTCATTGTACTTTTCATTGTATCATCTCTTTTTTGGAGGGTAGTTTTTTTTCCACAAGGTTTTCTACCTTTCTCTAGTTTATGGAAGATTTTCATTGTACATGGATACCTCATTAGACCTAGTTGTCGGGACCCATCCATCTTTGTATCCACACAAGTTGAGCTTAAAGGGGAGTGTTAGAGTAGAATTATTATTTAATTATTGTAGTATACTTTATGTATTAAGCCACCTTAGATTGCAATGTAGCTAGTTATATATGTGGCTCAAACTAATCATGCTATATGTACAATCTTTCTTATTAAAAATATCATTCTATTTCATTCCATTTTCTTATTTTTATCAATCATTTTGCATTGCATTCTTTGTTTCTCTCATAGATTGAGTGTGTGCTTGCTTGACTTGCATGACTCATTGATATTAGCATTCTAGCAATGCTCTTGGCTCTAACTAAAAGAAATAACCTAAGAACCAAGAAACAAAATAAGGAGTTGGGAGAAATACCTACTTTAAATCCAAAAATATAAAGTGAAAAATGAATATATATATATATATATATATAAACTTTAATATTTAAAAAAAAAAAATTAAAATTATATTATAAAAAAAATACAACAAGAAATGAAATTGTACTGTTAAAAAGACAATTGTGTTGAAGGGGGCTTCAAAATTTGTAGTCAAGCCAAACTCCAATTCTAATTCCACCTCTCCAAATAAAGAAACTTTCGAATGGTAAATTGTAAGTTGACTATTTAAAACAAAAATATCAAATAATAAAAAACTAAACAGTAAATGAAACCATGTTTCTAGAACACAATTGAATTGAAGGGGCTAAAAAAATAAATCAACAAATACCTATTTTATTGATTAACAACTCATATAGCAACATCGAATTGATTTTGATAGAGACGTACTAAATTAAAAATCATGGAAGTTAGGTTTCGAGCATGTGATTTATCACTAGCATGAAGTATAGTTCAAAGATGACAGTAATGCATGCCTTAAAAGTAGTTGATTTCCTTGCAAATTGACTATATTTGCACAACACATCAAAATTGTTAATTTCCAATCACTTTACATCTCTTGAATTCAGTGTCAAGGTCTGGCACGTTGAAGATTAAATTTTCCTCTGCGAAGTTTGACAAATGAAAGCCCCGAGCCATATCTTCTGTGCTGACTTCTGAGTATTTTAGTTATCTACTGAATCACCTTTCCACGAGGGCTCTCAAAGCATTTGACTGACCACAATTAGTAGCTTGCCTACCCTTTTTGTTTTCTACTACAGTTTGTGTTCATCAGGTTAAATTTATCTTTGCAATAGGTGATACTTTATGCCTTTTATCGCCTTTAAATTTAAATGAAATATAACACACTAGACTATAACCCTTCATTAAGAAAGCTTTACATAAATTTTCTAGTCTTAACATAGAAGGATGCATAACCATTAATGACCAACTCAAATAACACTTCAAACTATATGTCGGTGTCATAATCACCAATCCACAAAAACTATATGTCGATCAAAGCTATGATATGCCAATTAACCAAGCTCACTATAATAGACAATGAAACTATGATAGATTTCCATTTTTACAAATATGCATTGTTTCTTTAAATGTATCAAAGATTAAGGAAAGTATTATGTAATAATGTTGTTCCAAAGCCCCTGAATAAATTTTATCTCAACATCAAAAACAAATGTAGATGTTAGCTATCAAGTACCAAATCCAATGATGCATAAATGTATCAATGTGTCCAAAGAACTATAACCACATTAAATATTTCTACCTCAATGAATTATCAATGCTCATGCAAAGTCATCCAAACAAGTGTAACTCAATAAATGTCACTTCTATGTATGACAAGGTAACCACTTGACATCAATGCCAAACTAACCCAATGTCAAAGGGGTCAAAAAATTCCCCCTTTTGAATTGATGTCAAACCTACCAAATAACCTGAAAGAATATCACTTGTAGAAGCACTAAAGCACAGCCATGTCATCATCATATCATTACCAAATGAACTCAACAATAAAATCATATGATTATCAAATGAAATCAGCAATAAACCAACATATAGTGGGTATAATGAAATAAAAATTTGAACCTGTATCGCTATATCTCAAATTTTCTCCCCCTTTTGACAACAATTCCAAAGGTCAAAGGGGTGGGTAAACATCAAAAGTCCACCAAGTACCTACCCAAGAACACCAATCTACTTGCAAATGATCACAAAACAACATCAAATTTGAAGAAATAAAACTGAAAGGAGCTCTACATAATGCAAGATAAATCTTCCATAGCACCAAAATTGCCATGCAACTGAAAGAATCTACTTTAAAAATAACCCATGGATGTTAAATAGACATGAAAAATCCCCCTAAAACCATGCTCATAAAAATTAGTTGCTTTCCATTAGAATAACAATGAAGAAGGAATAAAAAATGATGTTGCATTCAACCAGCTCAAACCAAGAATTATCAGAATGTACCATGATACCACTGTCCTCATCTATCGGACCAACAACAAGATGTCAAAAAATGAAGCAATATGAGATATAAACTTGTGCATATACCGGGTTGTCAAATGAAACATCAAACTGAACTATCAGAAGAAGTAGAGTATCATATCCATCAAGAACTGAAAAATGAAGTGTCATGCCAACTGCCACTATAAATCCATAATAGCAGGAAAAGAGATCACAAAATGAAACAACAATGCAACTTGTTTGTGACTTGTCACATTAATACATCATACATACAAAGTAAACATATCAACTGAAAATATCAGGGACAAAGAATATGCTAAGAAGCTCCCCCTAAAACCAAAACCTTTAATGCAACCTTCCATTGTCCTCAAGGGCCTCAACATTTTACTATTGTCCTACAAAAGCATTCACAAAACATTGCCATGAAAGTCCTACCATACAACTCTATCACAAATGCATTGTTCCTCCACAATAACTACACCATACCATTCTGCAATTTTGTTGCTAGATACAAATGCCATTGTCAAACCATTCCACTTACCAAGGCACAAATTCATTGATCTAAAACATCAAATACACTAACATGATAGAGCACCATACTAGTTTAAAAAATAAACATTGTCTAAATGAAGGAAATGCATCATAACACTATCAAAGACACTATATAGAAATAGTTTGAGTAATGTGAAGATGTTGATCAGTATGGGAGAATATGTCATTGAGATCAAACAAATATTGGAAGCCAACTCTCAAATTGCTACTAGGTACAATACCACTGCAAGATTTCCTCATCAAACAACTGTTATTTTGACATCAATTTTGACATCAATTGGCATTAATAACTTAAACACCTTCAAGAACTAGCACTGAGTATTATCACTATACAACTTTGCAAAGATCACCGAGCAACTGCTTCTTGGAAACACTTTGCGAAAAAAATTTCATAGAGCACTATCAACTGTCAAATTGAAATATTTTTCCATGATCAAAGATAATTCAAAACTCACCAAACAATCTTGACAATATACAAGGTCACACATTGCCAACATACTATCCTTAGTGTTACGGTTAAAACAGATGAACTAAAGATGCAATATTCACTATACATTATACAACTTCAAACTTCAACAGATAATTATTAAGACCACATCCAATAACTAAGCCCTTCTCATCTATTGAAAATGATGCCAAAGAGGCTACAAGATAGGACAACTATCAATAGGTAGCAAAATATCCACTGACCCAACTAAGCCACTGCTAAAACATTTTGTATATATTTGCACTATGTACTATCTTTGTAAATCACTATGTTTTTAGACCAAAGTCATTGTTCTCAAGCATCATAACTCTATAGAAATATCAAAGCTCCTACAAACTTAATGCATCCACTCATTTACTTTTGTCATACACCCTATGCTTTGCAAGATCAAGGATTCCAAAAAGAATGAAGACTAAAGTCATCAAACTGCCACTAAAAGCCACTGTTGACTATAACACAAAAATAAGAGATACTCTATCCAAGCACATTGGTCAAGGTCCTACTAGTAAAGAAGCATAATCACCATTAGATTGACATCAAAGAACTTGGAAATCACTCCACTATCATCACTTTGCATTATACACTGTCAACATTGTTTGCATGCCCAAGTTACTATCCACTTAGCAGTCAAAATAGTCAAACCAATGTCCATTTAGCAGACAAGGTTCCATAGTCTAGTTCTCCCTCTTTGATAACAATATGAGAATGAAATGACCACAGTCATAAGGAATCACATTATTGCAAGTAATCAAAGTATCATTAAGATCTAAGATGGTAATCACTGTAACCATCACTTATATATAGAAAACCAAGGAAGACTCAACTTTGTTAAGGGTGTCAAGATTGCTACAAGTTCAGGAGCATTGTTAGACAACTCACAAATCAGGAACACTTCCACTCTTCCAAAGACAATTGTCAACCATTGATCCATTGTCATAGAACATTGGAAAATATGCACAAAAGAAATATTGTCCTCATTCACTAACACCAAACAAAGTCACTATCTAAATGGAATTCACAAAGGTCTTGTTGGAGTACAAACAACACTGAGAGGGGGGATGAATCAGTGTTGTAGATTTTGAAACATTAATTTACTTTCTTTCAACAAATTTGTAAATAGAAATAATGATGTTAACAACACTTAAGCAGTTTGGCATGCTTCATCAACGTAAGAATCTAAATACCAAACAGTAATCAATGTAGAATGCTTAGATATGAATGATAAGTAAATCACACAATAACTGAAACCATGACACAATAAATTTTAGGAGTGGAAAACCCTCACGAGGTAGAAAAACCACTCATAATTTCCTCACTAGCTTAATCAAGATCAATAACCAATTATAGAGCCTTACTGGCTACAAAATGCCTCACTAGCTACAAAATGCCTCAATGGCAACACAAGCCTCACTTGCTACAAAATTCCTTGTTGGCAACAAAAGCCTCACCGACAACTTTACTCAAATAAGATAAAAATTAATATATAGAGGATCACTCTATTTCTCTAATGCCCATGGAAATTTATAGCTTTAATGCCTTTTATGTCCTCTAAACTTCACAACATTTGAAGCTTAGAACACATTAAAAAAAAAACTACCTTTTTCAACCAATCACTATAATTTGCAATAATCTTTTAAGCACAACCTTGTGTTTATAGCTCATGTACAAGACTTTAAGAATTCATTTTAACAGACAATTGCAACATAGGGTTTTTGAAGAGACCTCTCTTTCATAAAACACAACAATCATAATATCTAAAGAAAAATAGTCTAGCAATCTAAACCTTCAACTCAATGTAATAGCTTTTTCAAAATACACTTTTTAGGATTTTGACATTCAAAGCATATTGTTCATAGAGAAACTGAAAAATTGATTTGTGCTTTGTCAAACTTTTCAGCACATTCTCTAACTGAATGACAAGCTTGAATTTATCATACATATAGCAATCATTAGTCTAGTAAAAAAAAGAAAAATGACCATACCTTGGTCTATTTTAAGTCGAAACTAAAAGTAACTTACAAATCCCAACTGCTCAAATGAAATTTCAACTATCATAGAAAAATTCCAGCTCTCGAAGCTTCAAATCATGATGAATGTTCCCAAATTTAAAACCCTAAGTTTGTCGCTCTATTTTCCAATGTCAAACTTTACATTATACTCGATATTTCTTTTGTTTTCCACATTATACATCCTTACCTCGTTGAACCAGTTATCTCTAAAAGGGTTGATGGAATCACAATATAAGACAATGTCTTTGACCTGTATCTTAACCCCTAAAACTTACCAACCAAGTCATATTTGCATTAGGTGATACTTTATGCCTTTTATCACCTTCAAATTTAAATGAAATATAACACGCTAGACTATAACCCTTCATTTAGAAAGCTTTGCATACATTTTCTATTCTTAAGCATAGAAGGATGCATAACCATTAATGATAACTCAAATAACACTTCAAACTGTGGTTTTAGCCATAATCACTTGTCCACAAAAACTATATGTCGATCAAAGCTATGATATGCCAATTAACCAAGCTCACTATAATAGACAATGAAACCATAATAGAGTTCCCTTTTTACAAATATGCATTGTGTCTTCAAATGTATTAAAGATTAAGTTAAGTCTTATGTAGCAGTGTTGTTCTAAAGCCCCTAAATAAATTTTATCTCAACATCAAAAATAAATGTAGATGTTAGTTATCAAGTACCAAATCCAATGATGCACAAATGTATCAATGTGTCCAAAGAACTATAATCACATAAAGTATTTCTGCATCAATGAATTACCAATGCTCATGCAAAGTCATCCAAACAAATGTAACTCAATAAATGCCACTTTTGTGTATGCCAAGGTAACCACTTGACATCAATGCCAAACTAACCCAATGTCAAAGGGGTCAACATTTGGTTGATCTATTTTTTGTAGTTTTTTGTGTTAAACCATGGCTACAACTTCTCATTTGGACATAGAAAAAATTAATATAGTGGTATTTGAGTTGTGGAAGCTGAAAATGGAGGATCTCCTTAAAGAACAATATCAATGGGTGGCTATAACAAATAAAAATAAACCCAAGAAAATGAGTGATGGAGATTGGGAGAAGATGGCTAAAAAGGCACGTGGTACTATTAGATTGTTTATTTCTCATTCTATTGTCCTAAATGTGTCAAAGGAAAAGAATGTGCATGCTTTGTGGAACTGGACAGGTGAGATATATCAACCAAAATGTATGATAAATAAAATCTACTTGAAGAAAAAATTGTTTTCTCTTAAGATGAAGGAAGGTGAATCAATAGCCAAACATTTAAATTATTTTAATTTGGTTTTGAGTCAACTAGCCTCTATTGATGTTAATGTTGAAGAAGAAGATAAATGCATTATGCTCCTTTTTTCTTCACTTGAATCTTGGGATAATTTCATACTTGTTATCATGACTAACATTGAATATCCAAATATGGATGCTCTTGTAGTGACTTTGTTGTCACAAAAAATGAGAAAAAAGGCTATGGATAGTTTAGGCGATGCTCTCAATGTCAAGGGAAGGCCTAAAAAAAGAGGGTCTAAAGGAGATAAGAATGGGGCTAAGGACAAGTCTAAGGGAAGATCTAAAACTCCTAGGAAGAAGAACATAGTGAAATACTAGAGCTTTGGAAAAAGAGGACATGTGAAGAAGGAATCTAGAAATCCAAAGAAACTAGTTGATTCCTCCACGAAGAAATACTCAAACTCAAGTGATGAAGCTTTGGTTTCTTCTCTTCATATTATGACTAATAGACACTAGTTAATTGATTTAGGATGCTTGTTTCATATGACTCCTCATAAGGAGTGGTTTTCCACGTATGAAAAATATGATGGAGGTGAAGTCTACCTTATTGATAACTTTTCATATCCTATTTTCAGAAGGGGTAATATTTTGTTGTGTTTTAGTGATGGGAGGTTAAATATCCTTTTTGACGTTTTGCATATCCCAGGATTAGCAAGAAATTCGATTTCAGTTTCTAATTTAAATGATTCAAGATTGCAAGTAACATTTGATAAGCATGGTTCTAGATTGGTAAGAGGAAAATTGGTGATACCAAGAGGGACAAGGAAGGGAACTCTGTTTATGCTTGAAGAAACTACTATTGTTAACTCTACCAATGTAACTGAAAAATCTGAAAATAGTTGTATGTTGTGGCACCATAGATTGGGCCAAATTAGTGAGTCTAGTTTAAAAACTATTTTGAATAAAAATTTGTTATATGGTTTTTCCTATTCTGATGAGAGTTTTTATTTCTATGAATATTGTGTGTTTGATAAACAAAGCAAAAAATATTTTCCTTGAGATAGGGTATGTGCAAGATCATGATGGGCCAAAAAGTGGCAATATGATGGGTATGTGGCTGACGACTTTTTTTTACCCAAAATTGATAAAATGAAAATGGTTTTTAAAAGAGATTATTTTATTTCCACCAATATAAATTATGTTTTACTTTGAATTTAATAAGTAATTATTATTCATTTTCTATTTGAATTACGACTTAAGTCCTAATTGATAGGTTGATTGAAAAACATCTATAGCTTTCAAAAGTATCACATTTTTGAATCCAAAACATGTGTCACATTCTATGCTTCACATAATATAGGATTAAAAAAAAAATTGAATTTCATGAAGTTTTGACCAAGTTAAGGTGGTCGACATACATTTTTTTTATTTTTTAAAATTGTAATAAAAATTCATAATTAATTATTTACTTGAAAAAAATTACAAAAATATGCATCACATCAGGACATGAGTCCTCTACTATATATAAAATACTATAAAAAATATTATCATTTTATTGTGGTTAGGGTGGCCAGACACCTACTTCTTATTTTTTCCTAAAATTTAGAGTACTCTTTTGCATTGAAATTTCAAATTTTCACCAAATAGTTTTTTTAAACAAACCTAGTAGTTTAGAAACTACATTCAATTTCCTTCAAATTCTATTCTTACATATTTTTGAAATAATATATATAACTTATTCAATTTTTTATGTCAAGTTGCCTAACTCTAATTTTAAATTTTTGCCACTTAAGGGCCTATTTTCTTTGTTCCTGAATTGGAAAACAACATTCTTTACATATATCAACTCACAAATTTAGGGAAGATAGTTTAGTTTACATCCACTTCAACGTCAATTCAAGATTCATAGAGCCAAGAGATTTTTGCATTTGGCGAGATTGATCATCTCTCTCATGTTTACACATTTTCCCACTTTTCTTTGGAGGATTCATTCTCACATGTTCATTCTCCCACCTTTAGTATGGATAGTTCATCTCCTCCACTATCTCCTATTGTATCAAAATGTATAGGTACTTCACTGAGAGCATTTAAAGGTTTTTTCCAATAGAATATTATAACAAGAAGTTGAGCACCATCTTTCAGGGGGTTTCATAGTCTCTCTTTATTGCACTTTTTATTGTATTATCTCTTTTTTAAAGGGTTTTTTTTCCCACATGGTTTTCCACTTTTCTCTAGTTTATAGGAGATTTTCATTGTACATGGATACCTCATCATACCTAGTTGTTGAGACCCATCCATCTTTGTATCCACCTATGTTGAGCTTAAAGGGGAGTGTTAGAGTAGAATTATTATTTAATTATTTTAGTATACTTTGTGTATTAATCCACCTTATATTGCTATGTAGTTAGTTAGATATGTGACACTTCTTATTTGCCACTTGGCAAAGTATTCTAGCCACCTTGAGTTGAGCACTTCTATAGTGACTCAAACTAGTCATTATATATGTACAATCTTTCTCATTGAGAATATCATTTTATTTTATTCTGTTATCTTATTTATATCAATCATTTTACATTGCATTCTTTGTTTCTCTCATAGATTGAGTGTGTGCTTGCTTGACTTGCATGACTCATTGATATTAGCATTCATGGAGTGCTCTTGGCTCTAACAAAAAGAAGTAACCTAGAAACCAAGAAACAAGATAAAGAGGGGGAGAAATGCCTACTTCAAATCCAAAAATAAAAGATGAAATATATATAAAAATATTGTCAATTTCTATAACCCAGCAACAGATTAATTGCACAATAAATTCATAGACAAAAATTTGATTTATAACAATTAATACAACTAGGTTAATTAACAACTAATAACAGCGGAAGGAAAAATAACAAGAAGCCAAACACAAAAAGACAATAACACAGAATTACCCAGGAAACCCCAATGCGGAAAAAACCTGCAAATATTGGAAAAAAACCTGCAAATATTGGATCTTCTATTCAGCCTAACAGCAAATTTTTCTTTCGAAAATACAATATAAGTTTGCTACAACAATCTTACATATATAGAGCTTAGCTGCTTTACTTAGCGTGCAAGTAAAGAATCTTTCCTTGCTTTCTTTGGCTTTAATTACACATAAAATCACTCTTGGATTTATCTTATCCTCACAAACTCAAAACATTCTATTAAAGAATAAAAATCCTGTTGTTGCTAAAAATCCAACTCAAATTGTTTTAAAGCATATCTAATCTTGAGTTGCTTTAAAGTGATTTAAAGCATATCCAACTCACGCTGCTTTAAAACAAATCCATATCCCACCTTTCGAGCTACAAAAAATCAACAAATATATGAAAAAAATAAATTATATTATAAAAAAAATATAACAAAAATGAAATTATATTGTTAAAAAGACAATTGTATTGAAGGGGACTTCAAACTTTGTAGTCAAGCCAAACTCCAACTCTAACTCCACCTCTAACTCCACCTCTCCAAATAAAATTAAACATTCGAATGGTAAATTGTGAGTTGACTATTTAAAACAAAAATATCAAATAATAAAAAACTAAACAGTAAATGAAACCATGTTTCTAGAACACAATTGAATTGAAGGGGCTAAAAAAATAAATCAACAAATACCTATTTTATTGATTAACAACTCATATAGCAACATCGAATTGATTTTGATAGAGACGTAGTAAATTAAAAATCATGGAAGTTAGGTTTCGAGCATGTGATTTATCACTAGCATGAAGTCATAGTTCAAAGATGACAGTAATGTATGCCTTAAAAGTAGTTGATTTCCTTGCAAATTGACTATATTTGCACAGCACATTAAAATTGTTAATTTCCAATCACTTTACATCACTTGAATTCAGTGTCAAGATCTGGCACGTTGAAGATTAAATTTTCCTCTGCGAAGTTTGACAAATGAAAGCCCCGAGTCATATCTTCTGCCTTCTGAGTATTTTAGTTATCTACTGCGTCACCTTTCCACGAGGGCTCTCAAAGCATTTGACCGACCACAATTAGTAGCTCGCCTACCCTTTTTGTTTTCTACTACAGTTTGTGTTCATCAGGTTAAGGAAACTCCCAGAAAGTCATTAGAGCAGCTTTTGAGCATCCAAATAGCCCAGTTTTCCTGTGAAATCTTATCATGGGAACATGGCTGCCCAAGCCCAGAAAGGTCTCTAGAAAGGAAATGACCTTCCTATTGCTAATTGCCATGGTTTCTACTCTTTTCTACGCATTTCAAAATGCCCAACACATTGAAGCCGACATTGTAGATCAATCTCTGCAGAATAAACCTGCCCGTGGTCTCAACCGCGTGATGCAGTCCTTCGTCACAGACCACCCAGAATTGTCAAAAAGTGGCCAATTAAATCAAAATGCAGCACAAAATGAAAATGAAAATGAACGCCAGAGTTCTAATGTTCTTAGTGCAGAAGAAACTGGGAAAGAATCTGTAAGTAGATTGCTGCGTCAGGTGGGCCAAGGAAGGGACGACCCTAATGCTGAGCCATTTATTTTGGTAACAGGGGAAAGATCTTCGCCGTGTGCTACTTCTCAGGGTTCCAATGTCATGATGAAGTCTTACAAAAATAAAGTGGACTACTGTAACCTGCACGGCTGTAAGGTCTGTTATGCGTTGGAGATATGGCAGAAGGGATTTGTTGGAACATGGGTTCGGTACCCACTTCTTTTACGGCTCATGAAGGCCAATCCTTCTGTGAGATGGTTCATGTGGATGGATTCAGACGCCATTTTTACCGATTTCAATTTCTCTATTCCCTTTGAGAGATACAATGGCTGGAACAAGAACATGGTCGTCCCCGGCTTCTGGGAGAAGGTATGGTATATTTGCTCTAGAATTATGTTAATATGGTCGAATCTGGATTCTAGATCTGGTGGGTATTTTAAATACTAAGGCAGACCAATGTTTCAGAAAAATTCAGTATTGATTGATTTTTCCCATTATGTTTTGAAATAATACTTCGATTCTATGTTACTTTGGAAAAATGGGTAGATGTTTTATCAATTCAGCAAAGAGTTAGCTCCAATTCTTTCATGAAATGAATTGAGATGTGGAGAATTGAAGAGGTAAATTGTCATAGTTTTTGGATTTGACTGCATAAATATTTTTTCATCAATATTTCAGATCATATTTTATAATCTATCATTAAGATAAAATGAGTTGGAGAAGATAAATTGTCATTCAAAGATTTGATTTAGAAAAACTGTATTAAAAGAAGCCTCATCTATCTGATATATACTTCATAGTTTAGCAATGGGAGTATACCCAGATTTAAGTGGTGACAAAAAGTTTATCACTTTTCAGTTTAAAAGTGTGTGTTCATTATATGATTCAATAGTCGAACAATCAATAACAATTTTGCTTATTTTTGTCAATGATCTACGTCTCTCTATTCATTATATGATTCAATAATCGAACAATCAATAACAATTTTGTTTATTTTTGTGATCTTTCCTTGTCTCCCTGGCAAAGAAAACTTAGCCCCAGTTGAGAATGGAAGTTTCCCAATTTAGTAATCTCAAGCAATAAAAATCATTATAAAAATCATTACATCCATCTTTAGTTCCATGGATTTCTAATCTTCTTTACTCTACTTATTGTGGTGCTCTTGTGATATATCAGGTATATGGAGACAATCCAGACTGGATAGGACTGAACGCAGGGGTTTTTCTGATTCGCAATTGTGAATGGTCTCACAAATTTCTAGAAAAGTGGATGGAATTGGGTGCGCCGGAAAACATACAAACGGCCAAGGCGGCTCTGAATACGGTTCTGAAGAGTAGACCGCAGGAGTGGGATCCGGATGATCAGAGCGTATTAGTGTACCTTCTCAATAACAACAGAA
>VDFB02271358.1:944628437-944992831 GCA_007258455.2 Sequoia sempervirens
ACCAATATAAATTATTCTTTGCTTTGAATTTAATAAATTATTATTATTTAAACATAGGTTTCCATACGATGGCGTTTGCGTGCTCTGCAAGCCGAGCTAGGGCGATCGTGCCCTAGCTCGTTCTCTGTGTGTTGCTCGCTTCTGCGTTGTGGGGGGGGTTTTTTTGAAGCTATCGGGGCTGTGGTGGTGGGGTTTTTTTCTTTTCTGGAGGCCTTCTTGCTACTGTTTGGGTGGCTTGTGGGTGGAAGGGTTTTGATCCTGCCCTTGGGGTCTTTTCTTTTTTCCATTTCTTGCTAAAGTGTCCTGGGGGTTTGCATGCCTGCTGGGGATCTTGTTTTTTGCTATGCCGGGTGGGGAAACATCTGGGGTTAGCCCCAAATTGGATTTCCGTTCAGCATTTGGTTCGAAGCCTTCGGCGCATGGAGTGAATGTTTTTGATAATACGCTGTTTTCTTCAGAGATGGAGATGAATGATCTAGGATCGGTTAATGGTTCCCGAATTACGAAGATTAATGGGTGTTTGGAAAGATGCAAAGAGCGACCGAAGCTGATTATCCCGATGGAAATGCTTGCAGATGATATTGAATACTATTCAAGGCACTCTTTTTATTGCAAGTTCATGGGTTTGAGAGTCTCGCTGCATTTTTTGGAATCCTGGGCTCAACGGACTTGGATGCCGGAGGGGGAGATGGAGATTAGGCTCCTTGCGAACAACTTTTTTATGGTCTCTTTTGATTGCATGGCAGATCGGAATAAGGTCTTCGAGGGTGGCCCCTATTTTTATAACCAGGTGGGTTTGTTTATCAAGCCATGGCATGCTGGCTTCAACCCGACTGAGGCAATACCGAGTCGGATTCCAGTTTGGGTTCGGTTGCCGTGGTTTCCAGTTGAGTGTTGGCGGGATGACGTGTTGCATTTGGTGGCTTCAATGCTCGGTAAACCTATTGGGTCTTCACAACAGACGCAGTATAAAAAGGTAATGACTTTTGCTCGTATCTGTGTAGAAATTGATTTAAGCAAGCCACTACCAGATTCTGTTGAAGTGAGTGTTGGATCATATACTTGGGTTCAACAGCTAGATTACGAAACCCTACCTTTTCGGTGTCGTCTTTGTCATGAATATGGTCACTTGCAGCGTAGGTGCCCTAGGGCTAAGCCTGTGGGGCCCCAACCTTCTCAGCCTTCTCGTAATCCTCCTAGGACTGATAATGGTAAGGAGCCTATTCCGGGTGATGGTAATGGAGATGATGGTTATGTCCCTGTTAAGGCTCGCAATAGGAATCGGGGCCAGAAGCGGACCTTGAGGGAGAGGCAGGATGATGAAACTTTTAATAGGTTTGAGGTGCTGGATGATCTCAGCCAGGAGGAAGTGAATCCGGGGTTGCTGAACTTGGATCAGGGAACTTTGGGTACAGGACAGGATGGGCCACCATTGGAGGCCATGCAGGATGTGCAGGAGATTGGGGTTGGGCAGATGGATACGGATCAACAATTGATTGTCCAGACTGAACAAGAATCTTCTATTGGAGCTTCGAAGAGTGGTGGAGGTGGCTCCCCATTGCCCCTGAAAGGTGGCAAGGATGTGGGGAAGAGCTCTTTGGCCTCCTCTCGTTTAGGTATTCAGCAAAATGAACTGAAGAAAGGGGTTGGTGACAGGACTTCCAAGCTGGGAAGGAAAAAGGATATGGAGAAGATTAAATTAACTGGGGAAACTTTGGTGGAGTCAGGGTCAGTCAAGACTCTTGATTCACATTTTTCATGCCCCCAGAAATGATTGTTCTCTCATGGAATGTAAGGGGCTTGAACAGTGGCCCTCGACAAAAAGTTGTTCGTGATTTGGTTAGGAATCATTCTCCGGATGTTCTTTTTCTTCAAGGAGACTAAATTATCTGTAGATAATATGTTGGCCATGGCTCCTAAGCTGTGGAAATATGGTGAATGCCAGTGTGTGGGGGCTCTTGGTGCTTCTGGAGGGGTGGCTTGCTTTTGGAACCCTCGGAAGATTTTCCCCCTATGGTGGATGTCCTCTAGATCCTCTATATCCCTTGTCGCCTCTTGGTATGAGACTGGTGAGTGTATTCTCCTCTCTAATGTGTATGCTCCTGTTGAGTTTCTGGGTAAACAACTTCTATGGTCCCATCTTCGTTTTGTTCGTAGCTTAGCTCCTTACCATCCGTGGGTTATGGCTGGCGATTTTAATGCTATTGTGGAATTGTCTGAGAAAAGAGGTGGAATTCCTAGGTTGGAGCCTTCTGCTCTGTTATTCAGAGATAGCATTTCTGAATTAAATCTTATTGATGTTCTACCTAGTAATGGTCGCTTCACTTGGAATAATAGGAGAATTGGTGAGAGTTGTGTTGCTGAGAGGCTAGATCGTTTCTTGGTTTCCTGTTATTGGGTTGGAAACTTATGGTCCACTCGATCTGAAATTCTTGATTGGAGAGGTTCTGATCATTGGCCTATTAAGCTTAGTATTATCTCTGCACGGGGGCCTCGGTCTCCCTCATTCAAGTTCCAGCTTATGTGGTTACGGGATCCCACTCTTCATGATTATGTGGCTGAGTGGTGGCGGATTGGTAGACCAACTTTTGGTACGGCAATGTACACATTCTCCAAGCTTCTTCAGTTTGTCAAATATCAGCTTAAAAGGTGGAATCGGCGATGTTTTGGTAATATCTTTCATGCTAAGGTTGCCGCACAGGAGGAGTTGAATAATATTACGCGGTTGATTCGTGAGAATGGGGCCTCTGAGGATCTTCTAAGGGAGGAGGCTAAGACTTTGAAAGTGGTTGAGGAATTTGAATTGCGGGAAGAAATCTATTGGAAGCAAAAGGCCCGGGTTGAATGGTTACAGGAAGGTGATAAAAACACCGCCTTCTTCTTCAATTCTGTGAAGGATAGGAGGCATGGTAATTCCATTCCTTTTCTGGTGAATGATAGGGGTGAACGTCTTGCCTCGTTTCAAGAAATCTCTGCTGAGGCATCTCAGTATTTTGCTACTTTATTTAGGGAGGATTCACAAGGGGGCTCTGTTGAGGAAGCACAGGTTCTTTCTTGTATTCCTCAGTTGGTCTCTAGGGAGGCGAATGAGTATTTGATGAAAGATATCTCTCTTGATGAGCTGGAGGGGATTGTGTTTCAGATGAAGAAGGGTAAAGCTCCTGGTCCCGATGGTTTCCCGATTGAATTTTTTCAGGAATTCTGGGATATCATAAAGTTGGATCTTCTGGCTGTTGTCCTTGAGTCCCAAAGGAATAAACAGATGCTTCGTGCTCTGAACTCCACCTTCCTTGCTCTCATACCCAAGTGTGAAGGGGCTGATAGGTTATCTCAGTTCCGGCCTATCTCTCTTTGCAATGTGGCTTATAAAATCATCTCAAAGTTATTGGCTGAGAGACTGAAGAAGTGGCTTAAAGTGTTGATTTCGGAGGAACAGAGTGGATTTGTGGCAGGTCGGCAGATTCTTGATGGGGTTGTCATTGCTACGGAGACCATCCACTCCATGGACAACTCCCATGAGAAGGCTATGTTCATTAAGCTGGATATGGCTAAGGCTTATGACAGGGTTAGATGGTCTTTTTTGCAGAAGATCCTTGTTGCTTTTGGTTTTGGTGAGGAGTGGATCCAATGGGTCATGAGCTGTGTCACGTCTGTTTCCTTCTCAGTTTTGATAAATGGAGATCATTCTGAACTTTTTGGTGCCTCTAGGGGTTTGCGCCAAGGGGATCCTCTTTCTCTGTATCTTTTTCTGCTTCTTGTGGAAGGCCTTGGTCGTTTGTTGAAAAGAAGGGTGGAGCTTGGCATCATTCAAGGTTGGCGATGGGGTGGAGACTTGCCTCCGCAATCTCATTTGCAGTTTGTTGATGATACTGCCCTGATGGGGATGGCTACTGTTAGGGAAGCTACTAACTTGAGGCAGGTGTTGGACATATATCTTGTTGCTTCAGGACAATTGATTAATGAGGAGAAGTCTTCCATATTCTTCTTCAACACGCCGAGCCCCATACAGAGAAGAATTGCTAATATCTTAAGGTTTCAGATAGGGGTTCTCCCTTTGACTTATCTGGGTTTCCCAATTTCTGTTCGCCATCTTCCCAAGGGTTCTTGGCAGAATATTATTGATAAGCTCCGTGCAAAAGTTAATCATTGGACCCACAGATGGTTGTCTTTTGCGGGGCGGGTTCAGCTTCTCAAGTCGGTGGTGCAGGCTCTCCCTACCTACAGATGTATGCTTCAGGTGGCTCCGATGGGTTTTCTGAGGGAGTTGGATTCTCTTGAAAGGCAGTTCTTATGGGCGGGAAGTTTGGCTTCTTCCAAGTGGAGCCTGGTTAGGTGGGATGTTGTGTGCAGCCCAAAGCAATTTGGTGGTCTTGGTCTTCGACAGTCTGCGTTATCTGGAGTGGCTGTGGCTGCTAAGCTATTTTGGAGATGGTGTGTGGAACAGGATCAGCCGTGGGCCAGGATATTATCTCATAAGTATTTCCCGGGGATTCCACGGCAGGATCTTCCTCGTTACCCTCTTGAGGGGAAAGGTTCAGTGATTTGGAATACTCTTCAGAAGGGTGCAAAGCTTATTAAGGAAGGTTTATTTTGGATCTGTAGACGAGGAACTGAAGCTCTCTTCTGGTCGGATTCTTGGGATGGATTCCCTCCACTTACTTCTCAGTTCCCCAATCTACTTCCTTTGTGCCAAATATTTCTCGAGGCTGGCTGGGCTAGGGTGAGTGACTTCAAGTCTGTTGCTTCTTTTGGTCAGTTGGAGGTAGCTCATTGGAAGGATCCCGCAGAGTGGCCAGATTTGGGACTTGCGGAAGAAAGTGCTGAGCTTCACAAGATTCTTCATAGTAGGAGTTGTAGTTCTCTTTTGGAAGAAGATATTCTTGCTTGGACCCATAATCCTAAGGGGGTTTACTCTGTTGCTTCTGGTTATCAGGTGTTATTGGCTCAGAAGCTAACTGGGGCAGAGGTTCATTGGTGGAAAAGGGTGTGGAATAAACTCTCGTGGCCTAAATGCAACTGCTTTGTTTGGACTTTGGCTTGGAATAGGTGCTTGACCTGGGATAACATTCGTAAACGGGGATTTCAAGGACCTTCAATTTGTGTTTTGTGTGGGGGAGCGGAAGAGGATTCTTCACATTTGTTCTTTCGGTGCCCCTTTGTTGTGCAGCTTTGGCATTGGTGGTGGGAGGTGTGGAAGCTTCCCTGTATTCATGCGTGCTCTTTGGTTGAATTCTGGGATAGTATGGGAAGACCTCCTTCTATGGCTTCCTTTTTGCAGGAAGTTTGGTTCGTGGGCCCTACCTTTCTGCTTTGGCAGATTTGGTTGGAGCGGAACCGCAGAATTTTTCGTGATCAGAAGTTGGTGGGTCGGCAAGTTTGGATGCGTATGCTTGGAATGGTGCAGGAGTCTGTTTTAGCTAAATGTGATGTGGTTTTCCCCTTGGAGAGAGGTGATGCTGAGTTGGTGGCCAGACTAGGTCTTCAAGAAATTCATTCATCTTTTGTCAGTTCTAGGAACTGTAGGCATGGGAAAAAGAGGGTCCAACGGGTTGGAAGGTGGTTACCTCCTCCCAATGGATTTTTAAAGATCAATACTGATGGTTCTTCTAGGGGAAATCCTGGGCCTGCTGGAATTGGTGGGGTTGGCAGGGACTCAGCTGGTTCGGTGATTTTTCTATTCTCTATACATGAGGGGGTGAAGACTGTTAACTTCATGGAGGGTCTAGCAATTCTTCATGCTATGGAGAGGGCCCTTGCTTTGGGATGGAGAAAGGTTATATGTGAAGCTGATTCACAGATTTTGATTAATCTCTTGAATGAGCGAAAGATATCTGATATAAATTGGCAGTTGGCTTCGGTGGTTCAACGGATTCTTCAAGTTAGTTCTCGGATGGAGGAGGCATCCTTTGTTCACATCCCAAGGGAGTGGAATCGCGCTGCTGACTGCTTGGCCAAATGGGCCTCTGAGCAAGATAGTGGTTGGAAGGTTGAGGATTGGGATCAAGTTAACCCTGAGCTGCATCTGGATTTAGACCAGTTCTTGGAAGAGGATAGGAGGATACATGGGGATAGTTGATTTTGTTTTATGTTGTGGGGTTTTCGCCTTGTTTTCTGGGACTGGGTCCCGTGGTTATTATTGTAATGCTCTTTTCTGATTTCTAATAAAGTTTTTACCCCTTTGTTTTAAAAAAAAATAATTATTATTCATTTTTCTATTAGAATTACTTAACTAAAGTCCACGATTGATAGGCTGATTGAAAAACATCTATAACTTTCAAGCGGTATCATATTTTTTTGAATCCAAAATATGTGTCACATTCTATGTTTAGAATACTATAGGATTAAAAAAAAAATGAGTTTTATGAGGTTTTAACCAAGTTAAGGTGGTCAAACATACGAAGTTTTATATTTTTTAAAAGTTGTAATAAAAAATCATAATTAATTATTTACTTGGAAAAAAATTTCAAAAAAATATCACAAATTCGGACATGAGTCCTCTACTTATATCTAAAATCTCATAAAAAAATATTATCATTTTATTATGGTTAGGTGGTCAGAATGGACACCTACTTCTTATTTTTTCCTAAAATTTAAGTAATATCTGCATTGAAATTTCAAATTTTTCACCAAGCAGTTTAAAAAAATAAAAATTAAATCTAGTAGTTTAGAAACTACATTGAATTTCCCACAGATTCTATTCTTACATGTTTTGAAATAATATAGATAACTTATTCAAATTTTACGTCAAGTTGCCTAACTTTGATTTTCTAAATTTTCATTGCCAAGGGCTGCTTTGGCCCATCATGATCTGCACATACCCTTAAAAGAGAGAGATTAATAAATAATATGTATAAAACTCTTTAAAAGAAGAATAATTATTCATTTAAATAATTATTAAAAGGCAACCTTTGAAAGGGTGTGATGGTTTGGAAACCACCCCTTAAAGGGATATATAAATCATTCATGTGAGACATGGAAAAGACATTGGATGGAGAACATTCAAGGAGAGAAGAGAAAAGAGGAAAGAGGAACTAAAAGGGCACAAATGAGTGAAGGTTAGGTATAGGTGGGCATTTAAACATTTTGGAGAAGGGGCACAGAACATGTGTCCAACTCGGTGTACAACATACACCTGAGAGCATCCTGGCTAGAACTGAGTTTATGCCATGAAGGTAGGTTGGTTTTGTGCAAGAATGAATTCCTCAAGGGGTGTTTGTGTCAAGAAATAGTCTATATCCATAATCATTCCTCTAAGTGTCAAATATAAGCTCCTTTCCTTGAATTTAAAATAAGTATTGAAAACCATTGATTTGATAATATTAGGAATATTGTCTATATGATTTGGTGTTATTATGATTAATCTATGTGGAGGTGTTATTCCATTTATTATGTTGACTATTCAATTATCATATGTCTGTAGCTTACATTAATTATTCACATTTATTTTAATAATATTGAATATTATAAATTATATTAACTCTAATATTTGTTATATTAAATCCACTACTATTACTTAATTAACCAATGGAGAAAAGTAGCATTACAATTGGTATCAAAGCCTAATGATCTAGCTTTCCTATCTTTGAAATTTTATTTACTTTTAAATCTCATATTAACCAATCTTTAATCTCCTTCTATAGGTCTAACATCATACACTTGTCCTAACCTTTGAGTCATAAGACTCAATCCTATAATGCCTAATTTTATTGGCATTATTGGAAATCCTTAGATCATCTATGTGTGCTCGAATTCATATTCAAAAATTAACATTTCTTTGAGAAAATTCCTATTTATACATAGAATCAACTTAAAATACAATATCCATAACTTACTAATACAATATATATATATACACATATATTCTTGATTTAAATTAAACTATAATCTTCTATTTTATAATAACTTATTAATATAATTAAATAAATAAATAAACCATTTAACCTTAATTCTAAATTTAAGTCTATCCTTCACTTTATTGAAATATTTATCCTCTTTATGATGCATATATGAATCATTCTAGATCATTCCCTATTCAAATTCTATTATACAATCATTGTTGTCTTCTTAGACCATCATAAACTATGAAGAATGCACACTTTCTTGCATCCAAATATATGTACAAGAGTATATAGAATGATGTAATCTCATTGAAAAACATAATCCTAAAGGTTGAGACTTTTGTGTTAAGGATCATGTCTCTTAAGCATGGCATCCTTTCACGTGTTGACTCAATATTTTCTATGTAGAGGTCCAACATCTTTTAATAGACTGGTCATGCAAGAGTTGCATTAATAGACTGCTTTGTAAGATATGAAATAATTCAAGAGTCCTTGTTCAATGACATGGTGTTGAAGATGGAGCCACAAGACTCAAGTGTAGAATGTAGGTCCCTTTAATTTACAACATTATTGTACACCAGAGACTTGAATCTATAACTCACCATGAATGGTTGCATATTGTGTTTGAGAGACACCCCAAAATTGGTATAATGCATTTGGAATTACATGTGTAACAACGGTGAACAACTTCGATTTCATGTCTACTTGTTGCATCTAATAGAATATTTCTAATGAGCCTTGTAAAGACAAAAGGATGAAGTCCTATAAAAACATACGCACTGTATGCACCTTCTTAGGTGAGGCTTGTTTGTCCCCTTGGACATTAAAAATAGCATAATGTAGCTTGCTAGTTCATGGGAAACCCTTTTAATATGGCCACTGAGCATAAGACAACTTTCTTGATAGTAGAGCCATGTGTTTATGAGTGTTTGGCATAACACAACTTGCTAGACCTTATGGAACCCATCATATTGCATGGACACCTAGCATAATGCATCTTGCTAGCTAGTAGATCCATGTAGCTCATGTGTGATGTGGCATAACATAGCTTGCTATTCCTCATGAGAGCATTCTCTTATCTAACATTCATTCAATGGATGAGGTTTGGTATTCAAGACAAATTTAAGATTGAGGTCTTTTCACCTTACCAAATCGAATCCTTTTAGTACTCACCTTGTGTTTTGTTGTGTGTCTTTTATGTGTTTTCTTTGATTTTGCATTGTGTTTGTTTTCATTTTGTCATCATATTTATGTTATATCATGCCATGTGTCTTCTTCGTGTATGCTTCATGTTTTCGTCATATATGTTTCGTGTTGTCATGTTGCATCACATACATGTCCATTCATTTGCTCTTCTTTTGGTTTGCCATGGATCTTGGAACCTAGGGGCTTGCACAATCCCCATAGATCCATTGTCATCCTATCTCTTCAACATCTAGAAAATTAGACCCCTATTGACATATTTTCTACTTTAGTGTGAGTTTGGGCATAAGTTCATACTCTCACTAAAGTAGGGCTAAATGTAGTGTCGTAAATTTCATTATATGTTTTTCTCCCCCTTAAGTAATTGGACCTAATTATACACCTAATGTCCCAAATTATGCATTTTATGAACCATTTAAAAAATTATCAAAAAATTGTAAGTAGAAAACCAATGCATTCATTTAATATTTTACCCCCAACACCTTGAGTCCCACAAAATAGGGCTAGGACACTAACACCTAGGGTGCCTATGTCCCCCTTACTTTTCCTCCAAAATTGAATATGTTGGAGGTGCCATTTTATTATTTGAATTACAAATTTCCAATGTCAGCTATCGAGATTTAGTTTGTGGGAAATTAGAATAATTCCATATAAATACCTAGTTATTGATTCATTTTGGAAGATACCAAGAAAGAAGTGGAAATTATCAAGGTGAATTTAGTGATCAAGCATTATCAAGCAAGTCAAGAGCAACATTTTGGAGATTTATTACAGTAATTCAACATTAAAGCATCATGTTGAGTGTATTCATGTTTATGTTATCATTATGTTTGTGAGATCTAACCCTTGTAGGTATTCAAGAAAATCAAGCAAGTAACATTCAATCCTTTAGGAGATGTGCATGACTTCAATCCTTCAAGGAAGTCATTGATGAGTGGTGAGTTGTATTCCATTGTTGATTCATCATTTATTTTATCATTTAGCCTTATCCCTCGCAAGAATAGGCTCCTTATCATTGACATTTCCACAAGTGGAATTGCAAACACTAACACAAGGTTTGACTAAGGAAAGCCCCTAAATGGCACAACCCTTCCTCTCTCTTTAAATGTGAAAGTTTCAAGTCTAAAGAAGGTTGGGTGAAATTTGAACGTAAGTTATTCATTGTTGCAATTAAAACCTACACCTTGACAACTCATGAAAACTCAGTTATTTCAATATCTGACAATGATCCGATAGTGCGACACAGAGAAACAAAAGGCTCTGGTCTAGCTCCCAAGGATTGTGAAATCGGATCTGAAGTTCATCTATAGGGACATAGGTTCCTTGGGGTGACTTGGTTCAATATTTTTAGCTCCAAATTCATATCACAGGTGTACAGTACCTTGCTCAGTCCATTTTTGTAGTCTAAATCTTTCTGTGACTTTCCAGATATGTTGTTCCTATATCAAAATAGTCATTTGCATCATTAAGCTAGTAAAATCATTACATATCACTCCCAATTCCATTCCAAGTTTGGTCAAGGGTAGTTTAAATTACCTCTTAGGTTGTAATTCGGTCCTATATCTTGTCCAAATCCATTAAACCCCTGCTACCTCAAATCTTCAACGAAATGTTTAGGAAAATCACCATTGAAATCCTAGGGTGAAGTTTGAGGGTTTCACTTTTTCTTCATTTTAAGACTTAAACACATTAAGGATGCCACTATTAATATATAAATTTACATCTAGAACAATATGAATTATATGATCAGAAAGGAACAAATAATATCTTTAGAGAGCTTAATTAAATCAAATCTATCTCTAAATAATAATAATTTCAATACTTATCTAAATAACTTGACACTTAGTAATGTTATTCCCACCTCAATAACATTCCAATGGTATTGTCCCTCATAGCTATAGCATACTCTACAGAACTTGTGTAAAAATGTGTGCTTTATTACACAAAAGCCTTATGTTGAACACCCAAAATACTAAGAGGGGGGTGGATCAGTATTCTTTTAAACCACTAAATCATTTAAACATCCAATACTCATAAAATTTATGAACAATTGCAGTAATGAAGGAAAACATGAAAAAATTCAACAACTTCACATAACACATGAAAACCGAAATTTTTACGTGGAAAACCCAAAATGGGAAAACCATGATGAGGATTAGCTCGCAATATATTATAATTGGTAATAGTATATTACAAAAGTGCTCACAATAGGTGGACTTACTGTCCAAGTGGACTCACTGCCCATTGAGAAATAAAAGAGACATAAGAGATTGTGGCTCACAACCAAATTTGAACTGTTATAATTGCATCTAACACATGCACAAAATATAGTTCCAATGAAGCTTAGAATACAGACTCAAAACTCTTCATACTGATATGAATCAACACTCTTCTCTACTCTCCATTCACTCTAAATTCACACAATTCACATCACCAAACTTATATCACATCTCATCACACACAAAATACTAAAAAAGATCCTTCATATATATACACTTCACCCATAACATCAATTAGGTCAACCTAATTTGATGTAATATACAAAATGTAACTTGTTGGCTCAATATCCTTTCACACATGCTTCACACTAAGATTTAAACCTTATAACAATTCAAATAGGCTAGCATGGACCCAAAATAGAACCCACATAATGGATCAAAACATATTCAACCTCCACAACACACCCAACACATTAAGTTGGCACTGGTAATGACCTAATGATAGAATTCGCTAAATGTACATCCACATTCAAACACGTGGACCTCCAAAAGCTATGCCAATTGGAATATGCACTCATCTGAAATTTGTCAACATCTCCACAAAAAAACAAAGCAAAATTTGAATCTATGAAGAAGTGCAGACTCACCAAAGTATATGCATTGAACTGGAAACATCTGATACTACTAAGCCAAACTTCTATTACTCATAACTTCAAAAGTAGAAACCAAAAAAAGATGAAACTCTAGAATTAGGTTCCTTTATAGCTAACAAAATTATTTTAGAAGCACAGAGCAGGATCTTCATCAGTGGACCAATGTGGACCCAAATACCAGATCCCCTATACACAAAATCACCTGAATTGACACAGTCAATTTCCATAACTATTTCCTTCACCGTATCAAACCTTCTTGCAAAGTTGTCTTTCACAATCATCTTCAAATATACTCACGACACCCAAACTAGACTACACCATATTCTTTGTACTAGGATACAATGTTGACATCAATAACAACACTACAATGCATAACAGTTCACTTTATGCTCATCCCACATGCTCATGTTGCCAACAAGTTCATCAATGACATCTTAGGTTATTCTTTCAGCACCTTATCTAGGACAATCCTAGGTGCACTTTGTACCCCAAGTTGGACAAAAATTTTATGCTCCCTTGTCCAATGCCCATAGCCCACCAAACCACCTTCTTCTTCTTTAATTGATCTCCATGTCCCCATTTCCATGTCTCACATAAATGATTTATATGTCTTAAGGGGTGGCATCTAAACCATCACACCCTTTCACAAAGATTCCCTTTAATTATTATTTAGTAAATATACTTATTTCTCTCTTTTACAATAATTTTCATAAATTATATTCTTCATTAATCTCTATTTTAGCCATAGGATCATATTATATTATATTTTTCTATCTCCCTTTCATACTTTCATATCTTTCTTTTTCGCTTTGGGCAAAAAGTTTCATAACACCTTCTTCCCACTCATACATCTCAAACTTTTTGTTGTTGGTGAGTGGGTCAATAAAATGGAACTATCACTACATCAAGGGCTCATTTTTTTGTCATATCAAAAGTGAAAAGCCAAATTCTTACCCATACAACCCCCTACTTTGAAAAAGGCAGTTGATTTTGTGTAGCCTATTGTGCGTCCCACTAAACCCTCACACAGTAATGTTAGCCTCACCCCCAAGTTTATAACCATTAATATTCTCATGGAGAAACCCTATGTTTAGAGGCCCGCCACTAGGGCCAATAAGAGAAATGTAGCCCTTCCTCCCATTGAGAATAAAATGTAAAAAGATTTCCATTAAGGTCCCTAAGGTGATTGGTATGGTTACTTTCAATGACAAACAAATGGATTTTGGAGGTAGCTTGTTCTCTTTAAAAGGCATTGCCTTATAAGAGCACTAAGACAAGCAACTACAAAGAAGGTGAGTTAATAGGTATGAACGTTGGTCTTAAAGACGGGGGACATCCTACTTTGAGTTGATTATGAAATTGAAGTCCTTGGTAAAATAATTATAACCTCCAACATAGCATCTTCAAGTGATTCATGCTTGAAAATGAAAGAAAATAAATTAATTTGAATAAATTTCATATATAAGTCAATATAGACCTTGTTGAATTTAAAATCAGGGTTATTAAATTCAACAATGATTAATGAATTTCAATTAAGAATTTCAGTGATAAAGAGAAAGGAGGTAAATGATTTTAAGGACAGACATGATAAAATTAAAAGTAACTAAGAAAATATGAAAGCTTCTTTTAAGGTAGGTCATATAGTTGAGTAGGACTAGACTTGTTGAAAAGAAAATATCTCTCAAGACATGGGGCTAAGGAAAAAAAAGATAAGGTTTCAATTCAGTTAGAGAGAGAGAGCACAATGATCAAACCAAAGAATGACACTTGGAGGATTATTTTGGTTCTTACATGAAGAGTAGAATGTTGTCGACATGAAAGACCTCTCTTCTGCCAAGCTGTATGTTGCTTGTCTTTACTGTTTGTGTCATATTTGTCAGTTGTATTCTTGTTTGTCTATTGCTACCCTACACCATCATGTCCCCACTTCTTTTTCAAGATTATTTTCCTATTTTAATATAAGTGAAATTTTATCGTCTTATCTCTTTCCTCCTATTGTAAAAATGTTTAATCCCTTTCAAAATATACTTTTACTAATAACAAAAAAATGCTCGATATTACAAAGAATCGCCCTTTGTAAAGAGGCAGAGATTCTACTGGCGATTTGTTTCTCTGCAATTAAATGCAGTTGGAATATAATGTAGCCTAGTATTGGTTTTTTTATAGAAGAATACATAATAACTAGTCGAAAAAATCAAGTGCATTTATGGAAGTATGCAGCGGCCTGTGTATTTTTTTCCTTGGGAGCGTAAATGGGCGTTGACAATTGAATTCTTCTGCTCTGCTAGGCAGAATCAGATCATCTTCTGGTTGTTTAGTTTCCAATACAACGCACAGAACTAAATTTGGAAAAAGAACGTATGTTCATTTAAAACAGCGGACCAGCGGTCCAGATAAGGCCTGCAACTTTGTCTGGTTTTAAAAGGTTTATTGTAGAGAAGGACATACCAGCAAACCTCGATTTTTCATGCAAGAATCTGGGTGCACGATTTGTTCCCCATGTTTAATCAAACTGATCCATCGTCAGTGACGTAGCCCACATGGGTGCACCAGCTTTACTAAAGGCGCACGCCACAATATTCCACGTGATGGATTAACGTTTATGATGGCCTGCATCTGTTGAATGCGAAAGCAATGCACAACTACCACAACATAAACAAAGACAAGCACATGAAAGGGGGAGACGGCGATGCGTGGGGCATTGGAAATTGGATTATTTCACCGGTGGACTCGTAGTTGTAAAAAATAAATTATTATTTAGAAAGTGTTATGGAGTATTGAGTACATTGCGTGTTTAAGAAGCATCTTAATAATAGTATTTGTTTGTTTTGTAATTGATTAATGAGTTACTGATAAAGTGATTTTCAAGTCAATTTAGTTTGTTTGAGATCAAAGGTATGGTGGTTTAGAGTTAGATTTTTGCAAGTCGAATTTATGATTCTATTGAGTTGGTGAAGATTATAATTTTTAGAGTTGGGTTTAACTCTAAGATTGCCTACCAGACAAAATTGTGATTGACATAGTTGAAATTGAGTTTGTTCCTTAGAATACATATTGATGATCAAGTGATTTCTTAGTAAAGAGTCTTTGTAGATTAATTAGTTGATTTTGAGTTTGATAGCCAAATCTTTAGGAGCGTAGTTGAAGTTGACTTTGTTCCTTAGAATAAATATTTGGTGTATATTGATGAAGTGATTTCTTAGTAAAGAGTCTTCCGAAATTAATTAGTTGATTTTGAGTTTGATAGTTAAATCCCTAGGAGCATAGTTGACATTGAGTTTGTTCCTTAGAATAAATATTTGGTAAATAATGATGATCAATTGATTTTCTAATAGAGTAGCTTTGTTGATTGGTTAGTTGATTTTTGAATAGTTGAAAGTATTATTTGATAGTAATTAGTTAAATACAAATAAATATTGGTTGTTGTAATTACTTTGCAATATGTTTGAAAGTCTAGTTGATAATAGCCAGTTAAAGCACTAGGAAATATAAATTGTTGTGGTCGTCTAAGATGAAGTTGATGAGGGAAATACGAAGAGTTGTGTTGCTCATATAAGTGATCAATACACGTGTCATCAAAATTAACCACAAAGGAACTAATAAAAATAAATAAAAATGTGAAAGTACTTATACTTATGGATTACTATTAGTACATAAAACAAAACATACATGAATAAAAACGAATGATAAATTATGAAATTTCTAACAATCATATTGTATATTGAATATACTCATTATGAGTTGTAAGAATTGTGTTTGGGGGTTGGTTTTCCCCTTGCATCAATATAAGTGATACAAGTGTCATCACAAATTGAGAGGCATGAAAATTAGCCACAAATGAACTAATAAAAATAAAATGTGAAAGTACTTATACTTATGCATTAATATTAGTACATAAAGAAAACATATATGAATAAAAGTGAATGATAAATTATGAAATTTCTAATGATCATATTGTATATTGAATATACTCATTATAATTGAAGTTGTAAATGACTCTTTTTACATTTTAAATTAAACTTTAGTTTTTTTGACTTTATATATTAATTGATAAGACAAGCCACTAAACATTTTATTGTTCATTGCATTATTGTGTTAAGTGAATAGAGAGCAAGGTCTCCACTCAACCAAACATCCAAGTCACAGTATGAAATTGTGTTTACAAATGGTCAAAATATTGGGAAGTTGGGTGATACTGACAAGAGTTGGTAGACACTAAGAAATATTGTGAACTCAAGCCTTTGGAATGCCATGAACATGACTTTAAACATTAAAATGGTTTTTATCTACATGATTTAAGTTGTGCATGACCTTGGTGAAGCTATCTTAGAACTAGATTCATACAACTTGAATGTGCTAACTTGGATGACAATTTTTTTTAGGCTAATAAAGAAAAAATATAAAAATATTTGATACAATGTTAATATAATATATTTTAATTTTTTAAAATAATTTATAAATTTTATGAAACTAAAAATATATACATATTATGTATCCATTGTGCAAAAGGATGGAGATGAATTTTGTAAAACTACTTTTCGATGAGCTTATGATTTTCTTGACACTTACTTAGGAATGAAGTAATAGATTTATTGTTGTATTCAATAATGGTTCACTTTTTTACAATAATAAAAAAATGTATTTAAAGATTTACCTCAATGAAAATATCACACATTACCTTTACTTTCTATTTATTCTATTATTTTTTCGCATTATTTATGTATTACTTTTGTTATATAATGTTTTAACTTCTTTTTCTCTTAATTAAACAAAATGTATTCCTTTGATCTAAAAAGCAACCAATCATGTGATGCCACATTAGCGCTCAATAAAACGTGTTGTGAATGCACAAGTACTGGTCTCACTTTTTTTGGGGGCCTTTTTGGACACCTTGACAAAAAGCATGCTAATGTGGCATCATATTTGATGATGTGGCTCTGAAACCTTAGTTATAAGCAAGGGACTTGCCAAGTAAACTGTTGTAAAAAATTGAGAGTGATTTGAAATTTCCACGTAGGATAATTAGAAACAAGAAGTTAGGGTGCTCAACTACCAGATCCTCTTCCCTATTACACAACAATAAATAAAACAATGAAGCAATAGTTCCAACAAGAAAACAATCACATGAAGCATTAAAAAAAAACTACCTAATCAAAAGGAGGTGTTCAATTTTTAGAACTTATTGAATTGTACATATTAGAATTGTAAGTAGAGTGGGATACGGCATAGAAGAGACACCACCACGTGATTGCATTTAGAAGAGATGTGTACAAACATTAAAAAGCATAGAATTAAAGTCCCTTCAAATTTAAGAATTGGCCACAAAAGACAGAGAATTGAATTTTGAAAGGGTGGGGCATTTAATCATTGCCCGCACATGTAAAACAATACATACCTAACTATTGTGCGGCATTTAATGATATTCGCTTGTAGCATTGTGGCAATGTTGCACGGCATCAAAGGATGAGTTGAATGGACATCAATGGCATATCTATTTGTTTCAGTGGAAGTCCAATAATGTGTGAACTTATGTGATTACATGGATTGTAATAGATTATTATTTTATATAAATATATAAAGTTTAAAAGTTATTTTTGCAAATTAATTAATATTTTTTTAAGGAGGGGGAGAGAGTGGAGCTGGCTAACTCCTAGACAAAATGTACCTATGTACATACAAAAACGCATAAAAACATGCATGCATGACATGCCATCGTATGCAGGGGCCCACCAAACCATGCAGCCGAAAAAATGGAAGTGACGGAGTAGAAGAAACGAGAGTTAACGGAGGCAATGGCGGTGAGAAGACGGCAGGGTTTTTACGTAGAAAACTGCATTTATTTGTCTGGAGAATAGGACAGTGCATGTAGAATAAATTCAAACTAAACATTTTTCCCCCTCGAATTTTTTCAAACTAAAATTTTTTTCCCTCCAGAATTTTTTCAAATTAAACATTTATTTCTATGCATTTAATCATAAAATTTTCAGCGAGCCTTGATCTTGAATGTTTTTATTTGAAAGTAACATTAAAGTTTAATTTGTCTTTATTTGATTTATCTGCTTTTTTAAATTAATTGTATACTATTTTTTATTATTTTTCTAATGTTACTATTATTTAAAAATCTCTTCCTTTTACAATATTCGCAATATTTTGTGTTTTTTTTTAATTTCTCTAATATCTTTAGCATTTGAATATTTAATTCTATAATATGTTTTTTGTTTTATATTTATTACACCATTTGAATAAATTGAATTTCATTTTTAAAAAAAATAGTTTGGGAATCCAATTTGTAGAATCCTCTAGTTTTTATGTTTTACTTAATCCCTTATTATTTACTACATTTATTTAATTAAGATTATATTGTCTATTTTTAGTCTATTATCCATTTGTTAATTTTATCACCCTTTTGTATATTATTATTAAACCTTACATCTTTTTAAACATTCCACTCTCTTAATATTCTTTTTTATTTTTAGTTGACTTTTGTTTACCAATTTTTATCAATATTTAGTTTATAGTTTTCCTAATTTAAGACGTAAATATTACATCATATTTTCTTACTATTTGTGTCTACTCCTATTATTTATAATATTTGAATAAATTAGCAAAATTAGTCATCTAGGATAACAACAATTACTTTTTGAACTGTTTAAATAACATTCTTCTAAATGATTTATAAATCGCTCATGGATCCCTAGATTATGAAAATTATGTAATGTATTCTATGCAATGTTCTTCCTATTAAAACCTTTTGACATTTAGCATAACTTTGGCTTCATTCTTAGATGAATTATAATAATCTTGCCTCAAAATCTTTGAGGTTATAAACTCTACATTTTATACAAATGTAAGGTGATAATATTGGTATGTATTTAAGAACCTTTTGTTGCAAGAAAGTATCTTCATGCAGGTACATAGAGTAGTCATAAAACTCATTTGTGTAGTATTTAACAAACTATTACAATTTATAATAATTCATATCCTCATAATCATAACACCCTATATTTTCCAACCTCCAATTATGCATAGATAGTATGATTATAATGAGAACCTTTTGAACATATTTAGAGCTCGTACGATTGTAGTGAAAGACAACTTCAAAATTTACCACAACTGTTATATAGAGTAAAAAATGTATTTCATTTTCTTCATATGATGGAAAAATAAATGCACAAAATAATTGGAGGTTAGAAAACATAGTGGGTTGTGAGTTATTTCATTTTGCTTGTTCAAATCTCAAGGGTGGAGAGCTCAGGGAGGAGTTGCAGGTGGGGGATACATAAAACTAACTAGATTGACCTGAGAGTGACTACCCAATTGTGTTATGTGTAGAGGGTTTTACAATAGTATGCGGGTTGCAGGTTTCATAACACCAAGTGTTTTCCAATCTCCAATTATACATAGATAGTATGATTGTAATGAAAAAAAATTATATTTAGACAACAAAAATGCAATGGAAGTCACCTTCCAAATTTACCACAACTGTTAGTTAAAGTGAAAATTGCATTTCATTTTCTTCATATCATGGAAAAATAAATGCATAGTATAATTGGAGGTTGGAAAACACAATGTCCGTTATTAGTTAGTTCATTGTGCTTATTCAAAGCTCAAGGGAGGAAAGGTCGAGGATGATTTGATGGTGGGGGATACACAAAAATAACAAAATTGAGCTGAGGGTTAACTAACCAATAGGGTATTTGCATGTAGAGGGTTTTACAACAGTACATAGGTTGCAGGTTTTATAGCACCCAATGTTTTCCAACTTGTAATTTTACAAAACAGTAAGCATGTAAATTTTTTGTTACTTACACAGTAGGAATGTAATAAAATTCACCTTTATAATTTATGGCAAGTCTTCGCTAGAGTAAAAAAATTATTTCAATTCTTCATATGTTCGAAAAATAAATGCATATAGTATAATGGCAACTTGGAAAATATGGTGAGTTTTGAGTAGATGGTTTATGAAAATAGTAACTAATACATTATCTATCTCATTCACTTTGGTCTACTTTTTTTCAAGTTTTTTTAGAGTAGATTCCTTTTTCATTTTATACATTCTAGTACCTGTTTTTTATAAGATAAGTTGCATTTACAAGGTGCGATACCCTTTACACAGGGAGCCCAGAGGGCCAAGAAAAATCAAAAACCAAAAGCTAGCAACATAAAGTCTTGTTATAGTAATAGCAGAAAGACACCAAAAACTTGTTGACACAACAAACTGACAGCATAAGAAAGACCCACCCACCTGAAACACAAACCCCACTCATTACTTAGTTATACCCTCCCACTTCGCAATGAGAAGTTTCAGAACATCATCACCCACCCACCTAATGTTAGGTCCCTCTTCCGCAATCTTCTTATCCACCTCCTCTTTGAGCACCTCAGAGAGAGTAACAATGGACCTGTGGATGATTTTAATAGTGAAGCATGTCAGTCGAGTAAATTTGTTTTCCAACTTGTCCACTCGAGTCAGCAATTTGTTAAATTCCTCATCCTTATCATTTTCTTATTTGTTCATTCCTTCCTCCCCAACCATGTGATGAGAGTACTCAGGAGTGGAATCCTCTTGTAACATTTTGTTCTAACTCCTATGTTTCTTCAATAGTGTCATGTTTACTCTCCTTTTTGCCACCAATCTACTCAGAACTACTGGATATCTCATCAACAAGTACCTCCTCCTTGTTCTCGTACCTATTTCTCTAGTTGGCATCAACAAGATCTTAGGAGGCTTCATTTTTGAAACTTTAGTGACGCCCCCTTACATAATGAGAAAATATGGGTTGTTGACATTGAGCTGCACAAAATGAAAAAGGTTTTGTACACACAAGGGTTGTGAAAAGTGGCCATTGATTTGACACTTATTTATCCCTCTCACAATATTCTTGGTAACATAATGTAAGGTACATTCAAAATTTACAACAACTCTTAGATAGAGTAAAAATTAAATTTCAATTTCTTCATATGATTGAGAAAAAAATGCTCAAAATAATTGTAGGTTGGAAAACATAGTGTGCTTTGAGTTATTTCATTTTTTACATTCAAATATAAGTGGTGGAGAGAATAGGGAGGAATTATAGGTGGGAGATACATAAAACTAGCCAAATTGAGCTGAGGAGTAACTAACCATTTGGGTTGTTGTGTGTTTATGGTTTTAAAACTATATGTCGGTTGCAAGGTTCCATAACACCAATGTATTCTAACCTACAATTTTACAAAACCATGTGGATGTAATTAAAACCTTTTGTTATTTAGATAGTAGGAATATAATATAATGTGCCTTCAAAATTTATAACAACTATTAGTTACAATAAAATTATGTTTCAATTTCTTCATATGATTGAAAAATAAATGCATGAAATAATTACATATCGAAAAACACAATGTGGGTTGTTTGTTATTTCATTCTACATGTTCAAAGCTAAATAGTGGATAGCATAGGGAGGAGTTGCATTTTTGGGATACATAAAACTAACCAATTGAGTCGAGGGGTGATTAACCAATTGGATTGTTATTTGTTTACGATTTTAAAACAATAAATGGGTTGCAAGTTTCATAACACCCAATGTTTGCAACATGTATTTTTACATAACATTATGAATGCAATCAAAACCTTTTGGTATTTACACAGTAATAATGCAATGAAATTTACCTTCAAAATGTATCACAACTATTAGTTAGAGTAAAATTTGTATTTCAATTTTTTAAAAGATTGAAAAATAAATGCACAATATAATGGCAAGTTGGAAAACATGGTGGGTTGTGATTTATTTCATTGTGGTTTCTTAAAGCTTAAGGGTGGAGAGCTCGAGGAGGATTTGTAGGTGGGGGATGCATAAAACTAACCAAATTAACTTGAGCGGTGACTAACCAACTAGGTTGTTATATGTAGAGGGTCTTACAATAGTATGTGGGTTGCAAGTTTCATAACACCAAGTGTTTTCCAATCTCCAATTATAAATAGGCAATACAATTGTAATGAAAACTTTGTGTAATTTAGAGAAAAAAATACAATAGAAGTCACCTTCCAAATTTTCCATTAATGTAGTTTAAACTTTTATAAGTTGTGCAACAACACCTTTGAATTTTGATCCATCAATGAACTTGTGGCTTGATTAAAAAATAATAAAAACCCTACTTTAAACCAAATTCTCAAGAACATGAACTACCAAGGTAAAGGCTTGGGCCTACATGAACAAGGTATATTGGAGCCCATCCAAATCAAAAAAAATTGATGATCAAAAGGTCTTGAATATATCTTTGAAGTCTCATAATCCAAAAATGTTGGTAAAATCTTTGAGGTTTACTATACGTTTCCTTCTTTGGATCCATCTGCAAACCATTTTGTGAGGTTAAAAAATTTTAATATACCAATTATGTCTTTATGAAACTAAAATTCTAAATTTTGTAGCATAGGAGAGGTGGGTATAGAGAGTGTTGGGGTAGGTGAAACTTAATTCTCCCTCTCTCTCTACCTCTCTCTCCCTACCTCAAATTTTCTCTATTTCTCTCTCACACACACAAAACCTCTCTCCACCTACCCTTCCCATTGTCTCTCCCTCCCTCCCTCCTTCCTTCCCTCTCTCTCACTCTATACATACATCTCCCACCCTCTCTCTATATGTACCTCTAGATCCCTCCCACCCTACCACTCCCTATCTCCCTCCTTTCCCCTCTCCCTCCCTCACACATGTAACCTCTCTCCACCTACCCCTCCCTCTCTCCCTAAATCTCTTTATACCTACCTCTCTCTGTCTCCCTCCCTCCTTGCCTCTTTCTCCCACTCCCTATCTCCCTCCCACCCTACCACTCCCTATCTCCCTCCTTCCATCTCTCTTTCTATCCCTCTCTCCCTCACACATACACACACAACCTTTCTCCACCTACCCCTCCCTCCCTCCCTCCCTCCCAAACACTCTCTATACCCACCTCTCCTATGCTACAAAATTTAGAATTTTAGTTTCATAAAGACATAATTGGGAAGGATTCATCTTGATGATGGTGATTGGTATTTGATCAATTCTTGAAACAAGGCTAGGAACATGCAATGATGATGATGAATTAATCCAAAGAGGCATTAAGATGGTGTTGAAAGACCTTATAATGAAGAAATTGAAGAAAGATAAAGTAGTAGTTCATAATGAAATAAAAGAATAGATGAATATTAGATAGATGGAGGATGATATGGTAGATGTAGTGAAATATTCTTCATATGATCTTATTTTAGATGTGGAACAGAAGAACAAAGAGTATTTGAATGTTTCCAAAGAAAATGGAGTATTGGTAGAAGACCTAAAGGTTTCACAAGAGTTATAATGCTTATGAACAGTCAAGTGGTTGATAAATCCCAATAAATAAATTAGAGAGAGTTGAGTCATATGTCATGAAAAGAGTTTTTTTTAAAAGTGATGGTATCGATCTAAAGAACTACTACAAAGGAGAAGTCTCTTTATAAATATATACAAGACCAAATATAAGTGTTATAAATTCATCATAAACAATTTATTAGTAAAGATATTTTAGCACCAAAAGAGATGGCTGATAAGTTAAAATTTAAAAGGTTAGAATATCCAATCCATATAAATTTCACAATTGTAGAAATAACATAAGGTACTAGTAAGTGAGCAATGTTTGTTAAAATTTAAGATAGGTACATATCATGTGAAAGTATTGCATCATGTTAAAGGATATATGTCATTTATTTTTGGGAATCTTGCTCATGATAGTATGAGAATAAATTAATACATTTGTATAAAGAGAATACTTACACTATGATGAAGGACATAAAGAAAGATACTCTAATTGCATTAAAGGAAAAAGATAAACAAGTATGTTATAATGCTAGGGTTTATTTCGTAGATGGTAAAAAATTCTAAGACATGAGAGGCTATGTTTTATATTGATTCATAGAGTAAATCATAGTGTAGGTGAAGGAGAGGCACTATAATTTAAAGAAATTTTATAATTGTTAAAAAGCTTCAATGACATAATTTTAAACAACATGCCAAATGGATTTCCATGAATAATAAGTATAAGGCAACATTTATATTTGATCCAGGGAGAAATTTTACAAAATTAAGTTGTACATATGATGATGCTAATACCTATTGCCTCTAGTTCTACATTTCCACTTTCCCATTGCACATAGTGCACATGCTCCTTCCTGGACTCCTCAAGAGAAGGAAGAATCTCTTTATTCAATGCATTATCTATCTCATTCACTTTGGCCTACTTATTTTCAAGTGTTTTTAGAGTAGATTCATTC
Organism: Sequoia sempervirens; assembly: GCA_007258455.2. Taxonomy (NCBI): domain Eukaryota; kingdom Viridiplantae; phylum Streptophyta; class Pinopsida; order Cupressales; family Cupressaceae; genus Sequoia; species Sequoia sempervirens. Next base: position 944,652,613 of record VDFB02271358.1, read on the forward strand.
TTCATTTATACATTCTAGTTCCTACTACCTCCTCAAGAATCAACAAGATCTAAGGATGCTTCACGTTCAAAACTTTATTGATGCACCTCAAAGTGCATAATGAGAAAATGTGGGTTGTTGACATTGAGAAATTTTTTATATGAATTTCTTGTGTATATGTTATACTTTTATCGACATATAATGATGTATTCCTATATGGCTTTTTATTAAATATATTATTTTTACCAATGTTGTCCATATTTGCATTATAAATGATTAATTGAATAAATTGAATAATGAACTAATGAAACTATAAATGATTAATTTTATCCATATTTGTACATTATAATTGATTATTGAACAATTGAAGAAGGCTTAATTTTACCATGTAATTGATGCAATCATCGTAATTAATCATTCATAATTATCCTCAAATGTGTTTATAAGGCATGTGGATGAGAGTTTGGAATATTCAAATGCCTTTAGAAGCTGTGAATTATTAAATAAGAAAGTGGTAGAGAAACTAGAGTTTTTTTAAACAGTGATGGTGTTGATAAAGAACTAGTACAAAGGAGAAGTCTCTTTAGAAACATATACAAGACTAATTATCGGTGCTATAAATTCATCATAAACAATGGTAGTAAAGATATTTTAGTGCCAAAAGAGATGGTTGATAAGCTAAAATTGAAAAGGTCACAATATCCAAGTCCATATAAAATTTCACAATTGTACAAATAACATAAGGTACGAGTCAGTGAGCGATGGAGGGAGAGATAGATTTGAAAAGTAGTTATCACTAGATAAAAATAGAGGGAGGGAGAGATATATTTGAAAATTAGATATCTACCTCTCCCTCCCCCCTGCTCTGTCTCTCTCACAAGATCTCTCTCTTTATATCTCTCCCACCCTACCTTTGTATCTAGATTTACCTACATCTCTCTTTATTCCTTGCACCTTACCTCTTTGTACCTACACCTCTCTCCCTCCCCCTTTCCCTCTCTCTCCCTCCCTCCCTCCCTCTATATGCACTCACCCTCTCCCTCTTGACCTACCTTTCCCTCAATCCATCCCACCCACCTCTCTTTCTACCTACCTCTCCCTCCTTCCCAACTTCCCCCCTCTATCTACTTCTATCTCATCTTCCATCTCTACTTTCCCTATCTCCATCACTCTCTCTACCTACCTCTCCCTCTATTCCTTCAACCTTACCTCTCTTTACCTACCTCTCCATGTCTCTCCCTCCCCCTATCCCTCTATACTTTTACTCTAAAAACACTTGAAAAGAAGTAGACCAAAGTGAATAAGATAGATAATGTATTGACTGGAGAGATTCTTCCTTCTCTTGAGAAGTTGAGGAAGGTGCATGTACTATATGTGTAATGGGAAAATGGAAATGTAGAACTGAAGCAATAGGTACTCCAATGTATGAAATACAAAATGAATCTACTCTAGAAACACTTGATAAGAAGCAAACCTAAGTGAATGAGATAGATAATGTATTGACTAAAGAGATTATTGTTGTAAAAACATAATTTTTACTCTAAGTAACAGTTGTTGTAAATTTGGAAAGTTTCTTTCATTACATTTGTACTCTCTCACGATCTCTCCTAACCTTTCTCTCCCTCCCTTTGTCCATCTTTCCCAATCTTTATCTAGACTTCTCTTTTCTAGACTTCTCTTTTCATAAAAAATGGTAGAAAATAGAAGTAGATAAATACATCATAAACAATATTAGAAAAGAGAAGTCTAGATAAAGATCGGGAAAGTCGAGAGGGAAAGGGGGAGAGAAGTAGATAGAGGGGGGAAGTTGGGAAGGAGGGGGATGTAGGTGGAGAGAGAGGTGGGATGGTATGGATTAAGGGAAAGGTAGGTAGAGAGGGAGAGGGTGAGTGGAGATAGAGATAGATAGGGGGTGGTAGGGTGGGAGGTGTTGTGCGACCGATCATGCATGCTGGATAGCCCATGTGTATCAGACACTCGCCTCCCCGGCCTACGGTCCTGGTTCGGCCCCTCGGGGTTCTGGCAAATTTCAAGAAAATTTTTTTTTTTCCTATTTTTCAGGATCACCTAAAAAGGGAAAAATCAATGAAAAAGGAAAACTGCTTTTGTAGAACCCAAAACTGAAGCTTCTAAGCTTGGTAAAAAGGGGGTTCGGATGGGTATTTCAGTATGATGAAAAACGCGATTATTCGCAAGATTGTAACAGGTTTTACACTGGATAATAAAAGTATTGGATGGCTGCGGTTTGGTGGATGTAGCCCAGAATTGGGTGAACCACGTTAAATCTCTGTGTTATAATTTATTCTGTGAATGTTTTAGTTTCTCAGTTTTTGTTTATATAAAATCTGCATTTAATTGTTAGATCTACCATCTCTAACCCTAACAGGAGGGATAGAAGGACCCAAAATAGACTTAGTAGGAGGGGGAGATGTGATGGTGGATTATGGGATATAGGCACCCAAATTGGATTTATAGCTTCAAGGAGGGATAGGGATAATGTTTTTGGATCATATGGATAGGGATAATTTTTTTGAGCTGGTATAATGGAGGGGGATGGTGACAAATGGTTTGGAAGAATGATAACACATAATGTATTGACTTAAGAGATTCTTCCTTCTCTTGAGAAGTTGAAATGGAAAAGGAACCTGAAGTAGACCAAAGTGAATGAGAAAGATAGTGTATTGACTGAAGAGATTCTTCCCACTCTTGAGAAGTTGAGGAAGGTGCATGTGCAGTATGTGCAATGGGTAAATGGCAATGTAGAAGTGGATAAAGTCAAGAGGTTTTGTATTGCATATGAATTTGTGCAAGTAAAGAATGTGAGAGATGATGCTATAAGTGGAGTTGAACAAATGAACTCAAAGATTCTTGAACTTAAGAATTCCATGGAACAATACAATTGGAAATAGATGACAAGAACAAGGAAAAATCATCTGGATCTAAGTGCAAAAAAAGAGAATCAGTAGGGTGGAGACATGAAAGGATTATCTAAAAAGGTAGATAAGTCTTGTAAAGAACTTGTTAAAAGAAACATATACATTCTCTAATCGTAAAGACACTCTCAAAGTTGAGAAAAAAGTGGCTACAAAGCTACATAAAAGTATTCAAAACATTGAAAACTCTATCCAAGAAAGGGATGTTTCTATCCTAAGGGTTGATGAGGTAGCAGTTGATCTAAAGATTCTAGTAAAAGATATTTCCTTATGAATTTTTTTTATTTGTACACACCTACAATGTAATGAAGTCCACTTTAAAATTTTAGAACAACTATTTGATACAGTAAATCTAGAATTTCACTTTATTCATTTGATCAGAACAAAAAAATGCTCACATTATTTGTAGTGTTGGAAAACACACTGTCCCTTGTTAGTTATCTAATGAAGTCCACCTTCAAATTTTAGAACAACTCTTTGGTTACAGTAAAAATGACATTTCCAACTGTCCCTTGACAGGGGACAATGTGTTTTTCACTTTCTTGATATGATTGGAACAAAAAAATGCTCACATTATTTTCAATGTTGGAAAACACATTGTACCTTGTCAATTATTTCCTTATGAATTTGCAATGTTGGAAAACACACTGTCCCTTGTCAGTTATGTAATGAAATCCACCTTCAAATTTTAGAACATTGGAAATAACTAACAGGGGACAATGTGTTTTCCAACATGGGATAGTGTGTTTTCCAACAAGGAACAAAAAATACTCACATTATTTGCAGTGTTGGAAAACACACTGTCCCTTGTCAATTATTTCCTTATGAATTTGCAGTGTTGGAAAACACATTGTCCCCTATGTAGGAAAAATGCTCACATTGTTTGCAGTGTTGGAAAACACACTGTCCCCTATGTAGGAAAAGTGGACAGGGGACATCATTAGAATGTAAGATGTCTAGAAATAACTAGCAGGGGACAGTGTGTTTTCCAACAGGGGACAATGTGTTTTCCAACATTGGAAATATGATTAGAACAAAAAAATGCTCACATTGTTTGCAGTGTTGGAAAACACAATGTCCCCTGCATAGGAAAAGTGGACAGGGGACATCATTAGAATGTAAGATGTCTAGAAATAACTAATAGGGGATAGTGTGTTTTCCAACATTAGAAATAACTAATAGGGGACAATGTTTTTTCCACTTTTCAACGTTGGAAATAACTAACAGAGGACAGTTTGTTTCCCAACATTGGAAATAACTAACGGGGGACAATGTGTTTTTCACTTTCTTGATATGATTGGGACAAAAAAATGATCACATTGTTTGCAGTGTTGGAAAACACACTATCCCTTGCGTAGGAAAAGTGGACAGGGGACATCATTAGAATGTAAGATGTCTAGAAATAACTAACAAGGGACAATGTGTTTTCCAACATTGGAAATAACTAACAGGGGATAGTGTGTTTTCCAACATTGGAAATAACTAACAAGGACAATGTGTTTTCCAACATTTGACAGTGTGTTTTCCAACAAGGGACAGTGTATTTTCCAACATTTGACAGTGTTTTTTCCAACATTTGACAGTGTGTTTTCCAACATTTGACAGTGTGTTTTCCAACAAGGGATAGTGTGTTTTCCAACATTTGACAGTGTGTTTTCCAAAAAGGGATAGTGTGTTTTCCAACAGGGAACAAAAAAATGTTCACATTATTTGCAATGTTGGAAAACACATTGTCCCTTGTCAGTTATGTAATGAAGTCCACCTTAAAATTTTAGAACTCTTTGGTTACAATGAAAATGGCATTTCACTTTTTTGATATGATTGGAACCAAAAAATGCTCACATTGTTTGCAGTGTTGGAAAACACACTGTCCCCTGTGTAGGAAAAGTGGATAGAGGACATCATTAGAATGTAAGATGTTTAGAAATAACTAATAGGGGACAATGTGCCATCACTATATTCTAATGATGTACCCCTTGTTCATTCGATGATGACATTAATTTGGTAGATGAACCAAAAAAAATCATGACACATCTTTCGTCAATAATACAAATGTTATTTCCTACCTATTACATAGACTGTGTTAAAGTATACACATCTTATTAATACTTTAGGTGATTTACAACCATCTAGGTATGTTTTGAGCACATATTTTTATATTTTGAGGATAATGCATAAAATTAAAAATTACCGCTATCTTGTGAATCCAACATTTTAAATTTCAATTTCTTCGTAATACTTTGGATACTAGTGCATGACATTGAGACTATCTCTATTTTTTCACCCATGGTTTCATATTTTTTTAGATGTTGATATAGAACATAAAGTAGATTGGGAGAAATGCATTTGATCTATTCTTTAAGACATGGAAGGGTTGTCATCGCCAAAGATTTTATACAATTCAAGATCATAGAAATGAGTAATATGGTCCTCTAATAGGAAGACAAAAACCTTAAATGATAGTGATCCATTCTCTACAATGAGATATTTTATGCATTTACAACAGTTTTAGTAACAACTACTCTTCATGAGCACTCAACATTTTCAGAGTCCTCATTTTCCTCTCAAATCTCAAGGAAAGTTTTCTTTATATTGTGAATACTTTCAAGTGTGAAGTCTACTCCCTTTGTCCAAGGGGGATCACTAAGAACAAGATTGCACTCTGATCCAAATGCCATTACACTGAAAAATGACTAAAATGGGATCTACTAGAAACACTGAGAAGTTTTCCTATATCACTTGTAAGCCAAACATTTGTGGTAGATCTCAAACATGTGAGATTCACCTAAAGTTTTCACCACCCAATATGTCAACCAACCCTCTTGTCTATGAAAAATCACTTCTTCAAAGTCTTCTTTATTTTGCTGTTATCGATGCAACCCATCAAGTTTTGGACTCCTGGTAGCAAAACACAAAGCTCGTTAGAATAAAACTACCCATAAGAAAACAATAATTAGTAATTTGCCAGAGGCATAACTATGTAGGAAATGTATGCATCATAGATAGGAAAACCAATGCAAAAACATAAGAAATGGATACCAATGGCAAGGTAAATAATTGACCAGTAAGGGACCCTAAATCAACTTAGACATGGAACCTGGACGTGATAGCATGTGCAAAAATGGTTAAGTTATAGTCATATGAATCTATGAAGTTTATACCTGCACATTTCTAAGAGAGTGCCACAAATAGGATGCAACTAAAGGACTTAGATGTCAGCTATAGTGCATGGGATGGGGGATGGGATGTTATGTTATAAAATTACATACATAGGTGCTTTTTGTCTAAGAGAATACAAATAAATAAGTCTTTGGATTTTTTTCACTGGTCGAGCACAAAAGTAGTTATATAAAGAAATTTATAGTTTTCCATGTGTAAACAGCAGTAGAATATCTAAACAAGAGAGATCAAAGAGATGATATACGTATTTACAATACATATAAGCTAAGATGTTTGCACAAACATATTGATGAGTTTATACGTTTTAGGACGTATTATGGTTTCCTTAATGCATTGATGGCAATGAAGCTAAATGATGTGCTTGTCAAACATGCTGATAACACCAAAAGAAATAGTTGGTATAGATTACCTGCAAATAAGGGCTCATTATATTCCAGCCTTCATCGCTGCTCCTGCATAATCTTCGCATATATCATATAAAACAACACTCCTAAAATCACACAGACAATCAGTAACGAGATCTCAACAAATAATGGACTTAGCCGACTATGTGACTGAATATCGCTGCCAAAAAATGTGGCGCATAAACTCTGGTCGACATACACGTCACCCATTCACACTATCACTCTGAACTTTCCAGAGTGGAAAAGAATCTTTCATAGATGTACCAAATAAGTCATAAGCTTAACGATAATCACCACACAGGACACTATACATTGGAAGTAAAAGGATCCAAACCAGGGCATAAGAAATTTATCCAAGAAGCATACAAGAAAGATTAAATATAATGCCAACTGCTTACAAAACCAACGACTCCAAATGCCTACCAGTGACCATTCCCAGCAAATAACAGTGGTGAATAGCAGTTAAATCATTTCCAAAGTTTCAGTTTCAATCCAATACACAAGTGACCAGGTCATTTCTTTCCTTCCAGGTGCCAGACCCTTCAAACAATCATTTTCTCCTCTGCCAACCGTCCACCGAACCGCCCCCCAAAAGGCTCAATCTAGCTTTTGTTTTAACACAAAATAGTTTTCCAAAAAAATAGAACGATTAGCAATTACCAAGAACAAACAGAACAAACAGAGCAAGAAAATGGAAACAAAGAAAAATGCCCCTGCATCAGTTACTCACCAGAAATTTTCTTCACACGATTCTTTAACAAACCTGTCTTTCAAATTCCTCCTCGCTTGCTCGCATGGAAAATGCGTCCCTGGACACACTCGCTGCCAGGAGCCTCCTCATTCTCCCCAGCATCAAACCTACAGAATTGTGCATTGGATTGGTTTTAAGCTTTCTTAAACCTCCCGCTCAATTTTTGAAATTTAAATTCCCGCTCGTTTCCAAAATTCTATCGTAAGCCATCATCAACTGTCAACTTTGGGGTTTCGTCTCCATCTGTCCTCGCCGCCTGTCCATTTCCATCCATTAAGTATTTCCAATGATTCATTTTGTCCGGTGTGTGGGATGGCGAATGGGATGCTATGTTATAATGTTACATAGGTGCTTTTTGTCTAGGAGTTAGCTCTCTCGAGAGAGTTAAGGGGTAGGTGAGTAGAGGAATGGGAATTTATTTTGTCACCAAGAATTTTGCATATATATAAGCAAAATATAGTTCTATGTGGTGTATTTAACATTATTTAGAGTGTAATTATTTTGTTAAAAGTAGAAAGTGACAAAAAAACCATCAATGTAAAGGTTCAAGAGTTTGTACAATATATGGAATAGGTGCACGTGTAAATTAAGAAATAGATTAAAGCTAGTAATATCAGCTATAAAACACATGAAGATGAGCATAGAAGAGAAAAGACTTAGTCAAAGTGTGAGTTAGTCATGACACACTTGAAAAAAGAGTGGTTTTCAAAAGGAACTTGTTATAAGACGAAACCTAAAAGAAATTGGTTCATGTTGCATTTGTGTATATTTTAAAAAATCCTAATGAGATCAAGCTTCCAAAAGGGTTGGACATCTCACATATGTGAAATGTCCAACTTGTATTCCTGCAATGTGCCTAGTCTTGATGAATCTATGTAGCTGCAAGATATGATAGGTTGGATTAAAAAATCACCTTAAAGTATCAAGAGGGTATTGCATTGATTTTGAAGTCTTGTATTTGTAAAAAAACCCTAGTTGAGTAAGTTAAAAAAGTATTTGATTCATTAGAACTTGGGTAAAGGACCTAAAAAAGACTTGAGGATTTCAAAAGTAGAAGTAGGTCTTGTCGTCACTTTGTGCCACCCCCTTTGTGATTCTCATTAGTTATAACCGATCTGAGATATCCTAATGGCTATCATGCCCAAGTGCCTCTATTAGTTGTATTATTCTTTTGCCAAGTTGCACTCAAAAGACCATTTTGAAAAAGTGTCCAAAGGATGGCTATCCCCTTCATCTTCCTTTTCTTCTTAGAGTGCTTGCGGGGATTTAGGTCTCGAATGAACATTTGGACCAAGGTCCAAATCCATTCCCAATCCCCTATTTCCCTTTCTTCTTTCTCCCTTTCAAGCCTTTCGGAACTTTCAGCCTTGATCAGACTTTCAGACCAAGGTCCAAATCCATCCCAGGTTCCTAACTTCCCTTTTTCTTCTTTCCTTTCTTTGATCTTGTCCTTTTGGAATTTCAATTCCCAAACAAACTTTCAGATTTTGTCCAAAAGTCTGCTTTCTTCTTGAGTTCTTGATTTCCCTTTTCTTCTTCGGTCCCGTCGGACTTTTGGAACCCGATTGGATATTTGCACTTTGGTCCAAAAATTTGTATCTGTTTTCCTTTCTCGCCCCATTTCTTCCTTTTCATCAAACTTTCAAGACCCAATTGGACTTTTGGGCCTTTTATTTGAAGGTCCAAATTTGTTTCGATTTCCCAAACTTGTCTCCTTCCTTGTTGGGATTTTAGACCTTTTTATTTTTCAAATTTTGGACTTTTTGTCTAAAATTTTGAATCTAGTTTTTATTTCCACTCCCATTGTGAGGGTTCCTTTTCCTTTGGTTGGTTTCTACATTTTTATAGATAATATTTTATTAAAGAAAAATGAAGGCATGAAACCATGGATAGGGTGAAATTTTTCACTTCTCACTATTTTCTACATGTCCACGAGAGCGATTTAATTGAAGATACAACAAAATGCAAAATCATGGAAGGTTGATAGTAGGAAACATTTGGTATGATTTATGCAAGCCCATGAGCTATCCAAAGAAGACCCAGCTTTTGAATGTGAATCCGCAAGAAGGTGACATGTGGCATGATCTTGGGGGATGTTGGAAAAATATGTCTCAAACTTTCAATTACATCAGGTACTAATGATAGGTAAGTGCGGGGGGGTGCAAGGGGGGTACCCCCCTGCGAGGGGTCTGAGGACCACGCACCCCAGTGAGGGATCGTGGACAACACCCCCAAAATCCAAATTTTATGTAAATTTGATTATTGTAAATCTAGATCGTTCATCATTAGGTCTTAGATCTGATGGTTGATATTTTGTTGGCTTGATTTTCCTTAAAAGGTAACCCTATGTTATGAGGGTGTTGTATTACGGTTGTGTATTGTGATGTATTGTAAAAGTTTGATAGCTGGCATGTTGCCTCTAGATCTTTGGTTGGTGATACTCTAGTGACAAGCTTGCTCTACAAATATATTATAATCTTTGTGATTTTTTAATAATATATTGGGCGAATTTTGGAATGTGGGGTTTTTCTCTCGAAAGGGTTTTCCCCAAATAAATCATTGTGTTGTGGTACACATGATATTTATATTTATTCTTATTTGAGTTTCTATAATTATTGTAAAGATTTGTAAAGTTTTTAATTATCCTCCTCTCAAGATTAGTGTAGGAAGTTGTTCCACATATTAGCTTCCTTACAATCAAAGCCTGATCACCTTTGGTTTTAGTTGCACGGGTTGTTGGGATTTTTGAACTAATCTAGATTTGAGTGAGAGTTTGTGCAGAAGATACTTTGTGATCTTGTTGCGGGAATTTTTATATGGCAAGTGCATCAAAGATAATAAAGGTGGATAAATTTTCTAGAAATAATTTTAAAATGTGGAAGCTCAAGATGGATGATTTATTGATAGATCGAGATCTAAGGGATGTTTTTTATGAGAATGTTTCAAGGCTTGCATATCCTACTTTAGCTGCTCAATATAATGTTATGGACCATAAATCCAATGGTTTAATTAGAATGTTCTTGGAAAACTATTTTAATCAATGTATATGAAGATACCTTTGCACATAAACTATGAAAGAAACTTGGTGAGATGTATCAAGCCAAATCTATAGTGAACAAGATTTTCTTGAGGAAGAAATTGTATTCCTTAAGAATGGAAGAGGGTGGTTGAATTACAAACCAGTTGGAATAATTCAATATGGTGGTGGCTCAATTGGCATCAATTGGTGTCAAAATGGCTAGGGAGGAGAAATGTCAGATCTTGCTTTGTTATTTACCTAATTCATGGGATTCTCTTGTTATGGCTATTGGGAGTACTTATGTTATCTTGAAGACAGAAGATGTGGCGGGTTCTTTTCTTTTTGAAGAGATGAGGAGGAAGGTATCCATTAGTACCAAGGAGGCCCTAAATGTTCATGGAATACCTAAGGAAAAGACAAGAAGAATGAGAAGCGTTCAATAAATATAGGTCCAAGGGGAGACCTAAATCTCCTAGAAAGTCCAAAGTTATTTGTTGGATCTATGGTAAGCATGGACATATTCGTAAGGACTACAAAGAAGAAAATAAGAAAAAAATAAGAGATTTGGTTATGATTCCAAGTTTGAGAAGGAATATGGTGATGCATTCATTACAACTTTGGCAACTCGTGCAGGTAATGATGCATGGCTAATTGACTTGGGTGCATCTTTCCATATGACCTTTAATAGAGATTGGTTTTCTGAATATGAATAATTTGATGGAGGTAAGGTGTACTTGGGTGATGATTTTTATTTAAATATTGTTGGTCATGGTAAAGTTAGAATTAGGTTTCCTAATGGTAGAATAGAAAGGATTAATGGTGTGTTGCATATCCCTCAACTAGCATGAAATTTGCTATCTGTGAGAAAACTAATAAATGCAAGTGTGTAGGTAGTATTTTCTGATGTAGGATGCAAGATGGTTAGAGGTGATATGGTAATTGCTAGAGGTGTCAGATATGGCACATTTTATAAGCTTGATGCATGCACTGTTGAGTGCAATAGTACTTATATGAAAATAAAGTTTGTGGAAGAGGTAAGGGTTTCATCTTTAGTAGATGGTCATGTCTTTTAGGCACCCAACGGTGCTCTTTCTTCTAAATCAAAGTTACCTGTAGAAAAAAACTATGTTATGTCACCAAATACTTGGCCACATTGGAGAAAAGGGTCTAAGGACCTTGAAAAATAAAAACCTTGTTGAAGGGTTGTCTGATTGTAATATTGAATTTGATTTCTATGAGAATTGCATTTATGGAAAACAAAACCATGTTCAGTTTTACTTGAGTTCTCATAGACCTTGTGGTGTATTGGATCTTATTCATTATGATGTGTTTGGTCTTGTAGATGTCCAATCTACAACTCAACCAATCGATTTAAAGAATTTAAAGCATTGGTTGAGTTGTAAATTGGAAATAAAATAAAATGTGTGAGGACTGATATAATGGTAGTGAATTTTTCTCTAACGATTTTGATAGATTTTGTAAAGATTATGGTATGCATAGACAAAAGACAACTCTATTTTATCCAAAACAAAATGGAGTTGTAGAAAGAATGAACATGGCATTGATGGAGAAGGCTAGGAGTATGTTGAGTAGTGTTGGTCTAGAACAATTTTTTTGGGTTGAAGCTATTGTCACTACCTGTTATGTGATTAATAGGTCTCCTACATCAACTTTTGTTGATAAGATGCCTATAGAGGCATGGTCAGGTCGCAAGCCTTCATTAAGACATCTTAGAGTTTTTGATTGTGAGGTATATGCACATGTGCCAAAAAAGTGAACAAGGTTGGAGAAGAAGATCGTGAAATGTATCTTCATTAGATACAGCTATAGTGTGAAAGGATACAAGCTTTAGAAACCTATTGCACAAAAGGTAATATGTAGTAGAAGTGTTATTTTTAGAGAAACTAAGCCTTCTTCTATTGCATTGCAGCCAGAACAAAGTAAATAGGAAGATGTGATTCAATTTCATTCTACACCTGAGAAAGTTGAATTGAGGCCCATGGATAGATAAGAAGTTGAGGAGAGCTCATCTAGCTCTAAATCTTCAGAAGAGGAGGAAGAACCTCCAACTCAACTTGTTCATAGGTCTAAAAGGCATAAACAACCACCTAAAAGGTATTCATCTAATGATTGAAGATGTGTTTTTCCTTTGAATACTAAGATGGATGAACCTAAATCAATAGAAGAGACATTAGGTATGAATGATGTAGTTCATCCTAAAATATTTCTATGGATGAAGAAATGATGGATTTGAAAAATAATGATACATGGGATCCTATACCATTGACTGAAGGAAGAAAACCTATTGGTTGCAAATTGGTATTCAAGAAAAAGATTGGTTCAAATGGAGATATCGCGAAGTACAAAGCAAGGTTGTTTGAAAAAGGTTACTCTCAAGTTGAGGGTGTTGGTTATGGTGAGATATTTTCTCCTATTGTAAAAATGACATCCATTAGATTTTTTTCTTTTTATTGTTTCTCCTTATGATTTAGAGGTTGAGAAAATGGATGTGAAAACTACTTTCCTTCATGATGACTTGGAGGAGGATATTTATATGATACGGCCAGAGCACTACATTGTGAAAGGTAAAAGTAATTTGGTTTGCAAATTGAAGAAATATTTGTATGGAATAAAACAAATTCCTAGGATGTGGTACCACAAAGTTGATACATGTATATGTGTTGAGTTTGGGATTTGAGTGTTATTTAAATTAGATCATTGTGTTTATTATAAAATTGATGGTGATCTTTTCTTGTTTATTGCATTATATGTTGATGATATGCTATTTATTGGTAAAGGGAAAGGTATGATTTCAAAATTGAAATCTCAACTTGCAGCCAAATTTGAAATGAAAGATCTTGGTGTAGCTAGGCACATTCTTGGAATGGAAATTAGAGGAGATAGAGTGAACAAAAATCTATGGATTGGCCAAAGTAAGTATGTCAATTCAATTTTACAGAGGTTTGACATGTAGGATTGTAGACCATTGTGTTTTCATTTTTTAGCTAGAACAAAGTTATCTATTTCAAATTGTCCAACATCCTCATTAGAGATGGAAGACATGAGCAAAGTGCCTTAGTAGAGTGTAGTTGGAAGTTTGATGTATGCTATGGTTTGTACTATATTAGGCATTACCCAAGCAGTGGGAGTTATTTCCAGATATATGTGTAATCCTGGTAGAGTTCATTGGGATGTAGTTAAAATATCCTTTAAATATTTGTGTGGTACCTCAAAGTATTCCTTGTGTTATCATAACAATTTGACTGAAGACGATATTTCCCTTGATATTCATGGTTATGTGGATTCAAACTAGGTAGGTGATGTTGATAGTAGACGATCCACTAGTGCTTATGTGTTTACTTTATTTGGTGGTGCAATTAGTTGGATGAGTAAGTGACAAGTTGTAGTTTCTTTGTCTACTCATGAAGATGAGTATATGGAATCTACTCATGCTCGTTAAGAAGCCATTTGGATTAAGATATTGTAGTAAAACAAGGCACAGTTGAAATTTATTACAATAATTAGAGTGTGATATGTCTAGCTAAGAACCCAATATTTCATGCCAAGACAAAGCATATTGATATACAATATCACTTTGTTAGAGATATGGTCGAAGATGGCAATGTGAAGTTGGTTAAGGTAGAGACTTTGATAAATTTTGTTGATTCTTTAACTAAGCCTATGAGAACAAAGAAGTTAAGATGGTGTTCAAAGTCTATGGGCCTTTTGGCTTGTAGAAATTAAGAGATGATGTTTATACTCGCTCTCGTTGCTCTTGAAGGTGTTCAACAAGTGGGAGATGTTTTGGGAAAATGTGTCTCAACCTTGTAATTACATAAGGTACTGTTAATAGGTAAAAATGGGGGCTGCAGGGGCTACCCCCCTTGCGAGGGGTCTAGGGGGATCATCCCACCCAGTGGGGGGTTCGGGGGCCATGCCCCCAAAAGCCAAATTTTATGTATATTTATTATTGTAAATTTGGAGCATTCATCATTAGGTCTCATATCTGAGAACCAATATTTTGTTGGCTTGACTTTCCCTAGAAGGCAACCCTATTTTATGAGGGTATTATACTACGACTATGTATTGTGATATATTCTGAGATTCTTATAGCAATAGTGTCGTATCTATATCTTTGGTTGGTGATACTCTTGTGAGAAGCTTGGTCTAATTGTCCCTATTATGCATCTACAAGCCTAATTAATTATAATTTTTGAAAGGGAAATTATTATTTAATTAATACAATTATCATTTTTAACACCCTGAAATGAATAGGTCCTGGAAATTTAGGTCAGGTCCCATTTGTCCCTGGGCGAATGGGTCCCTTCTATGATCACAAATTCAAATTTTAAACATGTTTTTGGTGGCATCTTAAGGTCCTAAATTCAATTTTTAAGTGTTAGCTTGTAATGTTTAATTTTTGGGAAATTATAAATTATCTATAAAAGCAAGGTCTTTTTATCAATTCAAACACTAGAGGAAATTCATGAGAACATTGATTCAAATTTCACAAGAGCTAAGATTATTGTCAAAGGTATTAAAAAGTATATTTCTTAAGCATTTGTTACAAAATTCAAGATCTCAAGCATCATGCAAGTTTTTGGAGCTAACATTGTGATTTAGGTTTCAAGTATTCAAGTCAAGATTCAAGCATCAAGATCAACATCATCAATCAAGCCATTTCATGCAATATCAAGACCTTGGAGAGATCTATCAAATTTTAGTCCTTCAAGGGTTTCAAATCAAGGGTTTGGTGAGTTGCAACATATCAATTGTTCATTCATCATTCCTTTCACGTTTCATTTCAATTCAAGGTTTAGTTACCAAAATGGGGTTTGACCAAGGTAAACCCCCATTCACCAAAAACAAACAATTTTTCCCTCTTGTGTGTTTTTCAAATATTAGATTGAAGAAGGATTGAAGATCTATCAAAGGATCAAAATTGCAAAAGTTGTCAAAGTTGCAAAAGTTGTCAACATTGTTGTCAAGCCACAAAAACTCACTTTCAAAATTTATTTTTGAATTTCAGACTATTAAAACTCAAAGGAATCAAGAGTGCAAACCAAGAATTAGAGGATTGTGAAAGAAAATTTTCAACCCCTATAGCAATACCTTGGGCGAATGAGTCCTAGGAGGACACTCAACACAATCTTTTTGTTATAGGTGCATAAAATAAAGACCTTCTCAGATCTGCAATTGCTTTATAGATTCTGTCATATTAAGCTTAATTTAGAGGTTTCATGTGCTACATTGCATAATTGCATTCATTTGGTATTTTCCATTCATCTCCCAAAAGTGCATTTTAGGATGATTTACCACGTCTTAGGTCATAAGGAAAAAAGCAATATCTCCATCAAGGCTGACTCGCCTAAGGGTTGAAAGTCAATCTTTCCCTAGGGTATCTCTTTTTCCTAATGAACTAAGGAAAGTGTAGGTGTACATCATACCCCCTTCTACTATCATTATTGATTCATCACCATTTTTTGATATTTCACAAGTATATTATAATCTTTGTGATTTTTGAATAATATATTAGGTAGCTTTTGGAGTGTGGTGTTTTTCTCTCAAAAGGGTTTTCCCAACATAAATCACTATGTTGTGGTATGCATGATATTTATGTTTATTTATGTTTAAGTTTTTGTAACTCTTGTAAAGATCTGTAAAATTTTGTATTATCCTCCTCTCAAGATTCTAGTGTAGGAAGTTGTTTCGCTACTTTAGCTTCCTTACTGTTGATGATGATGTTACAGCAACAGTGCAGATAAAATCCTCATAGGAAAGCCACAAAGAACTTGTCTTTACTTGAAATACTGAACCAGGGCAACCTAAGGGTCTGAGTAAAGAGGAAAAGGTTGACTTAGCTTAATCCCAAGGCTCTGGTAGTTAGGTCTTGACCATACTAGGTTCACTTTAGGGTATGATGTGATATTGTTGTTAATCTCGAGGGGTCTATGGTTATCTCCAATTTCTTTAAGAATCATAAGCATCAAATAAAAGATTTTCAGTTCGATCATAAAATAATCTCATGAAATCAACAAATTTGCAATAATATTTCATGAACATCAAATAATTTTTCTATCACTTAAGTAGATTTAGCTTTAAGCATTCAACAATTTCATATAAATAAAATATTTTCAATAATATTTCCATTCATTCATCTCTTTTTTAGAACATTTTCTAAAATTTAACATCTAATCTAAAATAAAGCACCAAAATATTGGAAAATAAATTGCTCTTGGGTATTCTCCACGCATGCCCCAAGATTTAATCAAATCAAAGCAAACTGTTCTATACTTCACCAAATTGCTTCAAATATAGGCATAAAACGGTGTGAGCTTTTAAAGAATGGGGTTTAGTTTGGACACCGAGTAGGTTCTGTATGCACCCTTAAACAACACAGCACACAGTCTTGTTCAATTGAACTAACAAACTAGCTACAAAAGATACATGAGATAGGTAGCTATCAAATTGGATTCGATATTGATTAATTTCCATGTACATACAAGTTTTTAATCTGGAATGATTAAAAAAATAGGAAAAAAGAATAAAACTTAGATAATTTTTGGCTCTTTCGACTTCCACAAATTTTGAACTTGAAATAAAAGTAAAGTAGTAAATGACTTTTTATAGGAACAAGGCCTCAAGAGTTTAAAATTAAAGTCTATCAAGAGAATTTCATAAATAGAAAATCAAAATGTAGTACATGGCATATGCCAGTTATCATCAAAATATTCTAGAAAAAGTCAAAACTTTGACTCCTTCAGCAACAACAACCTTCAACTTCAAACTCCACTACACAACGCTCCATATAAAACAAGGCTATCAACATTCCTTAGAATACTAGACGGGAAACTTCTATCGGGACCGAGAACAACCTACAAAACTAACTTCAGCAATATGTCTTTGTGACACTTTCGGTATCTTATATTTAGTACTTCCTTATATCACTTCAATCACTGATTCCAGGAACCCTTCTTGACCTTTCTTTAGCTGATACTCTCATAAAGCATTTAATATCTGATGCATGTGCTCTTTTGAAATTCCTTGTATTACCTTCCAACTAAACTTGAGCCTGGTGTAGTCTTCTGATATCTGGAGGATGTTTGCATTCATTTGCATTTTCTCTGTTTCATATCTGACTATGGTGTTTTTGCAATGTATGATCTCATCAATGACTTCCCAAGTTAACAACTGAACAAGTCTATTTATTCTTTCAATCCATTCCTTAAAATATTTTGCTTCTTTACCCTCCTATCTTACTGTCCAAGGATCACAATCTTTCTATGCTAACACTTCAATGAAATCTTGATCTTTATCGATCAAATTCTCACACTTCTCGGTGACCTTTTCAAATCCTTCTATACATTGTACTATAGTGTCACCTTCCAAACTTACTGGTTTCTTCCATTTTTCACATAATGGGACTTCTTGTTCTAAAATTATCTTTTCTCTTATCAATTCTTTGACATCTATTTGAATGAGAGTTTCTACATTTCACCTCTCAGCATCAACCTACTCCTGATGAAACCTACATTCTCCTTCCAATCTTCTAGATTTTTCAAACCAACGGTGTGCTTCCTTGTATTTCCCAATTTCATCTATATTGAGTTCTTCTCCTTGCCTTACCCAATACTTAATCCATTCTTCAAATACATTCATCTTGTGGTGAATTTCTACAATGGCATCCACCTCTTCCTGTGACATAAGTACTAGATTCTAAAGCAATTCAATCTGTAATTGACATATTGGGTTAATGATTTTACAAATTTCTCCAAGCTAGCAATCCGTTCTTTCAACTCTCTTTTCTTCTATTTACTTTTCTATACCCTGGCAACAATTGTATCTGAATTCATCTTCATTTCTTCTAATTCTTGTGTCTAGGATGAGTGTCCAACAACGATACTTGTTATTCTATACACCTTAAGTATTATTTCATGTATGTTTTTATCTACTACCGGGATAGCTATATGGAGTGTTTTTCCTCCATCTGCATTCTTTTTGCATGACATGTTTCATTTTAGCTCTTTGCCTAGGCTTAGGAGTCTCTACTTCTTGCATAAAACTTTTCAGATCCAGAGGTACCAATTCCACTTCCAATGGGGAAGCTAATTCTCTGATTAACCAATCAGGTGCATCTTCATTGTGCTCTACCTCTGTAACATTTATTTGCTCTTGGTTTTTAGTATGCTCATGAACTTTTTCTCTCACATCTTCAACTTTAATTTTTAAATCCTCTGAAATGGGAACATCTTCAGTATTCTTTGGCATAGATTCTAGATTACCGATATTCAACATTGTCTCTTCATTTTTAAGACTTATATTTTCCTGTCCAACCAGGTGTTCAACATCAGTTCCTAGGACATCACCTTCTTCATATCTTGTCACATCAAGATTCTCTTCATCTATAACCCTATCACTTGAAGTTTTTGAAGGTCCATCATTTTCAATTTTAACCTGGTCGTCCTTCGATTTTTTAGAAACCTACAATTGCTCAAATTATCATTTTGATTATTCCCTAGAGAAGGTTGGGAATCAAAAGTATCTTCAATAACAATATCATCAGTAGGAATCTATCCTACAATCTTAGCCCCTGTTTCCATTTCAAGAACTTTAGGGTTCCTCGCCTCTAAAGCGAGTGTTCCTCTTATGAATTCTTCTTCTTCAACATTTATAGGAATTGATCCTGTATCTGGAATCTCTTCCACTACTATTTGTACCTTGGGTTTATCTTTAGCTTTCTTTTCTTTTACTCACTCCCACATGGCACCCAATTTATCCACATGTTCTTTAATTTGAACTTCTTCTAGCCCAAAAACTTCATCTAAAACCACATGAGTTTTTCCTAGTGTTTATTTTATAGTAGCCATATTAACTAAAGGGGGAGAAGTGAATAATGTTGCAACTCTTTGAGATGAAAACCTTGTCTATGTACCAATATTTTTTGTCATCCCTACCTCTTCATCATTCATAGGCCTGGTCTTTGGTTTTGTTTTGGAAGAAAATTTCACTTTTGGTTTTATTTTTGTTCAAACCTTGCCTAATTCGACATCTTTACATTGACCAACTGGTTTTAATGAAACTCCTTGGCTTGAAGCCTCGGGGGTTCTTTTTCTTAGTAGGCCCCCCATGCTCAGGCCCATTTTATTCTCTTTGTTTCTTTCTTGTATCTAGTGAGTATGTGGGCTTTATTCCTTCCTTTCTTAAAGCTTTACAAAAATCATCTATCCAATGTTGAGTCTACAATAAAACTAGTTTAGAGAATTCCTCAACAGATGTTATTTCTTTACTTTCATAATCCGGATCTAGAATAGGTTCATCATAGACTCTGTTTTCATTATAAACCTTATTCAACACTTCACCATCATCTTCCTCCAACTGATCTGGAACATCATGAATCTTGAGAATTCGCACAGATTCTAATGACAATCTTTCATATTTTCTTTTTCTTACTTTGTGCTCATCATCGCAATTGAGCTAGTAGTCTTATAGATGTTGAACATGAGAACGATAACCACCTATATTCTTGGCAATATTCCCTTCTAGGTCATAATTATTTCTTCAGAGTGGAAAGTACTCCAAATTATACATCTTCAACTCCTCTTCACACAAATTGGCTGCTCTAATTGCATTGCATTTGTAGTTCCCTATTACAATAATAAATTTAAGTGAAACTTTCTTACATATGAGTTGTGCTATAAAGAGCTTGGGATGGCTTCAACTATATTACCAATTCTAATAACACTATTTTATATGTAGGGTACCTGGGAAACATGAAAGGATATCCTTCAAACCCTTCCACCCTAATGTAGGTGAAAGTGGGAAATTGAATGTACCAGACTCCAACTTGTCTAGCAACACTTTGTGCTTCCAAAGAAAATCTTTTGGCTTTTCCGCCATCCATTATTCTAACCAGCTTCATAGAAAACACATCATTAACTCTCCAATAATGCTCCTTATATTCATGAATAGTAATTTAGGGTAAATGAGCATATATCAGACTATTTTCTACTTCTTTGCCTAGAGTACCAATTATTTTCAACCCTTCCTTATTTTCCCTTAAGACATAGGAATAAATCACATATAAGGACATAGAAAAACATCTTCACTTTAGAAATGCCTTATCTGATCATGCAATCTATCACTAATAAATCTCCCCCAATCCATTGGCACAGGACCTTCCATTAATTTGGCTATGATTAAAACATCCATGATTTGAATTTACTCACATCTCACAGTCTGGCTATCCTACTTAGCATAGTTATAATATCTTGAACATGTGGGTTGAACATAGACCTTAGAATTGGATTTTTCTATTTTGTAATTTCTTCCTGGCACCATTTGGTACTCATAATTTTCCTATTTTGTTCTTCGGCACTCAAGTAGGTCTTAGCTTTCACCTTCATATCTATAGGGTACATCTAAGTAAATGTAGGAAGCTCAAATGTATACATAATTCCTTTCTGGGAGAGATCTGCATAATTTCTTCCCTCCTTCTCAATGACTCTTTTGTCTAGGTTGTAGTATTTTAAACATTCCATAACTAGTTTAAGAGCCTCCATTACTTGCAGAAACCCTCCTGTTAAAAGTAACCCACTTGCTATAACATTCTTTGTACATTGAGAGGCATTTTCTTGTTGTGCCTATGTGAGGAATTCAACATCAAAGGACCACCCTATGTGAGTATCATTAGTAGCTTGTGAAGTGCAATATTTGAATTCATTTTCTGGTCTTGCTTTAGAAGTACTAATTTTTGCCAACATGTTATGCATTTTAAATATGTGCCTTGTGTGTGAGTTAGGGTTAAATTTAACCATTTATATTTAACAATTCATAATACTTTCAATTCACCTTTCAGTTAAATTTATATCAAAATAATCAACATTTCAGTTATTAAGGGAAATACCATTTTCTCGAGACTTTCATGCGTGAAAATGATTGACAAAATTTATGTTATTCGAGACATACCTAGTTTTGTTGGTGATGAAAATCTTTTTCTTTTAGAATGCAACCTTGAAACCCTTGGTAGTTGTGTTCTTGGTTTCTCAAAATTTACCTTTCCTTGTGCACCACAATATCAGTCTCATTCATTCAATGTCCTTTGCAAATTTGCAGTATGACATGAAGTAGAGTATTATAAAAGCAACTGCATGCTCGAGGTGGTTCCAAGTACGTGTGTAGTTTGCCACTTTCATTATTTACCTATTATAATGCATTAATTTCTTGAATAAAGGTGCAATAATGGTGGATTAGGGTTTAAATTATGAACTCCTTGGTTTCTACATGGGCTCACTACTAGAGGAAAAGATGGTGTGAAAAGCTTACGTGGCACTTTTATGTCACTTTTATTTTTTTGAGGCAAAGACATTTAAGATATGTGATCATTTATGATCACCGGGATTGAGAACCTCTGATATCGAACCTTGGAAAGATTACTAAGAACTGGGACATTTACCTCCAAGCTTAAAGAAAACTGGGAGCAAAGAGAGAAACCGAGAATCGAGTTCAAGAGAGATCAAAATTGATTCAAACATTTCATAATAGAACCTCCAATTTTTGACCTCTAGCTAAAAAGAAATCATCAAACTAACCGATGCAGGAAAAATGTGACCACCATGATTGATAACCTCTGCATGATGACTTAATGTGTGAGACTAGGACCAATCAAAGATACATCTTTGATGCAACCACAACAGGTCCAGGATTCTGGTTTCTAGTAAACTATTAAAACTTTGTGAAAAGACCAGGACACCGAATCTAGGAAAGAATAAGGACTTAAGCAAAGACCAAGCAAATTTAAATTAAACTTGCAATTTTACAACCCCCAAAACAACACCAAGGCAAGTGAAAGGGAGAGAAAATAAAAAAGAAAAAAGGGGGTCCACATTTTACCAAGGAGAAAAATGGGGCATGTTGTGAGACCACACAACAACTAGCAACCAACAAAACTAAACAAAACAATCAAAAGTCAATTCTAGATCTAACAACAATGCTTCAACTTTTGTTTGTCTTCTAATTATAAACAGTCATATCTTCATTCTAATATTTCAACTTCACTTTAGCTAGCATACAAGATTAAGTATTACTGAGCTCACATGTGTGCAATTGGTTATTTTTTCCACAACAAACTTAGAGCATAGCAATTATTTGCATTGACCTTGTAGTGTCGAAAAAAGGATCCTTTGACATTTTTCGAACTCATTTGGGTCCTCCTTGTGGATTTTAGCTTAATGTTGCCTTGATTTAGTGTTGTAATGTGGATAACACAATCACATTAGGTCTTGGGCCCTTGTGAACTAATGGAATTTAATGGTGCCTTGCAAAAGTGTTGTGAAGTGTTGTAACACACTTTCACACTTTTCTAGGGTTTTATCAATTTAAACATAATTTTAATCATAATTAATCTTAATCTTTCCTTATTTGGAGTGTTGTAAAGTGTTGTAACACACTTTCACATTCATCTAGGCTTTTCATTAATAATTGGTGTTTCTTATGCTTTAATTGGCCCTATTTTACATCGACAAGCCTCATTTATTGCATCTTTTCGAGGATAATCCCGACACCAATCAGTAACCAATCACAATTCAGGTGTTCCTAGCTTGTGTGGCCCAGATTTAGTGTTTAGGAATCTTTTGCCAGCTTGGGAAAATAAGTCCCACCTAGGCATTTTTGGCCTTGATGCAGGTTTCACACATTTCTAGACACTTTTCATTTTTGGTCCCATACATTATGTGTGATGGGACTCATTCACCATGTTGGGTGAATGAGTTCCGTGTGACCAAAATTTAGATTTAAATCAAATTTCTAGTAGGATTTTATTCTTCTAGATTTGATGTCGGCTTGTAGTGTTTTAATTTTAGGAATTCTTGCATAGTTAAGTATAAATACGAGGTTCTTTCACTCATATTCATCACCTAGCATTCAAGAGAGTTCACAAGAGCATTTGAGAATTCACAAGCGAATTCAAGGAATTTCAAGGGCAGATTATCAAGCATTTAAGAGCATTCTTCAATTATCAATCATCATGTCAAAGATTACTTGCATCATGTTATTTTAGAGCTAAAAATTGTGGTGTAGGGTTTGTGTTTCAAGAAAGCATTACATTCAAGATCAATCAACATCAATAAAGAGTCCAAGTCTACATCTATTGGAGCCACTACTTACATGTTTGCAGCACCTTATTGCTAGGGTTTTGTGAGTTGCAACATTACAATTTGTTCATTCAACATTCTCTATTTCATTATATTTCAAGGTTTAATTACCAACAAGGGGTTTGACCAAGGAAAACCCTTATTCACTAACCCCCACAAAATTTTTCCCTCTTATTGTGTGTGATTTGCAGAGCTAGGTTGTAGATTTGCTAAGAAGAAAAGTTGGAGAGAAGTTTTCAAGTCCCTAAAAGTTGTCAAAGTTGTCATCAAGCCTTGGAGAAGCTTGGAGAAGACCTACAGGTGGTATTTTGTAGTTTTGGATCCGAAAACCAGTAAGGAAGAACAAAGTAGACTGAAAGGCACAAAATCCACTTCAGAATTTCTAGAAAAGCAAAAGTGGACCGATTCGCCACTATTGGTGAATGAGTCCCACTGTACAGGCCTGAACAAGATTTTTGCAAATCTAGATACCCTTTTGGCTAAAACCTGCTCCAGTGCATTTTCCAAACAACTAGATTGATTTTCCCAGCTTGGCGTATGAGTCCTAATCCACTTCAACAATATATTTTTCAGTGATCTAGACCTCCATTCTGCCATCTTCAGTTTTCTAGGTGCACACTTTCAGTTTCATGGCTTTTCATTATAGTTTGTTCATCTTTTTAGGTCATTTAGCATTTGTTTGCATATCACATTATGTTTTCCAATTCATTATGTTTTCCAAGTTTACACTTGGTGGTGAACCTCTCATTAGTTATCATTCAATCCCTAGAACCTTCCCTTTTCCAAATTTCAATCTCCTTTGCATTGAAATCTCAAGGGTTTGTTCTTGAGTGAAAGGTTGAAAATTGGTCTTTGGTCTTTCTCCTTTTAGGTCCAAAACCCTAGAAGTGAAAGAAAGCCCCACCATTTTTCTTCATTTCATTTTTGGTAAAATTGCATATAGAACATGATCGAACCCCTCAAAAAATTTCTTTGGTTCCATTTTTAAACTTGTAGTATTTGGCTTGGACCCTTGCTTCAGAATTAGGGTTATGGTCCTCATCATTGTTTTAGGGTTTGCATTGCCAAAACCCTTCAAAATTGACCTACGAGTCTAAAAAACCTTGGGTGTTCCATTTTTGTATTGACTTGATGCTCCTGGTACCTAGTTGTATAAGTCACCTCTTCTTCCATCAGAATCATTATTTTTACTCACCCCCCTGGGTTTACATTTGTCGATCACCAAATACCCCTTTTTAGCACTTAATTTTTCCTATGGTTGGGCTTGAAATTTCATTTTTAACACCTCAAGTCTTAAGTTTTCATGCCTAAGGGTCAAATTCCCATTGGCCTAGTAATGGATCCCTTTTTAAGTTAAAATTTGTGGCACATGCACATTTTGGTTTTAAGATGACCATTCAATCATTGCAGGTGAATCTCAATCATTCCCTGCGCGCCCATTTGGTTTTACTGTTTATTAAAAAATTCAAATGGGCTAGTAGGTAGTTACCATGTGTCATGTCAGGCAGTGGGACTAGTGCTTCCATGAGGTCAGTAGGTAGTTCTTGGAGAAAGATCAATGACAGATGTTTCGACATGTGTCTTTATCCAAACCATTCCCTGCATGACTATCCATTTTTCACATTAAGGATAATTAGTCACACGGGCTAGCAGGAATGATGACACCTGTTGCTTCATGGAGGGACTTGCCATGATTTGGAAATGGTGTATGGATGGAGATCAACAGTTGATGATGGGTGATGTGGGTCAATCATGACCACTCCCTGCCATCCTGTGAAGGGCCCACTTCCATCTCCTGTCTCTCAGCGGGCAATCAGGTGACTACCACATGGAACATTTCAAAGGATTTGATGGATTCTAGTGGAGATAAGGTGCTACTAAAATATTGGCTGAGACTATTCTAAGAGAAAAACAACACTACATTAGAACCAATTCTTGGGCACGCATATGAGATTTGGGAAATACTTTTGATTGTGGTCGTCAAATTTGTCAGGTGTTGGTACACGTGGGAAGGTGAAATTGAAGTAAGGTAGAGTACGGACTAATATTCTGAGGTTAAATCTTGATCGCTCCCCACTGTCTTACTATGATGAATTGCAAGTAAATTAATTCCCATGAGCGAGTGGGTAAATGTGACACGACAGGTTTTGTTAAATGCTTAGTGTGTGATTAATGTGTAGCCTAAGTGAGTGTCTACTTCTGATTATGGAGAAGCATAAAGTGCATGCATTTAATTTTGTCATAATTAGTCATCCTAATTGATTATCCATTGATTTATCTCAAAATATGATCAACGACTGAGGTTCAAAATCAAAGTAATTGATTGATAGCCCTCTCACACAAGCTTTCTTGGAACATTAATGTAGACACTCTCTGGTTTCTCTATTTAATGAAGAATTCCTGCTTGTTAATCTCATCATTTATTGTTTGTGAGAATTAAGAGTCTAGGAGTAAGTGTGTGAAGTGTTCTTAGTAATTGTAGAATTTGAGCTAGCTATTTTTATGTTAGAGGTGGTGTCTTTGTCTTGAGGAAATTTGATAAGTTGCTCGATCAATAAATGGGTAAGGTAATTGTGTCTATTAGTCTAGTCTGAAGGTCCAGGAGACTCAAACCTCTTGAGTCTCAAGGTGAATCTCCCCAAAATGAACAAGATATTCCTGAAGTCCCTGTAACTCCGAAGAAGAAAATAAGGGTTGATAAGAAGTCTGCACGGGGTGTTCTCAAGCATGCTTATCATCTGAGAAGTTGAATTATCTCAGAGGAATTGGTCAAGGGTTAGGAGAAGAAAATTGATAGGCCTGAGAGGGAATCTGCGAGAAAGAATAAGTATCATTGGGCTTATATGGGACGTCATTGTTCTCCCATTGAAGTCTCAAATGATTCTTTTGACAGTGAAGCTGAAACTGATTCTGGCTACTGCCAGTATCTCATGGCCATGACTGATTTGATTGATTCTGAGGATGAGGTGGTAATGGCTACTCCACTTTCAATAAGGACACCAAGCGGGCATACTTACTTTGTTGCTAACAAGGAAAAGTAGCACCTCCTTTCCTTTCTAAGCTGGTGCTCAGTTTTTGGTCCTTTGTGCTGACTTGCTTCCTTTGGCTGGTGGGTTTTTTTTATTTGTGCCTGCGATATTGATGGTGACACTTCCTAGTTCGATGTGAACTTACATTTTTTTGGTGTTGTGACAACAATGCCTTTTGGAAGGTTGTTGGGTCTTCTCTGACTAATGGTTTTTGGGGTTTTTCTTTTTATTTTCCCATGTCCTACAAATGATTGCTTGTAACTGTTTGGAGAATATTTTACATTTTGGTGAAATTCGTTTTGAAATAAAAGTGAAATGAAATGTGTAATTCAGCCTAATTCTTGTTTCTCCCTTGTCCTATAAAAGGGATTTCGAGGATGATTACAAGAGAGAGGTTAGTGGGTAGTTTTTTCATGGAAGGGGCCACACACAGAGATAAAAGAGAATATTGAACTCTCTAGTAATATGTTTTAGGGATGAATTCATTCGATATATACATAGTTCTTTGATAATGATAGTGATAACGTACACAACGAAATTGTATAAAGTCTCTACAGTTCACTCTCCTATGTACAGATTATACAAACTATGAATGATATAATCAATGGTTACTTGATTTGTCTCTATTGGTTTCCAATAGATGTATTTCTTTATTCTTGCTTATTAGTTCAATGAACGGATGTAAATGCTTGAATATAATAGTAAGTTTGAAATAAGTCATGTATGAGGATGCTAGTAAGAAGTAAATGGTGGAGATGTTAAGTGGGAATACTGTACAATGCAGTGTTTTCAAGGCTTTGGGTGTTATCATGTTTAAAAATTGTTATCTAATTATGTGGGTATTAGGTCTGACTCCATTCCAACAATATGACACTGGTTTGAGTAAAGTAATTATGTTACAATTGTGGTTACCAATTCAACAACTAATCACAAAATTTAAATCAACTTACTTATAAATCTTATTATGGGTGTGCATGAAATTTAAGGAATTACATTTTCTCTTGTTAGAGTTAGGCACTGCCATGAAGGTTAACCAAACCTTTAGGGTATTGTGTTTGTTAAAAATTTAAGGAGAATCATCTATTTACTCTGTGTTTAATACCTAGACACACTGGTATTTATAAACACGTTATTGGGGATTACCCTCCCAGGTTTCACAGAGCCCAAAGTGCAGGGGAGAAAGGGTTACATATCAAATCTCTCATGTGTTGGCCAATCCTTAATTGTACTAATAATTGATTTTTGGCAAGTCCATAGGTAAAATGTAATATTAAGTTTGGTTCATAAAAAATAACCAACATAAATGACAAATTTTTTGGGGACTTACTTGAGAAAAACCTTATAGGAAATTATTTTTCCTTGATAGAGTCATGAAGGTTCTAAACTAAAATTTCTCACTAAAAGTGGGTGGCAACTCTGAAGAACTATGTGCCAGTGAAAATTGTTTGAGAAAAAGGAAGTTTAAAGTGAAATTAACTAATGAAAGAAACTTTATATTGTTGAAATTTGATCCTCTATAAAGGAGGTGGAGACTCTATGCAAAGAACCTAACAAAGCATAATTTAGAATATCTGCAAATATGTCTAGGTATTTTCCCCTGTTTTGGTTTGCAAGAAGAAATAAATTCATATGAAAGCTATTTTTAGAGATGTGGAACAAATACTTCGTTCCCTATTAAGTGAATTCAGCACTAGGGAAGGGAATAGTAGCGGATATTTTGCATACTTCTAAGGTGAAATTTTTAGTATCTAAATTGGGTGGAAGAAGTATGCTTATCTCTAAAATTTTCCTTTTAGAAAGCTTTAAAGCATGAGTATATTTGAGCTGTGCATTTTTATAATCATGATGAGGCAGTTTATCATCAACTATGAAGTTGATATTTAAAGATTGAATAAACATACAAGAGAAATGTATCATTCCCCTATATTTCCTTGTGGAGCATCAAGTAAAAGTGTGTCAGGTATGCAACTATTATCGTGCCCTCAAAAGAAGTTATCTATTGAGAGATATAAGCCATTAAGTTTTGGTGGTATTCAAGGTTTTCCTAACAAGATTCCTGATGATATTAGAAAACATTTACCAAAATTTATATGGAAAAATTCTGAGTTAGCTTCTAAACACCTAAATGCATTCATATATTTGATGGATGATTTTGAAATAAACCATGAGGATGTTGTCATGAAGCTTTTTGCTCAATCTTTAAAAAAAATACTAGAGACTGATTCTCACATTTACTAATGCATTCTATAGCTTCATGGAATTATTTCATGATAGCTTTTGTGGAGCAATTTAGTGAGAGGATTATTCCAAGTGTGATACAAAAGATGTTTATGGAAATCCAAAGGGATGAAGAAGAGTTGGTTCCTTCCTTTAACCTCAGATTTATGAAAGCAATAAAAGATATTCTAGAATACTTGATACCTAATGATGCAGAGTGTTTGATTGTGTATCTTGGTGCTTTTGACAATAAGATGAGTTATTTGATAAGGGATAAGGAACCTAAAACATTACAACATGCATATCACATTGCTATGTATATTGAAAACACTATGAAATACTCAATGATGAAGGGATATATGGCTGCAAGTGTTTGTTGTCCAGATCCATATCATGAAGATGAAATAAATAAGGACAAAAAGGATGATCGATGTAATGATATTTTTGATGTCTCATTTTGTCCATTCTCACAACATATTGATCATGAAAAAATTCAGAATAGACTTCAACAATGTTTAAGTAATGATGATCAGAAGTTGTTAATTCAAGGGTTGTCCAACATGAAGAAACATGAGGAGGAATCATCATATGAGTTGTTAGCAAGGCTTTTGGATTCCTTGTTGGAAATTCCTAAAATGTCACAACCTAAAGATTCCATATGCATTGACATATTATGTGACATTTATGAGCCAAGGCTTAGTGCCTTGCCCAATGAATCAAAACCTCTGGATTTTGATCAGATAATTGATTGGATCAAAATTGTTGAGGATAAATATGACTATAAACAAAAAATGAGGTCTCAAAGTGACAAGGGCGCTCATTTTTTTGACAAAGATCAAGGGTTCACCCAAGAAGTGGGTAGGGATGTTTCTAAGAATGAATGTATGCATAACAGTATGGATAATTGTATTGTCATACTTGCAAATACTGCTACATAACTTTGAAGGTTGATAACTAGGGTAGTGAAGATGGAAATTCTGATTACTCTCATGAGGAATATGACTGTGTCTATGCTCATGAAATTTTTCACTCACCAGTAGATAAACAGATTGCATGTGATGGATTCTTGCAATTCAATTCAACTATTTTAGGATTGGAGCATCCTGATGATATGATTGGTGATGAATTTGAAGACAAGAATGCTTATACTCAGAGTTTGGAGCCTGAATTTAGTGATGGGATTAGTAATGCTAGTCAGCAGGGTCCTGTTTCTAAATGCTTATATGAAGAAGAGATGGGATGTACAAATTTTATGACAGAGATGGACATGATTGTTTTTAGCCAAATTCCTACTAAGGAAGGAAATAAAAAATATCTACTTGGTTGAACATAAGCAATGTTCAAGTTGTAATCAGTCCTACACATATGAGTCAACAAATCTATCACTTAATGGTGCATTTGAATACCTTACTATCGATCATATCAAATCTAAAATAGTTGATCCATCCTTTGAAACATTTTGTTTCCAGTTGAACAATAATGGGAAGGGAGAATTAAATTATGAACCTAAAACAAAGATATTTTTTGATGCCTGGTATGGTATGGATAATTCTCTTTATGAAATGGACCTAATTTAAATGAAAACAAAAGTACTAAGTCCTGAGTCTTGTGAATCAATTTCTCAGAGAAATGAAGCATTTGATAGCATGACTATTTTATGTCCCTTTGATGAATGTGAACACCAGCTTGAACAGAAGCCTATGTATGAATGCTTCTTGTTCATCACACAAAATGAATATGATATTTGGCATTATAATGATAGTGATCAAGCAGATTATGAATGTTTTACTTTTCCTTTCTAGTTAGATGGGCATTTGGTGGAGTACAGTTGCAAGCTAAGTCAGATAGAATACTCCATTAATCATGTGTTTCAGCTATTGATTGATCACAATTTACAGTCGGACATGAATAAGAGTAACAATAATAAGTTCATAATGGCTAGGTTCAGTAACAAAGGCATGATTAGGGGATGGGAAATTCATGAGAATATTTTCAGCCTTAGCATGATACAGACAGTGGAAAATAAGGTTTTTGATAGATGCAAGTATCAACCCAAAGTTTATTGGCTTGGGGCCACCAAGTAAAGTTGAAGCCTAGTTAGATTGCAGGGCGCATATTGAGAGCTTGCACCTTAGAGGAAGGCTGCATACATGATAAGATATTGAATCTCTTGCTTTAGGTTTTTTGTATCTTATGTAAAAACTGTACATATGTTTGTTGTTTTAGTCTGGTCTTCTTACCTAGTCCAAGCAGGTCCTGGTTTTATCTTTTTTCATGGTCTACTTCACCCGAGATTCTGGAATCTCACCATGCCTGTGAGAGGCATGTGTCCCCAATAGGAGCCACTGATTGAACCCCTCAAAAAAATTCTTTGGTTCCATTTTCAAACTTGTAGTATTTGTCTTGGACCCTTGTTTCAGACTTAGGGTTATGGTCCTCATCATTATTTTAGGGTTTGTGTTTCCAAAACCCTTCAAAATTGACCTACGAGTCTAAAAACCCTTGGGTGTTCTATTTTTGCATTGACCTAATGCTCTCAGTACCTAGTTATCTAATTCACCTCTTGTGCCATCAGAATCATTATTTTTACCGCCCCCTAGGGTTAAGATTTGTTGGTTACCAAATGCCCCTTTTCAGTGCTTAATTTTTCCTATGGTTGGGCTTGAAATTTAATTTTGAACACCTTAAGTCTTAATTTTTCATGCCTAAGGGTCAAATTCCCCTTGGCCTAGTAATGGACCCCTTTTTAAATTTAACATTTGCAACATGTGTAGATTTTGGTTTTAAGATGGTCGTTCGATCATTGTAGGCGAATCTCGACCGTTCCTCGGATGCCCATTTGGTTTTACTGTTTATTAAAAAATTCAAACAGGTTGGCAAGTAGTTGTCATGTGTCATGTTAGGCAGTGGGACTAGTGCTTCCACGAGGTTAGTAGGTGGAGCTTGGAGAAATATCAATGAAAGATGTTTTGACATGTGTCTTTATCCGGACCATTCCCCACACACGCATCCCTTCTGCACATTAAGGATAGTTAGTCACACGGGCTAGCAGGCATGATGAAACATTTTGCTTCATGGAGGGACCAACCAAGCTTTGGAGACAGTGTATGGATGGAGATCAACGGTTGATGATGGGTGACATGGGTCAATCCTGACCACTCCCCACCATCCTGTGAAGGGCCCACTTGTATCTCTTGTCTCTCAACGGGCAAGAGGGCAACTGCCACGTGGAACATTTCAAAAGCTCTAATGGATTCTAGTGGAGGTAAGGTGCTACTTAAATATTGGCCAAGATTGTTCTAAGAGAAAAACGATGCTAAATTATAACCAATTCTTGGGCATGCATATGAGATTTGGGAAATACTTTTGATTGTGGTCATCAAATCTATCAGGTGTTGATACACGTGGGAAGGTGAAATTGAAGTACGGTAGAGTATAGGATGATATTCTGAGGTTAAATCATGATCACTCCCCGTTGTCTTACTATGATGAATTGTAAGTAAATTAATTCCCATGGGCGAGTGGGTAAATGTGACATGACAGGTTTTGTTAAACGCTAAGTGTGTCATTAATGTGTAGCCTAAGTGAGTGTCTACTCACTTGAGTTTTCTAATTATGGAGAAGCATCAAGCACATGCATTTAATTTTGTCATAATTAGCCATCCTAATTGATTATCCGTTGGTTTATCTCAAAATATGATTGACAACTGAGGTTCAAAATCAAAGTAATTGATTGCCAGTGCTCTCACACAAGATTTCTTGGAACATTAATGCAAACACTCTTTAGTTTCTCTATTTAATGAATATTTCATACTTTTTATTCTCACAATTTATTGTTTGTGAGAATTAAGAGTTTGGGAGTAAGTGCGTGAAGTGTTCTTAGTAATTGCAGAATTTGAGCTAGCTATTTTTACATTAGGGGTGGTGTCTTTGTCTTGAGGAAATTTTATAAGTTGCTTTGTCAAGAAATGGGTAAGGTAAGTGTGTATGTCAGCCCAGTTCAAAATTATGGGAGACAACCCTCTTGAGTCTCAGGGTGACTCTCCCCAGAATGAACAAGATATGCCTGAAGTCCCTGTGACTCTGAAGAAGAAAACAAGGGTTGATAACAAGTCTGCAAGAGGTGTTCTCAAGTGTTCTTATCATTTGAGAAGCCAAATTATCTCAGAGGAATTGGTCAAGGGTAAGAAGAAGAAAATTGATAGGCCTAAGAGGGAAGCTGTGAGAAAGAATAAGTATCACCAAGCTTATATAGGACGTCATTATTCTCCCATTCAAGTCTCAGATGATTATTATGATAGTGAAGCTAAAACTGATTATGGCTATCGCTAGTATCTCATGGCCATGACTGATTTGATTAATTCTGAGGATGAGGTGGTAATGGCTACTCCACTTTCAATAAGGACACCAAGTGGGCATACTTACTTTGCTACTGAGAAGGCAGTGTAGCACCTTGTTTCCTTTCTAAGCTGGTGCTTAGTTTATTGGTCCTTTTTGCTGACTTGTTTCCTTTGGCTGGTGGGTTTTTTTTATTTGTGCCTTTGGCATTGATGGTGACACTTCATGGTTCGATGTGAACTTACATGTTTTTGGTGTTGTGATAGCAATGCCTTTTGGAAGGCTGGTGGGTCTTCTCTGACTAACGGTTTTGGGGTTTTGCTTTTTATTTTCCCTTGCCCTACAAATGATTGCTTGTAACTGTTTGGGGAATATTTCACATTCTAGTGAGATTAATTTTGAAATAAAACTGAAATGAAATGTGTAATTTAACCTGATGCTTGTCACTCCCTTGTCCTATAAAAGGGATTTCAAGGCTAATTACAAGAGAGAGGTCAGTGGGTAGTTTTTTCTTGGAAGGGGCCACAAAGATAAAAAGAGAATACTAAACTCTCTGGTAATAGCTTTAGGGATGAAGTCAGTCAATATATACATAGTTCTCTAATAATGATAGTGATAACATACACAAAAAAATGTATAAAGTCTCTACATTTCGCTCTCCTATGTACAAATTATACAAACTATGAATGATATAATAAATGGTTACCTTATTTGTCTTTGTTGGTTTCCAATAGATGTATTTATTTATTCTTGCTTATTAGTTCAATGAATGGATGTAAATTCTCAAATATAATAGTAGGTTTGAAATAAGCCATGTATGAGGATGCTAGTAAGAAGTAAATGGTGGAGATGTTAAGTGGGAATACTGTAATGCAGTGTTTTCAAGGCTTTGGGTATTATCATGTTTAAAAATTGTTATCTAATTATGTGGGTATTAGGTTTGACTCTGTTCTAAGAATATGGAACTGGTTTGAGTAGAGTAATTATGTTGCAATTGTGGTAACCATTTCAACAATTTATCACAAAATTTAAATCAACTTACTTATAAATATTATTGTGGGTGTGTATAAAATTTAAGGAATTACATTTTCTCTTGTTTGAGTTAGGAACTACCATGAAGGTTAGCCAAACCTTTAGGGTATTTTGTTAAACATTTAAGGAGAATCATGTATTTACTCTATGTTTAATACCTAGACACACCGATATTTATAAACACGATGTTGGGGATTACCCTCCCAGGTTTCACAAAGCCCAAAATGCAAGAGAGAAAGGGTTACATATCAAATCTCCCATGTGTTGGCCAATCCTTACTTTTACTAATAATTAAGTTTTGGCAAGTTCATAGGTAAAATGTAAGATTAATTTTGGTTCATAAAAAATAACCAACAGAATATTCTAATTCTAATTTGGAGTGCATTTACTTTGCATTGCATCTTGCATTGGTTAATTTGCATTCTAGGGTTTCAAATTTTACATTAGTGAAAATCTCATTTAGCTTGCATTATTGCACTTCATTTCATTGAAAAACAAGAAAATTTTGCATTTGCATCTCATATTTTCATCAGAAAACATAAAAGGCATAAAATTCAATTCAAAATTTCTAAAAAATTTCTAAGAAAATATTACCTGGACTCATTCGCCACCTTGGGAAAATCAGTCCTTTTGCATATTTTTCATTACATTTTCTACCATTTACAGTTTAGTTTCTGACTTTCTATTTGTTGTTTCTGCATTTCAGTTTTACTTTCCATAATTTTAGTTATAAGCATTTCATTCCCATTAGCTTACATTGCATTTGCATTCACCCCGCATTTAGTTTCCTTAGCATGAGTGTTTGGTGTCTTATTGATAATACCTTAGTGAGAAGAAGTTCAAGACTCATGTCATCCCGTGATAGCACAATCATTCTGGATCTT
Organism: Sequoia sempervirens; assembly: GCA_007258455.2. Lineage (NCBI taxonomy): Eukaryota > Viridiplantae > Streptophyta > Pinopsida > Cupressales > Cupressaceae > Sequoia > Sequoia sempervirens. Next base: position 944,687,527 of record VDFB02271358.1, read on the forward strand.
GGGTTATCTAGAGCTTCCACTCATAGTATTGACACTAGTACACTAGGCATGGATAACACCCCTAGTAACTCTTTGCCTTTAGATAACATGCAAGTTGAACCAAGGAATGATAGCATCCTGCACGAAAACATAATTCACATTCATGAGGACCTAGTAAACTTACAACATCAAATAAGCTTTGAAAAAATTTCAACAACTACAATTCCTACAATAGAAAACATTCATTGTATGCTTGAAAGTGAAGATGGCCTTGACCTTGTGATAAACATAGTGAAAATCTTTGGAAAGAATCTTCCTGCAACCACTAGCTATCCTTTACCCACAAGCAATATCACAAGCCAATGAGGAACACAAATTCCTCCTCCCACAACCATCGCAAGTTCCTATGTGGCATCGCAAGTTATATCTCCTACCTTACCACCTATAAGCATTTCATTCACTTGTCCTACAAACACATACACTCCATCACCACTTTCTCTTCCATCCAATAACACAAGAAATGACCCTTTTATAACACAACTATTCCAAACTGTTTCATCCCTTCAAAAGCAAATTTCTACCATCAACCAAAACCAAAATGGCCCACCTACATATTATGTCAAAAGCAGCCCATTTTCCTTGGAGATATTGCAAACATCGATGCCACAAGGTGTAGAGGTGCCTAGATTTGAGAAGTATGGAGGGAAGGGAGATCCTTCTAACCATGTCAATGCCTACACTTCCTTATGTAGTGACTTTGTCCTTGATAAGTTGTTGGCAAAAATTTTTCCTAGATCCTTGAAAGATACTACCTTAGAATGGTTCTTGTAATGTCCCCATTTTCGTGAGCATCAATTTGTAGATGGTTTAGCCTATTCTTGACCCTCATAGGCTAATGGAGTGGTTTAGAGGGTCTTGTTTGGTAGAGACCTAGTGAGTGGAAGGTTTCCATTCCTAGTTTTAGTTGAATTGGGGAAATAAGGAGAGATCACTAAATTAATTATTTGTAAGGTTTTCCAACATTTTCTTTTCTAGCACTTGGTTTTTCAGCATTTGGTGAAGGGATATTCCTTGAGCCTCTAATTAGCATTTTGAGGTCAGAATTGTCAAGGGATATTATAGTGGTATCAGAGTAGTTTCCTATCAACCTGTTGGGTAAGTTTCAGCTGTAGTTCAGAAGTTTGGTTGAACATCATGACTATTTCTAGGAAGCAGTCAAATTCCATGTTGAAAGAATTGGAAAAGCTTAGACAAATTTAGGAAAGGATGGGTGAATTGCTTTCACACCCTGCAACCATAGATAGATTATCACGATATATGGCTTCCATTTTTAAGAGGTCTACATCACAAAACGAAAAGAAGGAGAAACAAGAGGTATCCTTAGGAGAAACATCTAGAATCCTCTATGATGAATTCTCAGCAGTTAGTGACCAGCATACAGTTGATCCTATGGAGATAAAAACTTAGACTTACATAGAGAAAGATGTTGGGCACAAGACACTTCAGGATGACTCCAAGATCGGAGAAGAGCAAGTGATGTTTGAATACAAACCAGTTGCATTAGAGAAACAACATGAAGATAAGGTTTCTTGTGATGCTTCATTAGGTGATTCTAGCATTGCTTCATCTTATCATGGTAAAGAATCAAATTGTGGTTCGTTGAATGTTATTCATACATATGAAATTATATTGGAGGCCCAAGATATAAAGGTGGATGTGAAAGTCGGTCCTTTACTTAGTGGAGTAGCTACTAGTGTTTTGAATACACATGATGAAGGAGAAATTTTACAATGGCATGATGTCATTACTATTTTTTTTTAGGACAAAAACATTATGGCCCATCATTCTCATGAGGTAAGAGCTTGTGATCATGAGAAATCCAATGATATGATATCATCCATTGATGGAATCCCTACACCAATTGGTAGACATGAAGATATCAAGCATAAGAGGACTGATTTTGTGTATTTTGGCATCAAAGAGGTAAAGAGGTCTAAAAATATGAATGAAGAATGGTTGCAAAAATCCAAAGAGGCTAGATTAGTGGCTGCCAAAGAAAAATAGCATCTTCAGGAAGTGAAACAAAAGGTCAATCTCATCAACATAGCAAGATAGAAAAGGATAGATAACATTAGAAGACTCCTTATTCAAAGAGAGGATGAAGCTAAAAATGCACTTTTTTCTAATGATGGTGATGAGGTTGATAAGCTTGATCAATTGAAGGGCTCAGTTAAGATTTCAAACATGAGGGAACAAGAATAGTTTGAGGTTTCTTCATGTGAGCTAGGAGTTTTTCATAGCTTGGAGACTTAGTTGAAGGTGAAGGAGAATGAGATTATTGAAACATTATCTCATCATGACAAGATGCACAAACAGATTGAGGATCATCTTTGGGCGGTTTAGTTAGAGAGAAGACAAAATGGGATTAGAGAAAATTCTTCTCATGATGGTGAGAAGGTTACATCCATCATAGTTACAAGTGCAGTTGATACAGATGGGATAAGTGTGTTGGTCGAAGATTGACGTGAATCATATTTTGTACTTGGTTCTCCTAAGGTTAGTCCCATGTCAAGTCATGCAAAGTAGGACTATGATGGTCAACCATTGACGAAGGTTGGTGATTTTTACTTGGACTACATAGTGAGGAGTGTTCATCACTTCTCTTTTAGTCCACATGTAGAGGATTGGTTGATGCATCAATGTGGATTGACAGAGGCCTTATACCATCCACTATGGGATGAAGAGTTTTCACCTTCAGAAGATGAGACTAAGGGATGCAAGTACCTGAATCAGTTGTTTATAGGGAATTACTTGTAGGGACAATAATCAACTATCCATCATGTTGATATGTATCCAATAGGGTTTGATACTTCTATGTCACAAAAATTTCATATGGATACATGGCTACAGGATGGTTATGATGTTATTAGGTATGATGGTTTGATTAGTTATCACATCCAGGAGGGTTTAGCAAATGTTTCTAGATGTTCTTATCTCTGCATGATGGATGGATGTGAGGTTTGGTATTTTTGGGATCTAGGTGGCAACAAATTTGGTGTTGTGTATGGGGCATGTCCCATTGGGTTACTTCACTATCCGCAGCATGGTGAAGTTGGGGTAAGAGTTGCGTGGTGGAAGTCAAAGGATGTTACACATGGTAGTCTTCTATTCTAGTCATGGGATCCAATGATCATTTTGTTTGTTAGATTGCTCTTTGTCGTGGTAGTTGTTCACAACAGTGCTTAGCATGGTTCAATATTTTTTTAGGGGGTTTAGTGGACAGGTAGTTGGGCACTTTACACAATTATTTGGGATCCTAACATTCAATTGAGCATTGATCACAGAGTGTGGGACATTTCACAGTTCTTCTTTTGGGGCCTTCCAAGGTGTGGAGTTTCTTTGCAATGGAGATTGCTTGAGGACAAGAAATTTTAGGGAGGGTGGACTGCAATGTCCCCATTTTTGTGAGCATCATTTTGTAGATGGTTTAGCCTATTCCTGACCCTCGTAGGCTAATGGAGTGGTTCAGAGGGTCTTTTTTGGTAGACACCTAGTTAGTGGATGGTTTCCATTCCCAATTTTAGCTGAATTGGGGCAATAAGGAGAGATTATTAAATTAATTATTTGTAAGGCTTTCAAACATGAGTTTTAGTTTTCCAGCATTTGGTGACCTTATATTTAATTAATTTAATAAAGTGACTTAAATAAAATATTATATCATAAAGTCACTAAAATAAAATAATATTATTTTCTAGAAGCTTCTTGAAGATAGATTGAAAAAGTATAAAAGAAGATCAATCCAAGCTTCCAAGCATCCAGGATTTGATATTTGATTTGGAGTTCTTGTGTGGAGAAGGAACCAGTTAGGTTTTTTGCCATTATCAGGCCTTTGGGAACATAACTCTCATTGGTTTAGAAATCTTGGGGCTGTGAAACTATCAACTAAGATTATTACTAGTTGTGGGCTTCATTTCAAAAGTTCAACTTGTGCTTGCATTACAAATTTTGTGGCCTTTGGCCAAATTTGGTGGTTGAATAAGTTGTAGATTAGATTGTTGAGGAGAATCAATTTGTTGTGTTGCTGGTCTAGAATTGCATAGTATTTATTTGAAGACATTTGGATTGCATAGGGTTGTGATTTATGTAAGGGCATTTCCAGAATTCACAAGAGACCAAAGAGCTATGATTTGGAGGACAAATTCATCTTGCATTTTTAGAAATTCCAAGCATATGAAGGCTGCAAATTAAGGACTGTATCAGTATTGAAGATATCTTGAAGGCTAGCTATTCCATCATTGAAAATCATGGTTTTTCCCTAAGCTATACGCTAGACACTTAGGGGAAATTTTGTGTTAGAGGGCATAAAAATTCAAGGAAAAATTAGTGTGCATTTCTAGACCTAGGCATTGCTCCAACAAGGACAATTTTACTTGAGAAGGCCATAAAAGAAATCCAAAAATTATATTAAGGTCTTCCAAGGTGTGGTCATCTCCAGAGGTCAAGGCGCTTCAAATTGAGTTGTTTTCTAGTCACTTTACAACTTCATAATTAGGTTCTTATTCACTAGACTATTGTTCTATATTGCATGCATTGTTGTCCTAGGGTTTATGTCTTGAATTGCTGCAATCATTGAATTTACTAGCATTACTATATTACTTTGTAAGTCTCTAATTGAGACATTTGTAAGGAGATTAAATTCTGAGAACATTTTCAGCCATTACCATTGTTTATGTTTTCATTGGATATCATATGTGCACTCAGAAATTTAAAATCAGAACTCTACATTGGTGATTACAATTTCATTGCAAGTTTGTTTCATCATTCTATCTCTTCTATATTGCAACAAGAACCTAATAGAACACTTCTAGCAGGTCTACACACTCATAAATAAACATTTTTAGTTTGTATACCAACTGTTTGACGAAATTTCTAAGGTTCAAAGAGGAAAAAAATTGAGTGCAAAATACAAGGGATATTACAATTATCTTCCTTATCAAACAACTCAATTTGTTCATTCAATGAACTTGCTAACACATTTGTAAACCATTTCCAAGTGCATATGAATCCCAATATGACCTTGGCCGATTTGATAACTGATTTTATCTCATGCTATTAATCGCTTTATTCCCAAATCGATGTCAAGGTTCCCAACCCACACCTTCAAAAGATGTTCATAGAAAAATTGCAATGTAAGATTCAAGATAAGTTGACCGTGATGAAATTATCATCCTTCATGCACCTATGCACTACCCTCCATGATTATCAAAATTTGATTACTAGTTGAGATACAAGGTCCGCTTCTAGCCAAATCGAGAGATTTGAACTTGCAAACCAAAAAAATTCACAACCTTTTCGAAAAAAAAAAAGGGGTTCCATCAATTCAACCCCCCTCAACAACCAACTCAAAATGTCAACAACCAAGTAGCTACTGTCAAAACCATGGCGCCCTTTAGTTATGGCAATCCAAAAAGATAATTCACTCCCTTACCCGATACCCTTCATAACACAATGTCCCAACTGCTAGAACAACAAATGATTACCTTGACACCTATCAAAACACTCGACCCTAATAAGCCTTTACCATTGAGCTTTAAATCCAATGCTTATTGCCACTATCACTGAAAAAATGGACATGACATGAAACATTGCAAGTGTCTTAAACATCTTGTGCAAGACCTCATTGATTTTGGCCGTCTATCCATTGGAGGTGTTAGTGATCAAGGAAATAAGTCTATTGCCCCTCCTAACCAAAATTTGCAAATTTTTACCAACCCAATGCCCAAACACAATACTTTATTTTTCAAAGCCAATGAAATTAGAAAGAATGATGTGATGAATGTTGATATAAATGATGAAAACAATGCTTATGTTTTAAATAATGTTATCAATATCAATCCTATGGATGAAATGATAGGGGTGATAGATGTCATCCCTCGTAAGTGTCAACCTAAGAGTCCTCTTGATATTGCTTTCTCCTCTAAGGATATACTTAAACATTTTCTCGATGGTCCTCTCTACATAGCTGGTTGTATCTATGACAAGTCCACTAATGGGATACTAATAGATCCCGCCTATGGAGAGAATGTGATCACCGAGGAATTTCTACTTTTGCATGAACTCTATCAAGATGAATATGATAGACCGAAAGGATGGATCAAGACACACAATTTCTTTGTGTTCCCTATGACAGGATCGATCACCCTACCATTTCAAATAGGACCATAAACATTATATGTCACATTCTCCATCATACCGCAATCAAACCAATTTCATGTGAAGTTAGGCCACCCATGGCTTTGCCCCATGAAATTTTTCCCTTCAATTGTACATAAATGCTTAAATTTTTCCTTTGACAATGAAATATTCATTGTTCACCATAGCGGCTTTAACCCTTTGTCATCTAAAGTAAACTTTTCCCTAGATTCCTTTTGGCCCGAGCCCATGGAACCTATCAAGCCAAGAGAAGACTGCTTTTTCTTGTCCTACCAAAAGTTCAAGGAAAAGAAGATAACAAAACTATCTCTATGAAACATGTCCCCATCCACCTCTGAACCTCCCATCCTAGATGAAACCATGCTTCAACCTAAAAAATAACCAAGAACCCAAGACCAACCTAAAACAAAAGCTTCACCTACATCCTATAAATGACCAAGAGAAAATGAAAACAACCTCGTCACACCTCCTAGAATAAAACAAGTTTACAAAGCAAAAGAGAAAATGGATGAACAACCTCCTGTGGTTCCTTCTATTCCTCCCCTTAGGGAAGAAAATCAACCTATGGTTGATCAACCCGCTCCTACACAAACGCAACTTGAAAACAAAACCAAAAGAAATAGAGGCGCTAGAGAGCATAGGCGAAGACGTTGTGCCATTGCTCGCAAGTTACACAAAGACTTAAACAAAGAAAATAAAAATACAAACTTGAATGAAGCAATGTATGATGACCCCCCTCCCCCATCGAAACAAAATGACCCAATACAAACACCACAACAAGATTTGAACTCTTCAATGGACATTATCATTTGACCTCTTGTTGTGGTTAACCTGGATGATGATGAAAAGACCACTAAAATCAACAAAGAGGTGCATAATGAATTGAACACATTATTTTCCTCTTCCATGAGCTTAAATGACAAATCTCCTATAAAGAGTGTTGAACTTGGTGCTTCTCCTAGTTTGACACTTGACCTTGTCCCTTTGGCTAGTTTCCCACCCTCGACATACACAAAACATGATTGGGAGGCAGATGAATTGCTCATAGGTTGACTTGAATTTTCCTTACTAGTATTTTACATTTTCTTTTTATTTTTATTTTATGTGATTGCATGTGTGTGATGTGATTCCCCCGTGATGTTCTGTTTGATGTTCTCTCTCTTTGTGGCATTCCTCTATTTGTACCTTCATTCTCTATGTCATGCATCGCTTTCGCTTTTCATCTTTATCTTTTTCTTGTTTTTTTCCTTTTGGGGATGAAACAAGGCATTGAGACATTCATGTCTCCTTCATGTTGACCCAAAAGGATTTCTTCTTCTTTTTCCTTTTCATTTCATCTTTATCTTTTTCTTGTGTTTTCCTTTTGGGGATGACACAAGGCATGAAGACATTCATGTCTCCTTCATGTTGACCCAAAAGATTTTCCTTTTTCTTTCACCTTTTCTTTTTCATTTGTCTTGTGTTTTCCTTTTGGGGATGATGAAAGATGTCGAGACACCCTATGTCTCTTCCATGTTCACCCAAGAGGTTTTTCCTTGTTTTTTCTCTCTTTGTGTCATTCTTCTAGTTCTATGTGTATTTGGGGGATGATGACAGTTCCAAGCTCTCTAAAAAACATTGCAGCAAAGAACATACTGACCCCAAATCAATAGATCCCTTATGTGTTTAGTGTTTTCATTTTGGGAGCAACCCTTCTCTTTTATTTTTCTCTTACATTACATAGCTTTACTCGAAAATATATTACTTGGCATAGGGCTTTCCAAGTTGACTCTCATTTCTTCTTTCTTATTTTCATTTTTCATTTTCTACTTTAAATTAATTTCTCACAGTATGGTGTTCAACAATTCCTTTAAAGTGGGGGCATACATTGGCATTATTCTTTTGCATTTTTCCTTTTCATGTTCTTAGTGCAACCTTCTTACTTCATACGATGTGTTTGTCACTTTGTGGATGAAATTGGTGTAATGTCCTTCAGGAGTGTGATGTCTCTTAGCATATTACATTCCTCTTAGTGGCTTGATGTGACACACTACATCCCCTAAGTTGTGAATTTCCTATTATTTGATTGGTCCTCTCTTGGAGACATTAGGAACAATGTTCCCTAAGTTAAAGACCTCACATGAACTAAGCAAGACATCTTTGAACACTTTGCATTTTGCATTTTACATTTGTTATATGGCCACCTTGCATAATATAGCTTGCATGCCTATGGAGCCATCCTGTTTGTTCATAAGCTCCAAGCATATGAAGTTTTGCTTGCCTCATGAAGCTTGAAAATTATTTTTGGGTGGTGCCTTATTAAAGTTATCAAGAGGTATAACTTTGGTATGGTTGATTGGGAAGCCCAATTTGAGGCATGACTTTCCCCATAGCCACTTGCATGTGTGTGAGTGCATACCAACCATGAGTGTATGTTTCTCACCTTTTAGGACTTCTCACCCAGTGGACAGCCAAGAGTTTCGTCGCCTTAGAGTGATTATGCATTTTTCCAGAAAAATAGCCTATATATGATCCACATCGAGATGGACAAATGGTCGAAGCTTGATCCAATTATTTCTTTTCTTTTCTCTTTTTCATCTTTGGCTTTGTATGATTGGTCTTGTCACTGTTCTTTATATCATTTTCATGTGTGTTCCTTTGTGCTTATGTTTGGTTTGTCATGGGATCTTGATCCTGGGGGCTTGATCACCCCTCTTGATTGTTGTTATATCATCTTGCTGGCATTGGTTCATTGGAACCCCTCTTGGTGCATTTTTGTCTAATTTAGTGTGAGTTTGAAGTAGGTTCATCCTCTCACTAAAGTGGGGGCTAAATGTAGTGTTCAAAAAAGGATCCTTTGACATTTTTCGCACTCGTTCAGGTCCTCCTTGTGGATTTTGGCTTAATGTTTCCTTGATTTAGTGTTGTAATGTGGATAACACATTCACATTAGGTCTTGGGCCCTTGTGAACTAATGAAATTTAATGGTGCCTTGCAAAAGTGTTGTGAAGTGTTGTAACACACTTTCATACTTTTCTAGGGTTTTATCAATTTAAACATAATTTTAATCATAATTAATCTTAATCTTGCCTTAGTTGGAGTGTTGTAAAGTGTTGTAACACACTTTCACATTCCTATAGGCTTTTCATTAATAATTGGGCTTTCTTATGCTTTAATTGGCCCTATTTTGCATCCACAAGCCTCATTTATTGCATCTTTTCAAGGATAATCCTGACACCAATTAGTAACCAATCATAATTCAAGTGTTCCTAGCTTGTATGCAATAGATTTAGTGTCTAGGACTCATTCACCACCTTGGAGGAATTAGTCCCACCTAGGTCTTTTTGGCCCCAATGCAGGTTTCACACATTTCTAGATACTTTATTTTTGGTCCCATACATTATGTGTGATGGGACTTATTCACCACCTTGAATGAATGAGTCTTATGTGACCAAAATTCAAATTTAAATCAAATTTTTGGTAGGATTTTATTCTTCTAGATTTGATGCCAGCTTGTAGTGTTGTAATTTTGAGAATTCTTGCATAATTAAGTATAAATACGAGGTTCTTTCACTCATATTCATCACCTAGCATTCAAGAGAGTTCACAAGATCATTTGAGCATTCACAAGAGCATTCAAGGCATTTCAAGGGAAGATTATCAAGCATTTAAGAGCATTCTTCAATTGCCAATCATCATGTCAAGGATTTCCTGCATCATGTTGTTTTAGAGCTAACATTTTTGGTGTAGGGTTTGTGTTTCAAGCAAGAATTGCATTCAAGATCAATCAACATCAATAAGAGTCCAAGTATACATCCATTGGAGCCACTACTTACATGTTTGTAACACCTTATTGCTAGGGTTTGGTGAGTTGCAACATTACTATTTGTTCATTCATCATTCTCTATTTCATTATATTTCAAGGTTTTATTACCAATAAAGGGTTTGATCAAGGAAAACCCCTATTCACTAACCCCCAGAACATTTTCCCCTCTTCTTGTGTGTGATTTGTAAAGCTAGGTTGTAGATTTTCTAGGAAGCAAAGTTGGAGAGAAATTTTCAAGTCCCTAAAAGTTTTCAAAGTTTTCATCAAGCCTTGGAGAAGCTTGGAGAAGACCTATAGGTGGTATTTTGTAGTTTTAGATCCAAAAACCAATCAGGAAGAACAAAGAAAATCGAGAGGCACAAAATCCACTTTAGAATTTCTAGAAAAGTAGAAGTGAACTAATTCACCACTATTGGTGAATGAGTCCCACTGTATAGGCCTAAATAGGATTTTTGTAGATCTGGATACCCTTTTGGCCGAAACCTGCTCTAGTGCATTTTCCAAAAAATTGAACTGATTTGCCCAGCCTGGCATATGAGTCCTAGTTCACTTCAACAATAGATTTTTCAATGATCCAGGCCTCCATTCTACCATCTTTACTTTTCCAGGTGCACACTTTCAGTTTCATAGCTTTTCATTATAGTTTATTCATCTTTTTAGGTCATTTAGCATTTATTTTCATATCACATTGTGTTTTCCAATTCATTGTTTTTTCCAAGTTTACACTTGGTGGTGAACCCCTCATTAGTTATCATTCAATCCCTAGAACCTTCCCTTTAAAAGATTTCAATCTCCTTTGCATTGAAATTTTAAGGGTTTGTTCTTGAGTGAAAGGTTGAAAATTAATCTTTGGTCTTTCCCCTTTTAGGTCCAAAACCCTAGAAGCAAAAGAAAGCCCCACCATTTTTCTTCATTTCAGACCTACATAATTTGGAAATTCCCTTTTAAGCCAACCATGGATAAAGCCTTGCTACCAATCAAGCATTTATAGCCCCAACAAGGTTATCTATGTAATTCCCCCAAACATAGCTCTACTGCTAGTTAAGTGTCTATAGCCCTAGTAGAGCTATTTGGATAGCCTAAAGAGTTTAGAATGGATGACTCCAAATCGGTATGTAATCCTATGGTTACTCATTGCAAGTTGAGCAAGGATGAAAAATCCCTAAGGCTGATTAGAGCAATTACATATCTATGGTTAGTGTATTGCTATACCTAACTGCTACTAGATCATATATCATGCATGTGGTTTGTCTTATGGCTAGATTTCAAGAAGATCCTAAAGAGACACATGTTGTCACAATGTAGTAACGAAAAAAATTCCTTTTTCTTGCTTAATCTAATAATTGACATAAACACTGAACTAATGGTGTCTTGGAATGGTGTTGTAATGTCTTGTACACATTCACATCATTTTAGGACCTTTATTTGACTAAAACATGCTTTAATTGGTCCTTTGCAATGGTGATTTGAAATGTTGTAACATACTTTGACACTTTTCTAGGAATTATTTGCTTAATTAAACCTTATGGGCCCCTTCCTAAATAAAATAAGCATAATTTGTACCTTGTTTAAGTGTTGTAAAGTTTTTTAAATCACTTTCACATTTATCTAGGTATCCTTAATTCATTGTGGTTAAGTGAAGTTATTAACCCCCTTTTTCGGCCTTAATTTTGACACCTCCCAAGGATCTCTCCCAACAATTATAGATTAAATATCAAATTATTTCATTGCGCAAAATTTGTGACTAGTAAGTTGAGTCAGGACCCATTCACCCTTGATAGTGAATGGGTCCTCCCTTAACATGACCCCCCTTTCTCAGTTGATCTAGAATGGGTTTTTGGCCTTCTTTCAGCTCCCCAAAGCTTGGTCCTGGAAACTTAGCCAAGACCCATTCTCCTTTGGTGGAAAATGGGTCCTCCCTTAATGAGACCCTAATTTTTGAATTTCATTCTAGTGGGAATTTAATTATGTTTCTTTCTAGATCTGGTGTCGGCCTTAGTTCTTTGAATTTCGTGGTTAATCTCCTAATTTAGTATAAATAAGGGGTTAATTCATATAGTTTCATCCTAACACAATCTATCAATTTTGTGTGACTTCATGAGATCAAAATCAACAAGAGAATTAGAGCACTTCAAGAGCATTGATAAGGCATTTCAAGGCAGATTTCAAAAACTTATTGCAACAATTCAAGATCATATCATCATGTCAAGGTTTTAATGCTTTCATGTGTGTTGAGCTAAGAAGTTAATGTTGCATTGAGGATTCATTTACAAGCAAAATCCTACATCCAATATCTACATTCTTCATGGCCACCCCATGATTGTTTGCAGATTTGCATCACAAGAAAAAATCCAAGGTGACATTATTTACATTATTGCACTTTCATGCTTCAATTTCTTCATTTCATCATTTTTTTTTAATTACCTACAAGGGGTTTGACTGAGGCAAACCCTCATTCAATAACAAACCAAGAATTTTTTCTTTCCCTTGAGTGTGTGATTGCAGATTTATACATTGAAGATCAAGTTGAGTAAGATTTGGAGCAAAGTTGTCAAAGTTGTCAAAGTTGCAAAGTTGCAAAAGTAAAAATTTAAAGTGCAAGATTATGGAAAAGGCTCTATAGAATTAACTAAATTCTTCCATAACTTAATAACCGGGATTTCAAGAGTACAAACATCAATGTATAGGATCTTAAAATCAATTTCCAAAACCCTAAAAGGACCCATTCACCCCTAAAGGCGAATGAGTCCTTTGTAGCTCAAAAACAACAACTTTTTGGCCAAGTACACAACTTTTTATGCTCTAAAAGCATCCCCCATAGTTTCTATAACAGTCAGGTTACATTTTTGGTTGTAATTAGCATCTTATTTTGCATATTTGAAGTGATTTTAGGCTTGGAAAATAAGTGATCCATCTTATTTGGGAAAGATCCTATTTTCCACCATATCATTTTTGGTGAGCCCAACTTATCCAACATTGCAATTTTCTGAATTTTAGAGTCTTTCATTGCATTTTAAGTTAAAATATTGCATTCAATGCATTTAGATTTGCATTGAATTAGGGTTTCTTCTTTTGCATTGAACTATTGTATATCATATAGGGTTTAGATTTGCATTGTTTTGCATTTCTAAAATCTAAAAATTACAAAAACAAAATAAAATTGCATTTCAATCCAGGTCTTTCATTTCATCTTTCTATTGCATTTTTGCATTGAATTTTTGGAAAATTTGAAGCTGCATTTCATTGTCTACAACTTGGAACTGAAATATAAATCTGAAAGCTTGCAAACCATTAAAAAATAGTTTAAAAAGACCTTACTAGGACCCATTCGCCCTTACTAGCGAATAGGTCCCTGATCAGGTTTGACCTAAAGCTTTTGACATTTGAAAAGAAATTAGAATTGACTCTGAAATCCATAGAAAGATCCTAGAAACACCTAACCATGACCCATTCGCCCTTACTGGAGAATGAGTCCCTGTTGTAGAAACATAAAAATGGCCTAGACTCGCAAGCCATATTTTTCTATGAAGACCACGCTTCTTCCTCACATAATTAAAGTATTAATTATTCCTCTATACATTTATTTATTTAAATACGTCACTAATCAGTCCTTATTTCCTCCATAACGTTACCATTTATCCTTCAATTAAATAAACTTATGTATTTAACCCACTTTCCATCCCACCAAATAAATAATTAAAATAATTATTTATTGCCTTCTATCTTATCCCCATTTATGAATTAAACCATTATCTCCCAAAAGTCAAATTTCCTCCATAAATTAAATAATTTCTATTATTCCAACTACCTCTTTTTATCCACCATTGATTTAATTGCTTTCAATTAAATCTCAACCCTTCATTTCAAAGCTTGCCCTAACTTTGACGTAATGTTTCCCTAACCCTAATGCTCCTCATCACATTGAATTTTGGTCTTTGATCTTAGGATTTTATAAACTTTTAACCATGACCATCCATTCTCAATTTGGCATTCTTTAAAAGGCTCTCTCTCAAGTCATTTTACACACAACATGCTTGATATTTTTGAGTACTTGAGCACACATTACTTCAATATTTTACTTGTCTTAGGCATATAGGTTATAGTTGCATTTCAATTTGAGGGAAATTATACAATTTGCAGCAAGATGGAGAAGGCCAATGGAGCTCATTCAATGGGAGCTTGAAAACCAAGTGATATTGTTTCAATATTTTTATATTTTTTGCTTTCATTGTGCTCTATTGTTGATTGGGATTTAGTTTACGCTACTTTGCAGCTAACTTGAAAACTTTTCCTCATTACATTTGGTAAACCCAACATATGCTTTTATTTGATCTTTGATTGAAATTGCAGCAATTAAGTATTTTGTGGTGTTTCGTAGTCGTTTGGCCAGAAAATTTTTAATAGAGTGTTGTGCTAGTCTCTATATCCTTTCATGATTTTGCTAAAGGCCTGTAGGTGACCAATTCATGGGTTATTCATCTTATTTGTTTTAAAAGGAATGCAAACTTCACTGAGCATCAATGCTAATAGTAAGACTAATGCAAAATGCAAAATGATAATAATTTGCCTCTATCCATCTTCAGATCTAATCTAAATGCAAAATGTTGATACAATGATAATAATTTTACTTTCACACTTCCACACAACTACCATTTTCTATTATTATTCCCTTGTCAAGCATTCGAAAGTGAAAACTCGGGAATAAGAATAAATAGTAGTTCTTGATCATGATACCTCTGCTTAGTATAAATACACTGTTAAAAACACTAATCAGGTATTTTTGGATCTACTATTGTTAGTATGCATTTAGAGAGTTGTTTAGACAATATAATTTCAGTCCTGTGTTGCCATGCTCTCATGGGTGCTACACACCCATAGTCCCATAAATTAAAAGTGTGGAACTAGTAGGACGGATTGTGGATACAATTTGGGACTTATGATTTAGAATTTTGGAGAGCCTTTTTGTCTAGGTAAATCAGTTTCCATTGCATGATTTTTTATTAAATTCTCTATATTGCGGTCTCTGAGATCATCATTCTATAAGCCAGTGTTTTGATTAAAACATATGAGTTGTCAAGATTCGAATCTGAGATCATTATTCTATAAGCCAGTGTTTTAATTGGTTGTTCTATCTTCATCTATATAAACTAATCAATTTTTAATCACATGAGTAAAAAATGCAACCTATCAGATACTTGTGTTCTTCCATTAAAAACCTGTGGGGTAAGGAGTAGAGACATAAGTTGAATATAGTGATGGTGTGGAGGTAAACATTGTTATCTTTATCATATATATAAGTTTAATTAAATCCTTTGTTTTCGCTACTCGCAGTTGGTTGAACACACAGAGTGCATTCATTACTTTGCATGGAAAGTAGGTTGAAAACACCGAGTGCATTCAATATCTTCACTTTTGAAGTGTTGAAGCCTAAATTCTACTTGACATCTTGCTTTTGAAGTGCTGAAACATTAATTTTGATTGACGTTTTGCTTGTGACGTG
Organism: Sequoia sempervirens; assembly: GCA_007258455.2. Taxonomy (NCBI): domain Eukaryota; kingdom Viridiplantae; phylum Streptophyta; class Pinopsida; order Cupressales; family Cupressaceae; genus Sequoia; species Sequoia sempervirens. The sequence goes on from VDFB02271358.1 coordinate 944,703,024, forward strand.
TTGAAGCATTAATTCTTCTTGTCGTTTTGAAGTTGAAATTTTTTGCATCAAATGGTGGTTGAACACATAGATTCCAGTAATTATTCACTCTCCCAATGCTATTGGTTTCAGCTATAGCCAAACCGTCCTTCACTGGCATTGGCCTTTCACTTCTCCAACTTGGCGCACTACATCCATTGTCAAATTCTATTGTCCATGACCTTTGGCTTTGCAAGCCTACCGACACCTTGAACTATTTTCTGAGTCAAGGATAAAAGCCAATTATAAGCAATTTTGGAGCCGCCATTAGTCACTTGTACTACTCAGGAAGTGCATTTGAACTTGCAACTAGAATGACTCCCATTAACTACTTGAGTGGCTTGAATAGGTTCCCTATATGGAAATCGATCTTTAATTGATTGAAATCTTTGAGAAATACACTTGGCTAAAAGAATATTCATAAAACATCAGATATGTCCTTATTATATTTTGTTGTTTTGAGAACAGAACTTGGGAACATGCACAAAATAATTTAATATCTGGTGTTTTCATTGCTTGATTGTATTCCTTTCGACATAATATGTTGATGCAGGGATGTATCATAATCTTTAGAATGTAGGTAACATCTGATTTTAAGTCAAAGCAGCTCGAAGATATCATCAATCTATTACCAAAGCATAGGTAGGGCTTGGCATATTTTTTTTCAATCACAAAGTATTTGTTTGTTAGTGTAGACACGTAAAATATACTGATTGACATCGTGCATCCAATCCTGACTTACTAACATTGTTTCTTCCTGAATCACCCCTCGGTCTAACCATTTAATCAAATTCCCCTATCTAATTAAATTCATCAATATTCATCTCGTAATTAAATAAATCATTTTATCTAATCAAGTCAATCTCTTTTGTTAATTAAATCAATCCATTTGATCTAATTATCCCTATTTAATTAAATAATCAATTTATTTGATTAAATCTAACACCATCTCTTCTAATTAAATAAATCAAAATCCTTATTTAATTAGCCTCTTATCATATTCCTCTCTTATTTGATTTAAATAAATACATAAACCTAAGTCAAATAGGTCACATCATCAAATCTCTTGTTAAATTAATTAACCCTTGATTAATTTAACCTCATCTCATGTCACATCCTCTAGATAATGCAAGTTGCACATGAAAATAGATTTAATTCATTTATTAAATCTCTATTTTCCTCACAAGGCATCTTTTGGAATATTCTCTCAATTTGAATTCAAAAATTCCAAGTCAACATGTACATCCAACAAGGCATTTAAAACCTCTTACATGTTCTTTGCCTTGAGCCAAGTGGCATTTATTGCATTTTCCTTTCCCTCTTACATGTCATTTCAACAAATTTGAATTTCAAATATTGGCATTTATTGGCACAAACCCCAAATCTTGCACAACCATCATCCATTCATAGCTTGACAAGTGGCACCATATCATTGGATGAATGTTAGTCCCACATTTCTCAAATTTGGACTTTCATCCATTTTGGAATCCTATAAATGAAGAGCTCCTCTCCTCATTTCATCATCCACAAACATTGCAAAGTTACCATGCTAAAATACTTAGCCATTTCCATCCATCATTGAGTTCTTAGCTAGGCTTTTTGTAGATTTGGCTTGGAGTTCTCATCTTTCGACAAAGTGGATCAATATCATCTTCAACATTCGAAGCTTGCATCTTAGGAATTGGGAAAGGGCCAATTTTCACATCAAATTGGCACCAATTCCCCCATGGGATCATGAGTTTGCACATCTAATTAGGATTTTATCTTGTTTTTGTCATTTGCATTGTGTTCTTCAATATTTTCATTCCTAGTTTGAGTTGTAAATGGATTTCATGGGGAATCCTTGTTTTAGCTTGCAATTCCTTGTCTAACTCATTTATTCATATTGTTTTGCAGGTACTAGGAAAAGGGTTCGCACATTTGGTGCTAGAAGGAGGGCTGGATATCACTTTTTCTAACATTTTTGTGAAAATTCCACATTTTTCTTAACACAGGAAATTCCTACGCGGGCTCACCAGTGTCACTATTTTGGCACCGCGAGCTCATCAGTGTCATTGTTTTAGCACCGCGAGATCGCCAGCATCGCTATATGGCGCTGCGTGGAACACAAACTCCGCCGCTGGACTCATTGACTTGTAGGACTTTTGAAATTTTTGAAAACAACGATGTTGGACACAAACTCCGATGTTGTGTGAAGTCGCGATGCAATTGAGCTCTCTGTCCTGACATAGAGCACCACTGACTGGTAAGCAGCGCTGTGAGGGCACCGCTGGGAGAATAAATTGTGATGCCTTCACAAGTTGCAACACCTTCACGAACTGCGACGCTGGGAGACAGAAAAAGGGAGAATTTAATTTTTTAGCACGTGCTTTTGATTTATGATTTATTTACCTTCTGTTTTTTGGTTTTTAACTTCTGTGTTTTTCCAGAATCTGATTGTTTTCTTTTTTTTTTAAGGTTGGAAATCGAAAACAAAGGAAGGAGGAGTATGGTGATGATATTTTATCCAATCAAAGTGTTTGTTTAACACTTCTTTAGGAATTTGTTATCTTTTCATTCTTAGAACACTATTTTTAATTTGGGCTTAAAAAGAACCTTTCAATTTCTTCTTGCAAAGGTTAAAAAAAACCTTAGGATCACAACTTACTAGATTTTGTTTATGGGATTAACAAATTGAACAAATGTCTTTCACTTGTGATTTGGTGCTCTAAAATGAATTCACATTTTGCTTTGGGGATCTAAAAAGAACAAGTGTAGCTTTGTTTTCGTGAGGGCTTACATAGACTAAAGCCATTGAAAAAGGATGTATGCGCTTCTCTCGCGCTTTATAGCGATCTTGAGAATCAAAAGGCCTTTTTCATGGCTTTGGGTTAAAACAAAACAATCACCTCCACACTTCGATTTGGGCTTAAAATTGAGCAAAATCTTGTGCGAGTGTGAGTGGGGGCATTGTTGCGTATATTCTTTTTTCTTGTGGCCAACAAGGATTGATCGAGTTACGAATAGTGTTCTTCATTCGCTTTTGTTTATCCTAGAGGGCCCGCCTTGGGGAAAAAGTACTCACCCAAGGGAACGACTCAACCGGTAACACTCTGAACCCGAGAGTATTTCCAGCCGGGATATAAATGTGGATATTGGAAGAAACGCCAATATCATGCAATTGACTCCGACAAGATGGATCCCAAAGGGGACTCTTGACATGTTGGGTCAACTCCTATGAACGGAAAGTCCTTCCTAAAACTAGAATTTTCCAAAATACTTAATCTATTTGTTGGTGCAAGAATGGTCGTTTTGAAGCCGCCCCACACTTTTACGGTCTTCTAGTAGAAATGGAAAGCATGCCATGGGAGTTTCATGGGTTTTGATGCTTGGCTGCCCCAATTGACATTAATGAGCCATGGAGGGGAGCCAGTGGGGTCAAGCATCTAACCATTCGCTAGAGATAAGCGTAGCTGGACTTGTCCAAGTGGAAATCCAACAAATATTGTCCTACACATCCATAGGATTGTACTTATTCTTGGGTTACAAAATGCATTGCTTGATCGAAAACAACTCAAAAACAAACACTTAACATTATCCAAATTTCAAACCCTTTTGAGGACAAATACAATTGACTCAATCCATATGTTATTGCTTTCCCTTGGGATTCACATCCTTAGAGGTTTCTAAACATTGGATTATATCTCAATTTGTCTTCTTAAGTAAACAATAGGAAACCCTTGCCTTAAGTTCATTGAATTTCCACATAACATATCTTGTGGGGTTTGAAGAAATTAAGACATTGGACATCTTAGTTTGAAAACCTAATTGAAGAAAGTGTTTTTGGTAAAATAAAGACATTAAGCAAAGCTAAAGAAAAATAAACTTTCATATGTGTTGAAGACTCATAACCCCAAAGCAAAAAAATCATTGATTGGAAATCCAAAAATGTGTGTTCAAATCAAATCATTTCTTGGTTACAAAGGTCTTTAGGAAGCATTTGCATGCTCTTCAATACCTAGGTCTAGGCAAACAAAGTGTATCTTTTTAGGTTCATCTTAGGATCAAAACATATCAAAATCCTTTTTCATCCATCCTTCAAAAACATTCAAAACGACATCATCTCACCATCACCTTTTGGAAAATCTTGAAATCATCCTTAATACTAGGCTTTGTGGCAAAATCAAAAACATCAAAATCATTGAGACTAAATCCTTGAAAACATTATCAAAACACCTTTTGTTAAGAATGTGTAGATGCATCCTTTTGCATATGCTTATTTAAAGTTATCAAAATCATCTTGTCTAACTTAGTGTATGTAGATGAATCCTTCTTCATATGCTTAGTGAAACAATCATCTTGTCTGAATAGGTGTGGGTAGATGCATCCTTATCCTCACACATACTCAAATAATCATCCTTTGGACAAAGCTATCCCTTAGATTATCATCCAACATCTTAGGGTCTTTTGTTTCAAAATCCAAATCAAAATTAAAATTGAAATCAAGGACAAAATCTCAAAATCCCAAATCCAAATCAAAATTTACAAGTCCTAAAAGCCTAGTATCTCACTCAAGATTTATCAAAATCCAAAACATCTATATCATCCATCCCTAAAACATCATCATCTCATCACCTTTGATCCTCAAGGCATCCTAAAACTTTCTACTTTGGAACATAAAATAAAGATCGATTCAAAGAATCAAGAGATTCATCTCCCATATTCTCAAGGATTGATCCTTGTTTTATGGTTCTAACTAGATCCCAATACAAGAAGAGTATGGAAGCCAAGAAAGAAACACCCGCTTCAAGTGATCTTAGCCAAACAAATGCATAAATGAATCCCGCCGAATCAAGTAATCCTTTGACCCTCTCATCATCTCAAAATCCGCAAGAAGAAAACCAAGGAGAGGACCTTACTTTTGGAATGTCTCGCGAGGAAATGACTGAAATGCTCCAAAATACAGACAACCATAGAATCATCAACATCATGATGAGGCTCAACCCTTCATTATACATGCTTGAACTAGCAAAACAAGGAGCCAAACTACCTTCAAATTTTGATGTGAGTACCATAGTTCAGACATCATTTCCTCCAATCTCATCCACCATCCCCATTTCATCTACACCTCCATCCCAAAACATCACGCAAAACATTATACAAGTCATGACATCGTTTGCTCCAACCCAACCCAATGTTAATAAGGGAAGTGCATTTCTCAATGCACTTCAAACACACTCCCTTGTTAATAATCAAAACTTGGATACAAACATCACCTTGGAACAAAACATACCCGAAAACCCATTACACAAAAATTTTCCTCTCACATTCCATCATGATCCATCATCATCATTTTTTCACACAACGCCTTGAACCCCTCTTCTCACAAATTCACAAGAAAAGGGAGATATGTTCATATCAAGGGGCATATTCGACACCATGTCATTCTCGCAACAACTCATACCCCTTACATTTCCACCACTCCCACCATTTCCATTATCATCTACACCACTCCTTGGTTTAGGGCTTCCCCCTCTACCAAGTATCAATCAAACCTATATCCCAACCATCAATCAAAGCATTACACCAAACGCTCAAAATTTTTCGTTGATATCACAACAACAAACAACAAATGCACAAGCAATTGCATCATCATTAAAAACCCCATTAACATCACAAAGCATGGTCTCTCAAGGACCAATCACATCAATAGCACCATCCATCATGCAAACACCAATACCACCTTCATAAACACCATTCCAAATCCACCACCACCCCCACCACCACCAACTTTCACCACATCAAGCCAATATGACACAACAATGCAAGCTGCTTTCCAAAGAGGATACCAAAAAGTTCAGAAAAAAAAAGCCAAACAACTATCTGCTCAACAAGCTGCTCAAGCCACGCAAGCTTCCCAAGCTACACATGTCGCATTGCAAGCGCAACAAGCACAACAAGCCCAAGCTTTATTGCAACAACAACAACAACAAGCCGCACAGGCATTACAAGCACAAAAGACTGCTCAAGCACAACTTTTATTGCAACAACAAGCAGCACAAGCACAAGCCACACAAGCACAAGCTCAAGTGCAAGCACAATATTAGGAACAACAAGCCCAATATCAAGCACAACTTCGACAAGTAGCACAATTTTAGGCATATCAACAAGCATTAAAGCAATACCAAGAGCAGCAAGAAGTAGTAGAATTGGCAGCCCAACAACAAGTGTTGTTGGAACAACAACAAGCCTTGTTGGAGCAACAACAAGCGCAACAACAAGCACAAATCCTAGCACAACAACAACAAGTGTTGTTCATACAAAAGCAAGTCAAAGCCTACCTAGCTCGATAGAACATACACATACCATTGAACAACACATCAAACAACACACTGACCAACCCAACCACCCAACCCATGATCGGAACACCCCAAAACACCTTCATCCCACCCCCTGATCTGCCAAATGATGTCACGACACAAATCAGGTTGCTCTCACAACAAGTGCTCGACCTTCAATCAGGGTGAACAACCAAAACACCAAGCAACTTGTCTCCCTATCCATTTGATAGGAGCCTCGAAATGAAACCATTCCCCAAGGGATTTGAAATCCCCAAATTTGACAAATATTGAGGGATGGGAAACCCTGAAGATCACATCAGGGAATTCCAGGTTCATTACATGGAGGTTGCATATGATGATACTTATCTAATGCGACTATTCCCTAGAAGCTTGGCAGGTCTCGCTATAGAATGGTTCTCTCGCTTGCCTTCAGGCATTAGAAAATTCCAAGAAATTAGGGACGCATTCATTAGGATCTATGCATGTAACATTGCAATGGATGTTAGTCTCAAAGAATTATATGCTCTAAAACAAGTAAAGAATGAATCTTTTGCTTCATTCCTTCAACGATGGTGATCTAAGGCCAATCGGAGCAAGTGGACCATGTCAGAAGAACAACAAGTTTGCACCATCATAGCCAACCTTGAAGGCTACTTGGCATTTCATCTTAAGGTTCAGGGAATCACCACATATGATCAATTGATCCCCAAGGTGCTTAGCATGGAAAGAGCCCTTGTGACTCAACCCACCGCATCAACATCATACCATGAACAACAAAACAACCGCCCACCATCCAATTACAATGAAAAACCTTGCACGTGGGCAAGAAATAAAAATGTTACTAATGATGGTGTCGTCAATGCCAAAGTGGTCATTAGTGGTCCATGCCAACATACACCCACACCACAAATCCAAACACAACACCAAAACGCTCATCACACAACATACCAACCCAACAACAATCCAACCATCAATAACCTCAATGATCAAAGAAGACCACCCCAACGCAAAATTTATGCAAAAAGAAAATACACCATTTTGGGGGAACCACTTGAAGACATAATGAAAAAGTTTATTGACGAAAAACTCATCAAGCCTCTTACATTTGAAAAATACGAAGAACTCGATGTAAAACCTCCTTGGTATAACGAGAATCAACTTTGTGAGTTTCATAAAATCAAATGTTATACCACAAATAGTTGCATGAGACTTAAAAACATCATCCAAGATCTCATTGATAAGAAAATCATAAACGTGGAACAACCTACGGGAAATCAGGATCTTAAAATATATACAAATCCAATGCCAAATCATGGTAACAAAAGAAATAAAAATGACAAAGGGAAGGGCAGTGTAAATCATGTGTATGAAATAGTCGTTGCCTCCCTAAATGAGGACTACATGGTCATCACCATCAAGGGCGCCCATGCCGAAGAATGTGGAGTCACCACAAGAGGCGGAAAAGTCACCATTGCAGGATCATCCCAACCAAATAGAGTCCCTTGATCTAGATCCATTCCTAATGGCTATAATGTCCTAGACCAACTCAAGAGAACGCCGACACACATCTCCATCATGGAGTTGTTAAAAATATCATCATCCCATAAGAAGATCCTTGAGGAAGCATTAGCCTCATCCACTGTTCCCGCAGATCTCGATGAGGAGCAATTCCAAGCTATGGTCGGAAATATCATAACACCTAATCTCCTTACATTTTCTGACCAAGATTTCCCCGCCCAACCATCTCACAACCGTGCACTTCACTTGGAAGCCATTGTACACAAAAGAAAAATCAAAAGGGTCTTGGTGGATGGAGGTGCAGGTTTGAACATCTATTCTCTCAGCCTTATCAAGCAGTTGAAAATATCAGAAGATTCCATCGACAAAGGAAAGGGAATCACGATAAGAGCATATGATGACCAAGAAAGAGTGTCTTAGGGCACAATCAAACTCCTTATTTAGGTAGGGCCGACTCTCATGGAAACCACTTGTCAGGTCTTGGACCTCGATTTTCCATATAATATCCTCCTGGGACACCGATGGATCCATGTGATGAAAGCCGTAGCATCAACCTTCCACCAATGTGTGAAATTTAAACATAATGGACAAGAGGTTACCATCCATGGAGATCCTGAACCGTTCTCATATTGCAAAAATCTTGAGGCCTAATATTACAAAATCCCCCAAGTACCAAAGAATGATGAGGGCCCATCCACACCATACATCGACCCTGCCACTTTTGCGTCCACTTCTGTGACAGAGACGCCCGCCATTCCCACCATTCCCACCATCTCTGACATCAAGCTCATCATCCAAGATGATGGTTGTGGAAGCTACAAGCTTCCTAACAATGCTTTTGTGATAGAAGAGTTATCGCAATCTCCTAGATCATGGGGATGCCCACAAGAAAACCAAGCTTCCACATCACGAACATCTCCTGAAGACTATCCTGAATTCACAAGATAGGGAGACCTTGGCTGGGAGGTTATTGAAGTAGATCCATCTCACATGTTGTACTGAGATGAAAGACCAACACCTGAATTACCAATGGATGAGACAAGCAAGGGCCTACAAATGATGCTCGCAATGGGCTATAACAGAAATCAAAGATTGGGACAAAACAACAATGGGCTCATAGTACCTATCATGCCAGAGACGTGACCCATAACAAATCTTGGCCTTGGATGTACCCTTTTGAGAATAACCATACGTGGCCGAAGTCCTCCAGTTAGAACGGTTAATATCTCTCCTCAGCCAATACTAACACAAGTACACTCACCAATAACCATAGATAGGGACATACATAACTTTATAACTGAGCCCTATATTAGTAACAATGATGAAGATACCATGACCAATCTACCTAGGCTATTCGAAGATACCACCCTGTGTGTGATTAGCACCGTCTCCTTCGAACTAGACCAACAAAATCATGAGTTTTGTTTAGTGTATCCCCAACTAATCGACTATGAACAACAAGGACCACCAGTTCTCGATACATTCAAAAATGATGAGGCACTCTCAAAATTCATGGGACTGAGGGATAACATTCCAGATGGAGATCATAAGGTAGGATTTATAATATAATTGGACACACATGCCTATTACGGGGAAATGATTGAATCCTTCAGTCACAAAAGTGAGAAACTAAGAATCATATCCAAGTATTTGAGTGAAAACCACCTTGTGGCACTCTCTGACAAGAAAATAGTAAAAAGAAAGGACGTATCCGACGGGGAAAACCTCTCTGAGGCACTTGAGGATGAAGGATTCAATCTTCCTCTAAGATCTATTCATCAGGAGAAGTCAGTAGTTTTGGCCCAAAAATGCAATCTTGTCAACCTAGGAATAGAGGAGACCCTACATATCACATTCTATGCAGAATCACTATTATCAGAAGAACAAGAACTCCTAGCAGCATTCATAAGGGAAAGGGAAATAAACTTCACATGGAGTTATGCTAACATGCCAGGGCTTGATCCAAAGACTTTGGTTCATCATTTAGCAGTGTATCCAGAAGCAAAACCTGTCAAACAAAAACTTCAAAAAATGCATCCTCAAATAGCCTTATTGGTCAAAATGGAGCTCAAAAAGTTGTTGGATGTAGGATTTATCTGACCAATTGATTATCTAGAATGGGTCTCAAATTTGGTACCTATTTCAAAACCTGACGAAGCCATCAGAATCTGTACGGACTTCATAGATTTAAACAAAGCATGTCCCAAGGATGACTTCCCGCTTCCCAATATCGACATGATAGTAGATATGACAACAGGGCATGAGATGCTATCACTAATGGATGGATTTTTAGGATACAACCATATCATGATAGCAAAAGAAGATCAACATAAGACAACTTTCACTTGTCCATGGGGGACCTACTGCTAGAACATGATGCCATTCGGCCTAAAGAACGCAGGAGCAACCTATCAAAGGGCCATGACATTAATATTCCATGACATGATTCATAAAACAGTCGAGGACTATGTCGACGACATCCTAGCAAAATCCAGAAAAAGACAAGATCATATAGCAACCCTAAGTGCTATCTTTGACAGACTGGAGGAATACAAAGTTAGACTAAATCCCAAGAAGTGCGTCTTTGGTGTACAATGAGGTAAATTGCTAGGATACATAGTCTCCATGAGGGGTATTGAGGTGGATCCGGCAAAGGTCAAAGCAATCCTCGAGATGGAAGCACCAAAGACACTAAGGAAACTGAGAGGCCTCCAAAGCCAACTTCAATCCATCCGACAATTTATAGCACAACTGGCAGACAAGCAGAATCCATATTCTCACCTACTCCACAAGGGGGTAGCATACAAATGGGATACAAAGTGCGAAGAGGAATTTAACAAAATCAAGGAATACTTACTAACACCACCAGTTTTAATGCCACCCATCCCAAGAAAGCCATTGATCTTATATGTGTCAGCAACAACAACAGCTCTTGGAGCTCTTCTTGCTCAACACAATGAAAACGGAATAGAGAGGGCTATCTACTATATCAGCAGAACAATGGTCGGTCATGAGCTAAATTACTCATTCATCGAGAAAGCTTGCCTCGCAGTAGTGTTTGCATCCCAAAAATTCAGACATTACATGTTGGCACACAAGATAAAGCTCATCGCGAAAATTGATCCCCTCAAGTATCTCTTATCCAAGGCAATGCTCATGGGAAAAATGGAAAAATGGGTGATGATATTGTCAGAGTCTGACATCGAGTATGTAGAGAGGAAAGCAATTAAGGGCCAGGTTATTGTAGACCAACTAGCAGAAGCACCTATTTATTCTGAGAATCCTCTTGTCTTTGAATTCCTAAATGAAACCATTTTTAACCTCAATGTAACGGACCATTGGAAATTATACTTCGATGGTTCATACACACAACATGGATTAGGAGCTGGCGTATTCTTCATCACCCCACAAGGGGATTGCATACCAAAGTTATACAAATTGGCATTTCCTTGCACTAACAACATAGTGAAATACGAGGCTTTGACTATAGGTCTTAGGATAGCAGTGCAATGGAACATCATAGCTCTCAAGGTGTATGGAGACTCTCAGTTGATCATAAATCAGGTCAATAATGAATATCAGAACAAGGATGAAAAGCTCACTCCATACAAGAAATTGGTGGAGACTCTAAAAGAATCCTTCATTGACATAACATTTGAGCAGATTCCAAGAACCAACAATAGAGTAGCAGATGCCATGGCTACAATTGGGTCCCTATTAGACATCCCTCACAATGTTTTGAAATATGAATTTCTGATTGAGCAGCTTCTCATCCCCACATTCAAGGTACCAAAATAAAAATATGTGTGTGAAATCATTGATCCTGGTGATCCTTGGTATCACGACATCTATACATATCTTCGAATAGGAGTCATACCCGCAGACCTACCATTAAGCCTAAAACGAACCTTTATCAAAAAGGCATCCAGATTTGTGATCCTAGGTGATACCTTATACAGTAGAAGCATAGAAGTTAGCTTACTATGCTGCCTAAATGCTGAGGAGGCATTGACCACTCTAACCGAAGTTCATAACAGCATATGTGGCTCACACTCGAGTGGAATGACCATCGCCAAGAAACTGTTGAGGATGGGGTATTATTGGCCCACAATAGAAAGAGAGGCACATGATCATGCTAAGAGGTGTCTACAATGTCAGCAGCATGGGGACCTCATCCATGCTCCAGCTCAAGAGTTCCATCTGATTGTCACACCATGGCCCTTTTCGCAATGGGGACTCGATCTCATTGGGAAAATCACACCCACCTCATCCAATGGCCATAAATTTATTATAACTGCAACTGAGTACTTCACAAAGTGGGTAGAAGCCATACCCATGACATATATCACTGGGAAGAAGATCTCAAATTTTATCCTGAACTATCTCATCTATCGTTATGGGGTCCCACAAGCCATTATCTCAGATAATGGGACACCATTCAAGAACCAGGAGGTTCGTGACTTGTGCGAGAAATTCAAAATCCAACATCGCTTCTCCACCCCATACTATCCCCAAGGCAATGGCCAAGCAGAAGCTACCAATAAAACCATCCTCAAAATCCTTAAGAAAATAATCAATGACACAGGTCGTGACTAGCATTTGTAGCTTAATCCGGCCCTCTGGGCTTATCAAACCAACATCCACACACCCACTGGCGCCACCCCCTTCTCCTTGGTCTACGGATCAGAAGCCATACTCCTCATTGAGATCGAGCTCCCATCCCTTAGAATATCACTACAAAACCTCATCACTGATGAGGACTACCAGGTGTTAAGATTGAACGAGCTGGAGCTACTGATGAGCGACGTATTGATGCTCTGAACCATCTGTAAGTCTATCAGAATAGACTCAAATAGAGCTATAACAAAAAAATCAGAAGCAGGACTTTCCAAATCGGAGAACTAGTCTTAAAAGAAAATCAGAAGAATGTCTCGAACCCAAGAGCAAAGGAAAGTTTGAACCTAATTGTTAGGACCTTTCATCGTCATGAAAAGTTATAAATCAAGAGCATATCAGCTATCAACACCCAAAGGGGAACCTCTGCAAGAGCCAATGAATAGCACCCATCTCAAAAAGTTTTATGCCTAATTCTTTCAAGGTATAGAACCAAAAAATCCAAAAAATTAGAAAAAGTCTTGAAAAAATGGTTACTTTGGTGAAAACTGGCAAACAGTGTCTTGGTGACAACAAAAAAATAAAAAAGTAAAAAATCCAAAAAAAAAGAAAAAGGATAAAAAAATTGTCCTCTAGTGAAAACCACTTTGGTGGGGAAGTACCTTGGTGAAAACTTAAACAAAGCGCCTTGCGTAAATAAGCACTTTCCATCCACTAGGATCTTTATGGCTTGTTTGGCATCATCCCTCCATTTCACTTCCATCATCCATCGCATTCAGGTCTCCATCCATCACTCATCCACTCACATCCGCACCATAGCTTGGTCCGTGTTTGTATCATGATCCCTCCTAGTACTACTCGGCCCATCCTCAAGGTCAATTTTTCCTGCCTTTATCGAAGTAGTCTATTACATCACTGGGGGCATGTTCTTATTGGATCAGATTTGTGTATGATCTTAAAGTCCTCAAAATCATAAAATCCAAAAACATCCAAAAATCCAAAAATCCAAAAACATCAAAACATATCAAAACCCAAAAACAAGTCAAAAAGTCGTTCAAAAAGTCAAAAAATAGGGTCATCTTGTTGAACTACATTGTCTGTGAGCTTGAACGTAGGCAAGGTTGATCTTTGATCATCCCCCGAGACATTTAGGTCAGTCCTATAGGAGTCTATCATAATAAACTGACATTTCATCATGTATATCTTCATCTGTAAATCGGTCAAGTCGTCAGTCGAACTACATGGTCTCTGCGTGTATAACGTAGGCAAGGCTAATCTACTGATCAGTCGCCGAGGCCCCTAGGATAGGTCTTTAGGTTAGTCTCTTGGTCAAAATCTCAAAAAATCCCAAAACATTGGAAAATAAAAAATCAAAACATTTGTAAAACCTTGAAAAATACCAAAAATAGCCTCAAAACATTGCAAAAATGCCAAAAAAATCCAAATATTTGAAAAAATCCATCCATCTCATCTCGCTTGCACCCGCAATAAACACCATCCATAATAAACTAATCCCCATCCTCACTCTTTGTCAGGATAATCAGAAACAAGTCTAGCATATTACAAGTAGAACTCCAAACGTCAAGTCTAAAGTCTAAGTCAGTGCGTAAGCAATCTGGTTATCTCTTCGTATTGGTAACTCATCATCTAAATTGGTCCATATCAATCATCCCTTAGAACACTTTAAATAAATGAAATGATGTGCCACCATCCACTAACATGTCCTAGGATGAATCTTTCCTACAATGGGAATTATCTTTTGGCAATAAGTTTCGGTTGTTATCCTTAGAAAAGATATCCTCTCTCCATTAGCGGTATTGAAGAGCATCAGTTTGTTTGTTTACTTGGTCTTTTTCATTTGACTTATCTTATTTTGCGCTCATTCCAAGGACCTCTCGATGATATCCGAACGAAGGATTTAGAGAAATAGGAATGGGGCAATGATCATTATCTTTTATCTGCTGTGCTTGTTAGATGTTCTTGTAATATAACCTCGGCGAATACTTGCTTTGTTAGGTATGTATGGAAGAGGTCGAGGGAAACTTGTTGACTATTGCATGGATAGGTTTACCTTTCTATGTTTTGGTCTGAGGTGTCCGAAACTTTTGAAATGCATCTTAGAAAGGTTTCCGTATGTCAGGTGTGAACAAGAATACTCCTATTTGTTTGTCGAGTCAAAGTCCATCACACTCGGTACCACACCATCCTGGTTCCTTAGACCTTGATGCATCGTGCCTATGTGTGTTATCAAACATAAGGAAATCGACCCTTTGAAAATCCCAATTGCTCAGCAAGTCATCATCACCACCATCATCATCTGCATTTGCATCATTTTGTGTCTTGTTGAAATGACTTCTTCTCTTACTAATCATGCTAACAAGGTACTATGATAGTTGATCATCATCACCACCATTGCCATTGATCCTGCATCCACAAATCATTGGCATATCACATAAACATATCATATAGGAAACATACGCATTGCATTTTAATCATCATATAAATAGGTTATCATAAACATTCTTAATAGATAGGTGCATACATATCATCGCATTCCACCCATTACATTACATCTCATGGAATTATATCGATCATTGCATAAACACTCATTTGCATTTCACAACCATTTCATTTACCATCTAAATCATCACATAGCATGTACATAAGCATCCCATAATCATTTTTGCATAATCATAAGCAATAGGTATATAAGCATTAAGGAATACATATTCGCATAACATCATAACAACACATTACATTATGCATCAGCATATCACTTTGCATTAGCATATCATCGCATTGCATACATCATCAATAAATACATTTAGGATAATTACATTTATTATTCTAAGCATCTCATTAAAACATCCAATTACATCCATCCATAAAACATCTCATATATAAGCATATTCCACACATCATCACATATACCATAGATCATATCATTTTACATATTGAAATCCATATCACATATCATTGGCATAAAATAAATCATCATATAGATAACATCATTGCACATCATATCATAGGTCATAATCATAACACATACATCATTAGAAATAAAAGCATCCATAGCATATAGAAATAAACCATGCATAAAGGAGAACACAATACATCGCATCAAAATCGGCCCATATATATCATCAATCATCAACTGTCATAATACAAAAAATCAATCAGATCACTGTACATATATGTCAATCAATACAAAATGCCCGTCGGGCTATCAAAACAAGCCCATAAGGCAAAAAAGAGTATCATAATATCTGAATCAAGCCCGATCTCTGTGAATGTTGCCCTCACCCATATCACCATGACCCTCTGGTGGTCTCTGGCTAGCCCACTCTGAGTACTCCGGGATCCAATCTACTATGGGTTATGTGTCATGGTAAGCCCGATGATAGTACTCTATCTCTCATATAACATCCCTGTAAGATCGGATCAGCACTGTACCCTAGGAGGAGGAGGTTGTCATGCTCTCAATCTGTTGCCTGCGGCCTAGCTCTGTGGCTACCTATAGCTCTGTAGCCTGTCTCTGCTACACCGCCTGATCCCTCTCCACTTTGAGCTACTCTCTCTCATCCCGTGCCTTATCCCTCTTGACCGTCATGGCCTAAACCTGTGCCTGCAACTATGCAATCAGGGCATCCTGACCGTCTTCCTGTCTCTGTGGTTGTGCCTGTGGCTGCACGTGAACTTGAGCCTCACCCTTGGCTCGTGGTGGTGGGACTAGTGGTTCCTACTGCTGATCTTGCATGGAGACATCTCCATGACCTGGTGAAACTGGGGGCACACCTGGTGGATCCTGTCGAATCTCAACCCTCAGTCCCCACCCTTGTCCTCTCCCTCTGCCCCTGACTCTGCATGCCTCTGGATCCTCACCTGGAATAGTCAGTCAAAGAGGAGGTCTGAACCAATCTCTGTAGGCCTGTGTGGTACCCAGATCTGCCAAGCCCTGATAATAATCCCACGGACAGTCCACCAACAGCCTAAAGCTATGAACTGCCTCAAAGGTAGGAATGTTGTGTCCCCATGACACCTATGTCATGTTGCGTGCAAAGACGGCCACATAGTCATCATCTGGCCGGTCCTATGGCTCTCCGAACTGACGTTGTACGCACCCAGGAAGGTATCTCTCAATCATCATGTGCTCACGCCCTTGCATATATCTATCCTAGCGGCAATAGAAAAGCTGAGTAGCATCGTCAGCCCATCCGGGCTGACCAAGGTATGGGCGCCAAATAAACACAAGCATCTCGTCCAAGACCCGCCTCCAGTAAGGGATCCCATGCTCTCCAGTGTGTGTGAAGGACACACCACCTCTATATCATGCCACAAGGGCATCCTCTGCCCCCATCGGAACTGGAACCACATGTGGACGCAGCACAGAAATGTGCTCCCATGCCCAGACATGAAGAAGCACCACTCCAGCCCCCAATGCTCTGCCATCCATGTATACATACTCGTGAAGGTCTTTGTAGAGTGACGCCAAAAGGACAAGCCCTCATGCAAAACGAACTGGCCTGTCCCAAATCATCCGCTCCCAGCAATATCCCCAGCCGGGACTAAAGTATCGCCCTCATCTTTTTGGGGCAACCAAACCTGAAATAATCACTGCAATAGCCCAGCGGAAGGGAGGCGTGATTACCCTGTATCTCTCTAGCTTGATCTGTCCCTCGCAGTATATAATGTCCCATGTGGCGAGGACTCTAGTGCAACACTTGTGTCCCTCATCCATATTGTAGATCATCGGTGACCATGAATTGGCAATCAAAGAATGCGCCAAACATCCTCCAAAGTGACTGTCGCCTCGCCAGTGGGGAGATGAAATGATGACATCTCGCTATGCCACCTCTCGGTCAACACTGACAACATCCCTAGGTGCATGCACACAGGCACTGTGTAAGCAATGTGCCATAGTCCTGCAACTCCTAGCCGATCCTAGTCCCTATCACTCAGATCTCGTAAAATGCTCGCTAGGTCTCATGACCGGTGCTCCTGAGAGTAGAGCTCCCTGGGCCCATCCTGCATCAAGGAAAGTCGGCGTGATGAAAATTTTGCAAAAATCCTGGTCTAATGCTTCAAACTCGCCTCCAGTGGCACAATTTGTGAAGACGTCACAGTTTGAGTTTGCTCAAACTCCGTCGCACGAGCCCAAATTGAACCAAATCGCACTGCCGCGATGCACTTTATCACCCAGCATCGCAATTTGCACGAAATGGGCGACGCCACAACACACTTTTCCCAAACTGGCCCGTCGAGCCCAAGCCCAGTGGCGAAGTTTCTAAACTCTAAACTACACTATTGTGGCGCTAAATGGCACTGTTGCAGTGCAAAAAGGAAATTAGCGATGCAGTTCAAACACCGAGTGGCGCTATATAGCGCTGTTGGAGGCGAGCTCATCTTTAAGGGGTTAATTAATGCATTAAAAGGAAAAAATTAAGCGTAGATAAGGCTCACATACTGGTGCCCCGATGCTAGGTGGCCACTGGTATGTCCAGACTCGATCACTGATGTGCAGGGGAAGCTGTCATTGCACCATATCGTCGGAGGGTCAGAGCTCGAATCTCAAGGTTTGCTAGCAGAGGTGTGTGAAAATGACTTGAAAGTGACCCCTCGGGCCCCTTTTAAGCCTAAAAATTAGGGTTTTTAACCCTAAATGGTTGTCCTGCTAGGGCTTTGGACTCCCAAACCTATTTTCGTCTGATTGAGGCTTATTTTTTATCATTTCATTACGTTTAGACATGTTTTTAGCCTCCCAGACCCCTTTCTGACCTTTCGAGTACTTTACAGTCACCTTTTTTTTTTCGCGAGATCACCCAAAAAATTAAAATTTTTATCTAATCTCTCAAGGGAGCATTATAATGGCATGTTTTCTCCCGCCATGCAACAGTGGGGCAAGTTTTTAAATATCAAAAAAATTTGGCTTTGATCGAGATCGTTTATTCTTTGAACCAACGCAATGAGTGCATTGATTCAAAGAGGGGAAAAATGTAGACACGTAAAATATACTGATTGGCATCGTGCATCCGATCCTAACTTACTAACATCGTTTCTTCCTGAATCACCCCTCGATCTAACCATTTAATCAAATTCCCCTATCTGATTAAATTCATCAATATTCATCTCTTAATTAAATAAATCATTTTATCTAATCAAGTCAATCTCTTTTGTTAATTAAATCAATCCATTTGATCTAATTATCCCTATTTAATTAAATAATCAATTTATTTGATTAAATCTCTAAAGTCTATCCATTAAATTAAATAAATTAAAACCTTATTTGATTTAATCTAACACCATCTCTTCTAATTAAATAAACCAAAATCCTTATTTAATTAGCCTCTTATCATATTCCTCTCTTATTTGATTTAAATAAATCCATAAACCTAAGTCAAATAGGTCACATCATCAAATCTCTTATTAAATTAATTAACCCTTGATTAATTTAACCTCATCTCATGTCACATCCGCTAGATAATGCAAGTTGCACATGAAAATAGATTTAATTCATTTATTAAATCTCTATTTTCCTCACAAGGCATCTTTTGGAATATTCTCTCAATTTGAATTCAAAACTTCCAAGTCAACATGTACATCCAACAAGGCATTTAAAACCTCTTACATGTTCTTTTGCCTTGAGCCAAGTGGCATTTATTGCATTTTCCTTTCCCTCTTACATGTCATTTCAACAAATTTGAATTTCAAATATTGGCATTTATTGGCACAAACCCCAAATCTTGCACAACCATCATCCATTCATAGCTTGAGTAGTGGCACCATATCATTGGATGAATGTTAGTCCCACATTTCTCAAATTTGGACTTTCATCCATTTTGGAATCCTATAAATGAGGAGCTCCTCTCCTCATTTCATCATCCACAAACATTGCAAAGTTATCATGCTAAAATACTTAGCCATTTCCATCCATCATTGAGTTCTTAGCTAGGCTTTTTGCAGATTTGGCTTGGAGTTCTCATCTTTCATCAAAGTGGATCAATATCATCTTCAACATTCGAAGCTTGCATCTTAGGAATTGGGAAAGGGCCAATTTTCACATCAAATTGGCACCAATTCCCCCATGGGATCATGAGTTTGCACATCTAATTAGGATTTTATCTTGTTTTTGTCATTTGCATTGTGTTCTTCAATATTTTCATTCCTAGTTTGAGTTGTAAATGGATTTCATGGGGAATCCTTGTTTTAGCTTGCAATTCCTTGTCTAACTTGTTTATTCATGTTGTTTTGCAGGTACTAGGAAAAAGGTTCGCACAGTTAGATTTTACTTAAGTTTCATTTCGTTAATACAGATTTAGATGTTGAAAATTAATTAAGACTTAATTTTTTTAAGTTTAGATAAAAGCTTACATTTTTCTAATTTAATCTAGATTTAGATTTAATTTAAATTAGATTTAGTTTATATTTTTAGATTTAGTTTAAGATGATTTAGATTTTAAATTAGATTAAAAATTTTAATTTAGCTTTTTAACTTAGATGTTTTAATTTAGATTTTTAATTTAGCTTTTTAACTTCTATCTTTTAATCTAAAATTTTAATTTAGATATTTAATCAAATTTAAAATATATTTTAGGTTCTTAATCTAGATGTTTAATTAGATTTTAGACTTTTAATTTAGATTAAATTTTAAAATTTTAGATTTTTAGATCTTAATTTTAGATAATATGTTAGATTTTTAGAGTTTTAGATTTTTAGATTAATTAGACTTTTTTAGATTAAATTTTAGATTTTTAGTGTGTTCACAAAAAACTGCATAGACTAACAAGAGATCAACAAAGCAATTCCAAACATGTTAGTAACACAAATCTAATGCTCCCTATGAGATTCTTCAACTAATTTAAGAGAAAACATGAAATAAACAAGGAAATAGCATAATTGAAGCAATCTAATCTAAACTAGCAAAACCTTCATCCCATATGGGGAGTGCTGCTCCTTTGATGTGGAAAGAAGCCCTTTCCCAATCCCTTGATAAGCTTGATGAGTTGTTTGATGATTCAAGGATGAAAATGGCTATAATCTAGCTATGAAATTTAAAAATGATAGAAAACTAAGAACTCAATAGTGATAATGCTTTAAATTGTGGATCCATATTATGAAAAGGATGCCTCTATTTATAGAAGCCAAGGGTTGAAGAATGTGAGGATTTGATGAATGTGGGATAAATTGAGAGTCAATGAGAATGTGCCAAGTGTCACAATTCTATTGGATGAAGGTGGGGCACATTTTGGGAAATGTGTGAGTGGAAGACGATGCAAAAGAAGTAAATGTTGATGGTTGAGAATTTGAAATTGTTGTAAGAGGAATTGAATGAGATTTGAGATGATGTAAGATAATTTGAAAGGTTGTAAGAGGATTAAATGCAAATGTGAAAGGTTTTTGAAAATATTTGGAGGGAAATTGATTAAGAGGTGGTTGAGAGGAATATTCCTCAGAATATGCCTTTGTGAGGATAATTGAGGTAATTAGATAATTAGAAGAAATTGATTTTATGTGCAACCTAGTTAGTTGACCATAGTTTATTTAACTCTTGAAGAGTTAAAAGCTAGAGGATTTGATAATGATGATTAGAAAGTTGATTTAGGATTAATTAATTGGAAGAGGTTAGGGGATTTAGGGTATTCGATTTAATTGATTTTAATCAAATAAGAAGACTTAGAGGGATTTAATTAAATGATTTGATTTAATTAAATATGATGAAAATTAGTTAGAAGAAAAGTGAATTAATCAATAAATTTAATTATTTGATTAATAGCCGAATTTGTTGATTTTAATTAAATAATGTTGATTATTCAATTAAGTGATCAATTTGAAGTGATTTAGTAAGAAACGGTGTTAGTTGATCAAAATCAAACATCCAGTATCAATCAAGACATTTTATGTGTCTACATTTTTCCCCTCTTTGAAGCTAAGCACTTGCTACGTCGGTTTAAAGAATATCACTACCATAATCAAAATTCAAAAAAAAAATGATTTTTTGGATGCCCCACTGGTGCCCCAATAGAAAAATTACAAGCATAAATACTGCCCCCTCGAGAGATCAAGAAAAAATTGCAAAATTAGGTCGAGCTCTTGAAATAAATTCAAGAACAGTTCAACTCAAAGATGATTAGAAAGCTTAGATGTTTGATGTAGAAAAATTTGATGATGTATAGACAGTCATTGACCATGGGTAGCCTCCTTATATTTTGATATATATCATAGATTTGATACTTGGATAGAAATGTTAGTAAATATAGAAGAATAAGAAGAATAAGATGGAGTAACCCTTGATTTCAAGAAGATGCAAA
Source organism: Sequoia sempervirens (assembly GCA_007258455.2). Lineage (NCBI taxonomy): Eukaryota > Viridiplantae > Streptophyta > Pinopsida > Cupressales > Cupressaceae > Sequoia > Sequoia sempervirens. Next base: position 944,724,799 of record VDFB02271358.1, read on the forward strand.
GGTCCAACAAGTCTATGAATCGTTGAGACTTTATTAGATATGGTGATGAGTGATGATGATGTGTTGCTTATCCAAGGATTGGGGATGTAAAGAGCATAACTCTCCTTATGTTTGATAACACAAATAGGTATAATGCATCAAAGTACAAACAACCAGGATGGTGTTGTATCTAGTGAGATGGACTTTGACTCAACAAACAAATAGGAGTATTCTTGTTCACACCTGACATACCAAAACTTTGCTAGGATGCAATTCAGAAGTTTCAAACATCTTGGACCAAAACATAGAAAGGTATAACCTATCAATGCAATAGTCAACAAGCTACCCAAAACACCTTCCATATATACCTAACAAAGCAAGTATTCACCAAGTTATATTACAAGAATGTCCAACAAGCACAACAAATGAAAGATAATGATCAATGCCCCATTCCATTTTTCTCTAAATCATTTTGATAGAAATCATTGAGAGGTCATTGGAATGAGCACAATAAAATAAATCAAAGAAAAGATCAAGTGAACAAACAAGCCAATGTTCTTCATACCTCTAGCCAAGACTAAACTATGGTGATGCCTGATGTTGATGTCCATTGTAGGAAGGATGCATCCTAGGACATGATGTTATTAGATGATTTTGGGATTGACTGGATGATGGGCTATTAATACCAATAGTTTACTAACTTGTTTACTTACTGACCTAGACTTGAGACCTTGATGTTTGAGTTTTTACTTTCGATTTGCTATATTTGTTTATGATTATTTCACCAAAATTTGAAGATGACGATTGTTTATTATGAGTAGATGTTTATTGCGGGTGATCGTGAAATGTGATGGATGGATTTTTCAAATATTTGGATGTTTTGAAATGTTTTGAAATGTTTTGAGGCTCTTTTTGGTATTTTCAAGATGTTTTACAAATATATTTATTTTCAAATTTTCTAATGTTTTTGTGTTTTCTGATATTTTGACCGAGAACCTAACCTAAAGACCCATCCTAGGGGCCTTAGGGGATGATCAAAGACTATCCTTCCCTACGTTATACACGTAGAGACCATGTAGTTTGACTGACGACTCGTTTATTGATGAGATATGAATAAATGGATTGCCAATTTATTATGACGGACTCCTAAAGGACTAACCTAATGTGTCTCGGGGGCACATCGATGATTACCTTGCCTACATTTAGAGATAAAAGACCTGTATTTTGACAAGAAGACTATTTTTTTACCTTTTTCTAACTTTTTAATCTGTTTTTGGGATTTTGATTGTTTTAGATGTTTTTAGATTTTCTTGGTTTTATGATGTTTTTGGATTTTCTGCTTTTAAGGAATATTTCAAGAATATACACGAATTCGATCCAATGTAGGTATAGGAACATACCCCTAGCGTGATGTGATAGACTACTCCAATATAGGTAGGACAAACTAACCTCATGGATATGCCAAGTAGTACTATGAAGGATCATGATACAAACATAGGATCAAGCTATGATGCGAACATGGATGGATGTTGAAAGGATCAATGGAATGTGATGGATGAATGATGCATAAAAAGCCATAGAGATCATGGTGGATAAAAGGTGCTTATTTACACAAGGTACCTGTTTTCCAAGTTTTCACCAAGGTACTTGCCCAAAGTGCCACCGAAGTGGTTTTCACCAGAGGACAATTTTTTTCTTTACTGTTTTCAATCCTTTTTTTTAGTTTTTTGGATTTTTATATTTTTGGATTTCTTTTTTTGTATTTTTGGATTTATACCTTGGAAGCTTAGGCATAATTTTTTTTGATATGGGATTTATTGATAGGCTCCTATAGAGGTTCACCTTCGAGTGTTGATAACTTGATATGTTCCCAATTTGTAGCTTGCTATGATGATGAAGGGTCCCAACTAGTGGGTTCAAACTTTCCCTTGCTATCTGGATTTGGTACATTCTTCTGATTTTCTTTCAACATGAGCTCTCTGACTTGAAAGGTTTGACCTATGATCTTCTTGTTGTAGCTCCTCTTGAGGCGGTTTTGATAGACCTATAAATGGTTTAAGGCATCCATGCACCGCTCATCCAGTAGTTCCAGCTCGTTCAATCATGACACCTGATATTTTTCATCTATAATGATATTTTGCAATGATATTCTCAAGGATGGGAGCTCGATCTCAATGGGATGGATGGCTTCTGATCCATAGACCAGAGAGAAGGGTGTTGCACCTATAGGCATGCAGATACTCACTTGGTAGGCCCATAAGGCGGGATTTAGTTGTAAGTGCCAATCCCAACCAACTTCATTGACTATTTTCTTTAGGATTTTCAAGATGATTTTATTGGTAGCCTCAACTTGGTTGTTTCCCTAGGGGTAGTATGGAGTAGAGAAGTGATGTTGGATATTGAATTTTTAACATAGTTCTTGGACATCCTAGTTCTTGAAAGGTGTCTCGTTATCTGAGATAAGGGCTTATGGAACACCATGATGGAAAATGAGGTAGTTCAGGATGAACTTGGAAATTTGCTTCCCTGTGATGTAGGTCATTGGAATGGCCTCTACCCACTTTATAAAGTACTCGATGGTGGTGATAATGAACTTTTGTCCATTGTATGAGGTGAGTGTGATTTTACCAATGAGATCAAGCACCCATTGTGAAAAGGGCCAAGGTGTTATGATCGGTCGGATCTCCTGAGTTGGTGCATGGATGAGATCCCCATGTTGTTGACATTGCAAGCACCTTCGAACATGGTCCTAAGCTTCTTTTTCCATTGTAGTCCAATAGTACCTAGTCCTCAATAGTTTCTTAGCCAAGGTCATACCACTTGAATGTGACCCACAAATGTCATTGTGTACCTCTGTTAAAGCATTCAAAGCTTCCTCAAGATTAAGGCATCATAACAAGGTGCCCTCGATACTCTTACTGTATAGGGTGTCTCCTAAGATAACAAAATGGGATGAATTTTTGACAAATTTTCTCTTAATGTTCAGGGTGATATCGGTAGGGAGGACTCCTATTTTCAAGTAGGTGTAAATGTTATGATACCAAGGGTCACCAGGACCAATGATTTCACACACAAATTCAAACTCCGGTACCTCAAATGCTGGTACAAGAAGCTACTCTACAAGGAATTATTGCTTAGGGACATTGCATGGGATATCTAATAGCAATCTGATTGTTTCCATAACATCTGTTGCTCTATTGTTTTCCCTAGGTATTTACTCAAACATGATGTTCATGAAGAATTCTTTGAGGCTTTCCACCAGTTTCTTGTATGGATTCAATTTGTCATCTTTCATTTGGTATTAATCATTGACCTAGTTGGTGATTAGCTATGAGTCTCTATAGACCTTGAGTGTCATGATCTACCATTGTACTACTATTTTGAGTCCTATGACAAGAACCTCATACTATGAAATGTTGTTTGTGCAAGGAAAATATGGCTTATATGACTTGGGTATGCAATCTCCTTGTGGTGTAATGAAGAAGACTCCATCTCTTGACCCATGCTATGTGTAAGATCCATCAAAATATACTTACCAATTATCTGCTATGCTTATGTTAAATATGGAATCATCGGGGAACTTTGATACAAGTGGATTCTCTAAATATATCGGTGCCTCTGATAGTTGGTCTGCAATTACTTGTCCTTTAATGGCCTTCTGATCTACATACTCAATGTCATATTCTGTTAGGATCATGACCCATTTAGTTGTTTTCCCTATGAGCATTGCTTTGGAAAGTAGATACTTGAGAGGGTCTATCTTGGCAATGAATTTTATCTGGTGAGCCAACATATAGTGCCTGAACTTCTGTGTTGTGAACACCACTTCTAGGCAGGCCTTTTCAATGAATATGTAATTCAGCTCGTGTCCCACCATGGTTCTACTGATATAGTAAATAGCTCTCTCCTTCCCATTTTCATCATGTTGAGCTAAGAGAGCACTAAGGGCTATTGTTGTTGCCGATATATATAGGATCAATGGCTTGTTTAGAATTGGTGGCATAAGGACTAGTGGTGTTAGTAAGTACTCCTTGATTTTGTTAAACACCTGGTCACATTTCTCATCCCATTTGTATGCTACCCCCTTGTGGAGTAGATGAGAATATGGGATAGCATTATCAACTAATTGTGTTATAAACCAGCGAATGGATTGGAGCCTTCCCTTCAAACCCCTTAACTGCTTCGATGTTCTTAGTGCCTCCATCTCAAGAATTGCTTTGACTTTGGCAGGGTCTATCGCAATTCCCCTCATATATACAATGTACCCTAGGAGATTTCCTGATTGCACCTCAAAGACACACTTTTTTGGATTGAGCCTAACCTTGTATTCTTCTAGCCTGTCAAAGATGGAGCTTAGTGCCATATGTGATCTTGGGGCTTCTTTGATTTGGCCAATATTTCATCCACATAGTCTTCCATAGTTTTTTGAATCATGTCATGGAAGATTAGCGTCATAGCTCTCTGGTAGGTAGCTCTTGCATTTTTCAACCCAAATGGCATCATGTTCCAACAATAGGTCCCCCACGGACAAGTGAAAGTTGTCTTGTGTTGGTCATCCTTAGCTATCATGATCTGATTATACCATGAGAATCCATCCATTAGTGATAGCATTTCATGCCCTGCCATCATATCCATAATCATGTCTATGTTTGGGAGAGGGAAATCATCCTTAGGGAATGCTTTATTTAGGTCCCTGAAGTTAGTGCAGATGTGAATGCCCCCAATGGGCTTAGAGATAGGTACAAGATTTGAAACCCACTTTGGATAATCAATTGGCCGTATGAAGCCAACATCAAGGAGCTTTTGTAATTCAAGTTTGACTAGTAATGCTATTTGTGGATGTATTTTTCTCAGCTTTTTCCTTATTGGTTTTGCCTCTGGATAAATGGATAGATGGTGAACCATAACTTTTGAATCAAGACCAGGCATGTTAGCGTAGGTACATGCGAATTTTACCTTTCTTTCCCTTAGAAAAGCAGCTAGGAGTTCTTGTTCTTCTTTCAAAAGTGATTTTGTATAGAAGGTGATATGTGGTGTTTCTTTTGTTCCTAGGTTGATCGGATTGCACTTCTGTACTAAAACTATTGACTTCCTCTGATGAATAGCACTAAGGGGAAGATTGAATTCCTCATCCTTTGGTGCCTCAGAGAGGTTTTTACCATTGGATGCATCCCTTTTTTTTACTATTTTCAGGTCAGAAAGTGCCATAGTGTGGTTTTCACTTAAAGATCTAGATATTATTCTTAAATTTTCACCTTTATGATTGAGGGATTCAATCATTTCCCCATAGTATGCATGTTTTTCCAGCTCAATGTTGAACCTAGCTTTGTGATCTCCACATGGTAGAGTATCCCACAATCCCATGAATTCTAAGAGAGCCTCATCATTTTTTAACGTGTCTAAAATCAGCAGTCCTCATTGGTCGTAGTCAATGAGTTGGGGGTAGACAATTTTTAGCTCATTGGTTCGGTTACTTGGTTCAAAAGATAGGGTATTGATCATGAAAAGAGAGGAATCCTAAAATAGCATGGGTAGATCAATGATGGGGTCCTCATCACACACATCAGTTACATCAAAGATATAGTTGTCTAAAGGTAAACTTGTGGACAACGGTAACTAAGGAGGAGCTTTGAATTTTCTAATTGGGGAACCTTTGCCAAGTATGGTTAGTTTCAGAGGGGTGCATCCAAGGCTAAGATTCTTTATACGCTTCTCAGGAATGATAGGTTCTAGAAGACTGTTGTCATTCTACCCAAGTTTCTTGTTTTTGTTGTAGCCCATGCCAAGCATCATCTGTAGTCCTTTTTCGTCATCATCCATGGGAATATCAAGCACGAGCCTTTCATCTTGGTATATTAAACTTGATATGTCTTTTTCATCTACCATTTCCTGGCTTAGGTCTCCCCAACATCTAAATCTAGAGGGGTCTGCTTTAAAGGTTTTAGATGGGGCGTCAATCAGTTGGGGCTGCCCATGAGACCGAAGAGATTGAGGTAACTCTCCTATACAAAGGAATTCTTTTTCATTTTGTAGTCACCACACCCATTGTCCTGGATAATGACTTTGATATCATAAATGTTTGGAATGGAGGGTTTCTTTGTCTTAGAAGTGGAGGCTAAGGTAGATGCATCAATATATGGAGATGTGGGTCACTCATCATTCCTTGGGACTTGAGGGATCTTGTAGTACTTGGCTTCTAGATTCTTGGAATAATAAAATGGTTCAATATCTACATGGACTATGACCTTTTGATTTTGATAGGGAAACTTGACACATTGATGGAAGGTAGATGCAACAGCTTGCATCCCATGGATCCATGGGTGCTCTAGGAGGATATCATAAGGTAGCTCCAAATCACAGACTTGGAATTTAGTTTCCATGTTGCCAGCCCTACTTGAATAGGGAGTTGAATGGTGCCTTGAGACACCCATTCTTGATCATCATATGCCCTTATAGTAATACCCTTACCTTTTTCAATGACATCCTCAGAGAATCCCAGATTCTTTACTAGCTTGAGAGTACATATATTCAAGCCTACACCTCCATCCACCAAGACCCTTTTGACTTTATTCTTATGGACCAAGACTTCGAGATGGAGTGCAAGGTTATGAGATGGTTGTGTTGGGAAGTCTTGATCAGAAAATGTTAGGAGATGTGTGATAGGATGTCGTTAGGTCCTAACAGTTTAGTGAATAAACACATCAATAAATCGAACGGGCAATGTCCAACAACTATATGCAATAAAGGACATCTCAACTTATCTCTTAAGAACTATCCAACTACATAGAAGTTCTAAACTAAGGGGCCTCTAATCTTAAAATCAATAAATCGTCTATCTAGAAAGTGAGAAGATAACTCAAATCAGAAAATAGGAAACTAATAATCTAAAAAGCATCACCATTAAACTAGAAAGCATAAAAATGATTAATCTAAAGAATGCATAGATTGTTGAAGAAGTAAAGCATGTAAATAAATTAGGAAACATCTATCTAATGCAAAAGATAACAAGCCAACTGTTAATCATAAAATTATTAATTAGAATCAACTGAAGAAAGGTGCTCCAGACATTCAAATGTTAAGCTCAGAAATTACAAACTTAGTTACAACCTGTAGGCTTGACACTAACAGTATAACATATACTCATGAAGATGAAATACAAACTCAACTATTATTGACTAAAAGAAAATACAAAATAGGAAATAAAATAATTATCTATCTATCTATTTATAGCCTTCGAGTGGCCATCTCTTGGGTGAGACTACAACTACTTCAAATCACATGTGCTGGAAAAATCTCTCTATTACTTCATTCCACAAATGCATCCATATTACACAATGATTTAAAGAATGGCAGGAAAACTCATATTCATATGGTGGTTACTCAAAGAAAAATTGGCAGCATAACAATAATCTTCTTCTCTCTTGTTATTCATTATGTGTAACAGTTACATATTTATATGAAAAACGACTAACAAAAATCCTATTTTCCAGTTGATAGTCTTTTTAATAGATTGCCAATAGCAGAAGGACTTTAAAGCCCATGATATACAATATTAAAGAGGCTTGTATGAGCCATTAAATTTTTTGAAACTGAAAGATAATAGAATTATAAAAACTCGGCCAAAACGTGTGCTCCTGGAATTCTGATGCCCGCTCACTCATTTTCAAAAGTATGAAGATCCATTGTCATTTTCCCTTTTGACTAGAGTGATTATTGGAAGTGGAATTGACCTTTGAAATACTTAAGACTAAACCATTAAATCAGCATAAGTTAGTTTAATTCGATCAACTCCAAGAAATAAAGTTTGTACGCTTATTCATAAAAAGAAGAGCAATTATTTTTCCTAAAGGTAATCAATTGGCAAGGTTATTAAGGATGAAGGGTTTAGATTTACATATTGATCCCATTATACTGATGAGGTTATTTTCACATCATCATTTCCTCCCCTTCCTAAGTTTGAGCAGGTCCTCCTGCTCTCTGGCGTGTCCCATGCGCATCATTCCTTCTATTCATTTCCTCATACTTAACACTAAGATCATACACATCATCTACCTCTATGTCTAATATATCTGGATTCCTCAAGAATCCCTAGTGAAAAGTGACCCTTTGTCTCCACCTGGAAAAACTGTCCTCACTTTGGTCCAGGTTGGTGTACACTGAAGGTGGTGGTGAAAGAAGCAAGGGAGGTCTATACCTCATACCAGTCCAATTGATCTTTAATTCCTCCAGGATTTTGGCCAGAGCTACTGCTCTTCCATAGGACCATCTAATACTAAGAGGTGAAATTATTTCCCTCTTCTTGAGATGCATAAGAAGAGGGATATACCTCTCTTCACATGTCTGCCATGCTGGTCCTATTAATTGTGGCCCTTGTTCTTGAAAGTGATGATGACACAACGTGAGATTGTTATTGTATTTGACCTGTATTTCCTATTTACTTTTGACACCCATAAAGTACTTTTTGAAAGAGAGAGGCTTCCTATGAGGGTATCTCATCTGCAACCCTACAGTCTTTTCTGCCTAAGCATACTCTTTGGATCTGTCTTGCCAGTGAAGTTGATTTTTCATAGTGGATAGGAATGATCTTAATTCAACTTCCCCCACAAAGAAGTTAATAAATAAATCTATATAATTTTCTAAGAGAAAATTGTGAATAAAAAACTCACATAACATATTCTGCTATTCAGGGAGTGACTTAACAAATACTTTTACAAATTCCTTGATATTAGGGTCATGAGGCTAGTTCTGGCGAATTCTTTGCAACTTCCATCTTAAAAGCTGCTCATTGAGAAACATGGAGTATAGCTTAGATGGTCTTCTATAGGCTAATAGCAATTCACCAATTTCATAGGCATCCTACTTACCCCTATATGCCTGATGAAAAGATTCTTTTAACATGACTAATTCCCTCTTTAGCCTATACTTTTCAAATTTCATATCCTTCAAGAGGTAACAATGCTTGATCCATTTCATTTGCATTGGGGGAATACGTACCTAGAACCAGTCTATAACAATGGATTCCATTTGTGTCCTCTTTGATTCCATGATTGGTTGAGTATCACTCTCCTGCAAACTTTGTTCTAGCTCCACAATTTTACTCACAGAGGCATTTAACTCAATTTCCGGACGATTCTTTTCTTCTTCAAAGGTACAAAACAATTGCATAAAATTATTTTTCAAATATTGAATACATTTTTCTTTTTCATATAGAGCATCCTGATTTTGCTTACCCAGTTGATTCCATTGCTGGATCTGAAATTGCAACTGCTCAATAAGCTTGTCTTTCTCTTCCATCTATGCAGCCAATTTGTCAATTTCCTAGTCTCTTTTATGTACAATGGCAGTTTGCACTTCAATTTCTTCTTATTGTTGATGTTTTGTGCTTTTTCATCCTGGAGCTTGGCTTTCATCCCTTCAATTTTTTCCTTTAACTTCTCTAATTCCTCATCTCTTTGACTAGATCCTACATCCCCTGTGTCCACCGAGAAGGATATGTGAGGAATTTCTTCATCAAGATGAGGCACATTTTCTTTTTTGGTGTTCTCAGGAAGGGATGAGTAAGGCACTTCTTTTTTATCAACAGGGGGTGCATTTCCTGCCTCGGTATTCTTAAGAAGCATTTCGTATTCCTTCAGTATTCTTAGTATGAGGCATGCTTCCTTTTTCAGTTTCTACAGGTAAGGAAGGAATTTCTTCATCGATATGAGGCATGTCTTCTTCTTCATTAGCATCCATAGAGAAGGATGCATGAGGAGTTGCAAGAGGTTATTTTTGCACAAATTCAAGTATACTTCCCAATCTATTAAGAAAAGGAGAGAATCCTCCCACAGGTTCATCTTCATTATTTTCTAAGTGTGGCGATTGTATTCTTTCCCTTTCCTATTCTTCAGGCGATAGGGTTTCTTTGTTCTTTTCCTTGGGAAGTTCATCCCCTTGCTCTTCTGCTCCATCTATTTCCTCATTGTCAGGTGGGCTATCAATTTCCACCACCTTTATTGGAGTCCTAGCCTTTTTCCTTTTTGAACTAATGCCTATATCCTGGGGTTTGACTTCACTAACCCCTGAAGATAACCATTTACTCCTCTGTAGAGGAGGAGTTGTTTGAAAAGCAATTTTACTTTGTTTTTCTTCTTTTGAGGGGGTTCCTCCCCTTCTCTAGAATGTAGAATTCCCACCTCCCCTTCCTGTCCTGGGGTTTGTAATTCATCTGGCAAGGTTTCCAGTGCATCACCACTAGGAGCCGTGGATGTACATTGGGATTTAGGGGTGCCTAATGCCTCCGAGGAGGGTTCCTCTACAAACTGTTCTTTTTGTTTAGAGGATTCTCCTTCCTCAAGTGGCCTCCTTGGCTCTTCATTCTCAAAATTTTAAAGAAACCTTTGCCACTTTTTCTCTAGCTTATGGTGAAAATGGTATTTACATATTAACTGTATCAGACCATGATGTTTAAGGGGACCCATCCCAATTTTATATTTTTCTATCATAGATGTGACTGAAAGGTGGAGAAAAGCTGGTAAATTTACCCTAAGAATAGGGTCCTCAATTCCATGGCACAAATGAGTCAATAGGTAGAAATGGGGTCCCACTATTGTATTCATTTGTCCCTCACAAGTGAAATATTTTGATAATCCAAGCTACGACAGACCTCCAGGGTTCTGGAATAAACATTCTATGAATTCTCTTATTTTTTCCCCTGGTGTTTATGGTCATTATAGATTGGGGTTCCCATTCCCTATGGAATAATTCTATTAACTTTTTGATAAGGGACGTGGGTATTTTCATTTAAATGAATTCCTTTATTCTCAAGACCAGAAAGATGAGCAAGGACTTTCGTACTTACTCGGAATGGTTTTCCGCACACCATAGTATTTCCATGTACAAAATTCTCAAAAAATTCCTTCACCAGTTGCTCTGTGTTCCCTTCAAATTGCTTCATGAATTCTAGCCATCCAACCCTTTGAAATAAAGCTTCTATATTGCTTAATTCCAGCAATGGCAATGTAGAAGTTGGCTCAAACTTTTTCTTAGCGCCCCCCATTTCCTTTGTTCCCCAGTAAAATTTTATAGAACTCTGTAATGCTTGATTCTCTAAATTACAGATTGAAAAGAGATATGTGTTGATATAATCAATGAGGAAAGCATTAATTACTAGCTTGATTGTCACCTTACTGCATAATGATGACAGCCTTCCATAGGGAATTACAACTGTTGTCGTACTCTCACCAGTCATGTAAAGGTCACAAGTTTCAAAGTTGCAAGGGGAATAGATCATGCCAATTAATTAACCTTTATTCAAAATAAATATTAACCCTTTTTAACAAATAAATTTGTACATACCTTAGGTCTTGTCATTAGATCAAATGTCACTTACCTGTGTTGACATAATTGGATAGGCACATGGTTGGTGAGGGTGGTGACAGATAATGATGGCTTGGATGGGATGGTTGAAGTGATGGAAAAAAATATTAGTATGACAAAAAGGTGTCATAATAATCTTATTTATTATGGAAATATTTGATGTGATGTGGCAGAATAATCATAAAGGGGCAGATCTTGAAGCGGCATTAAAGAATGGGCATGCGTGAAACTTAGGCAATTTTTAAAAAAAACTGGAAGGAAAAAATGTACACAAAAATCCAGAGCATTATTGAGTAATGCAACTAAAGAAGAGAAGAAGAAAGTTCCAGAATTATAGAAGGATTTCATCAGAACAAATTAACCAGATTGAGGATTCTAGAGCATCATTAACAGATGTAGCCGAAGCAACAACCAAAATTTCTGGAGCATCTGAATAGAATTTCTGAAGCATCCGAGCAGAATTTTGGAGCATCGCTGAAAAGATGCAGCCGAAAGAGGAACAACAGCATTCCAAAGCATCGCTAAAAATATGCAGCTAGAAGAGGAACAACAATATTCTGGAGCATCACTGAAAAGATGCAACCAGAAGAGGAACAACAACATTCTGGAGCATCATTGAAAATATGTAGCCAGAAGGAAGAAAATTGTGATACTTTGGCCTTGAATTTCCAAAGCACCATTGAGTGATGCGTCAGAATGCAGGATCAGAATGAGATGTGGAACCAATCTGATGTGTAGATTCTAGAGCATTCCAGCAACAATTCTGGAGCATTGCAGCAGCTGAGCTAATAGATTCTGAAGCATCGTAGCAGGGTGCGTCAGAATTGGATTTGCCAAAAGATGAAGTCCTACAAAATATAAACAAAACTTTAGCCAAGTCCAAATGGTGGAATTGATGAAGCAATTTTAGAAATGAAATGATTTTTTTTTTTTTTGTATTTGTTTATTTATTTAACTATATTGATCCTGCCACAACAGAGTCAATGCAGAGGATTTCTCCCTACGTTTCTACCATTTTTGTAAACTCCTCTTTGTTAACGGGTTTATGGTAGATGTGTAATCGATGCCCATTAACCAAAAGAGTTCGGGTGTCACCATCAATTGGTTTTAACTAGACTGAACCATTAGAAAACACTTCAAAAATATTGTATGGTCCAAGCCAATGTGTCTTGAGTTTCCCTTGATGATCCTTGTATATGGAATCAAACAATAATGCCCAATCCCCGATATGGAATTATTTTTCTTTGATATGTTTGTCATGCCAAACCTTACATTGTTGTTGGACCAGTTTAGTTTGATGGACAACGTCCAGACAGAGTTCATCTAGTTCACTGAGCTATAAGATTCTCTCAACTTGAGCTCATTTAAGATCCATGCCCAATTCCATGGCCGTCCTAAGGGTTTGGAGCTCAAATTTGATGGGCAAGAGGGGTTCTTCCCAAAGACTAACTCATAGGGGCTATAACCAATGGTTGACTTCCAAGTCGTGTTGTAGGCCCACACAACTTCTGGTAGTTTCCTAGCCCAATATTTCCTTCCCAAAGAGACTATTTTTGTAAAAATATTTTCCAGCTCCCTATTAGTGACCTGAACTTGACCGTTTTCCTATGGGTGGTAGGGTGTGGACTTCTTGTGACTTAGTTGGAAGTGATTTGTGAATGCCAACAAGACTTTAGACATAAACTGGGGGCCTTGGTCTGTAAAAATTGTTCTTGGAGTCTCGAATCTATAAATATTTTGTTATAAAGAAAGTTAGCTACCTACTCTTCCCTAGCAATGCGTAATGCTTACACTTCTGCCCACTTAGTCATGTAGTCGGTACATACTAGAATATACTCTTTCCCTTGCGAAGGAGGGTCTATGGGACCGATGAAATCCAATCCCCATTTTTCAAATGGTTCAAGAACTACCTAAGGTTGTAGGTGCATTTCATTGGATGTGGTTGGTCTTCCTACCCTTTGGCATTCATCACACCTACGAACGTACTTCTTGATGTCCTTATGCATTGAAGGCCAATAGTGTCTGCTCCCACAATCTTATAAGTTATTCTTTTAGTAGAATAATTCCCTCTAAAAGGGTCATCATGGTAGGCCCTCCAGATACTGTAGGTCTCATTTTCCCTAACACACCATTGCAAAATCATATTAGGTCCACATCGAAACAAGATTCCATTAATCCATTTAAAAGGGGCACTCTCTCTTACAAGGCATTTCTTCTCTTTTGACAAAAAGTGAGGTGGTACTTCTGTGGTGGCTAAGTAATTCACAATATCGAAAAACCAAGGAGTTTTAGTGGAGATGGCGAATAGATTTTCATCTGGGAATTCGTCCTATACCGAAGCGTATTCACCATCCTGTTTTATCTGGGATAAGAAATCTGTGAATATGTTGGACTTCCCTGGTTTGTCAACAATTGTCACATTGAACTCTTGGAGAAGGAGTAACTACCATATTATCCTTGCATTTACCACCGATTTATTCATGAGATACTTGATGGCTACATGGTCTGTGTGCACTGTAACTTTGTATCATGTGATATAATGCCTAAATTTCTTGATGGCGTGCACTAGAGCCAAGAATTCTTTCTCTATTGTGGTGTAGTTTTTTTTTGTTGGTGTCAGATTTTTGTTGATAAAATATATAGCATATTTCCCTCCATTCTCATCTTCTTTCCCTAGAACCGCTCCAATGGCATCATCAGACGCATCGGCATAAATGTGAAATGGTAGGTTCTACTTAGGTCCTCGTAGGACAAGGGCAGAGATGAGTCTCTCTTTGATAGTTTCAAATGAGGACTAACACTCGAGTGTCCAAATGAAGTCAACATTTTTATGAAGGAGAGAAAACATCAGGGCTGCAATTTTGCTAAAGTTTTCTATGAACCTTCGGTAGTATCCAACATGCCCTAAGAAACTCCTGACATCAGTCTAAGTTTTTGGGATCTCAAGTTGTTGTATGACTTCAATTTCCTTGGAATCAACCTTAATCCCTTCGGCTAAAATATGATGTCCTAGCACTATTCCTTGTTCCACCATGATTAAGCATTTCTCGTGACTGAGGAACAACCGATGATCCTCACACCATTTTAACACTTTGTCTAGATTTTTGAGGGCTTCATTGAAGGTTGAACCATATACAGTGAAGTCGTCCATATAGACTTCAATGCACTCATTTACTAGCTCAACAAATATAGCCAGGATGGCCCTATGAAATGTGGCAGGAGCATTACATAGCCCAAAGGGAAGAACCCTATATGCAAATGTTCCCCAAGGGCAGGTAAGGTCCTCTTATCCTGGTCTTCCACTACTACCTGTATCTGGTTGTATCCACTAAATCCATTCAAAAATGAAAAATATTTTCTCCCAGCAAAAGTTATCAAGCACTTGGTCCACAAATGGCAGGGATAAATAATCTCTACATGTTGCTTTGTTGAGCTCCCTATAATCTACACACAATCTCCACTTCCCATTCTTCTTTGGAACTATAACCAAGGTTGACACCCACTTGCTGTCAGAAATTGGGTAGATAAATCCTACCTACAAGAGTTTCTCAATCTCAGTTTTAACAATGTCTTTGAGGGCTGGATTGAGTCTTCATTGTGGTTGGTGAATAGGTTGAACATCTTCAGTATAGATATGATGTGTACACACACTAGGGTGTATTCCTCTCATATCTTTATAGTCCCAGATGAACACTTTAGATCTACTCACCAGGGTATCAAACAACCTTTGTTCTTCCATCTCAGTCAACCAACTATTCATGTTCAAAGTTTTTCCTAGTAGCAACATAATAGTTTTGACTCCCGGGTAATTGGATGTGATAGTGTGAATGGGCTTTGTCAGTGTGTTAAGTGGACAGCTATGTGGTACAGTTTTATGAAGCCGAGCAACATCTGCAAAGAAATGGAAAGTTTTTTGAATTAAGTTCATCAAAGGCCAAGGAAATCCAATAAACTTAACATCATCAAATTCTACTTGATCTGTGTTGATTGGGTGGCCTAGGATTTCTTCTACATCTGGAATCTCCTCATTGCTAGAGTCTATTGCAATACTTTCCCCATTGTTCTCTAATTCATCCTCTAATTCTTCATTGTGTTTCTTAATGACTACCATGGCCAGTGAAGCCAAATTTTCCTGTCCAGTAGGAATTTTTGGTTCATCAACCCATATTTTATCATGTTCAGCAGGCTTGGCAGGAGGATACAAAAACAAATGTTTGCTATTAGATCCATGGGAAATGGTCATTCCTCCCTCGCTACAATCAATAGGCTACAACCGTAGCCAACCATGGTTGTCCCTGAATTATTGGGTAACTGTCCTTGGGCATAAGGGATTCAATTATCTAGAAATCCACTGGATATTCCCATCCATCCACCTTGACAAGAACATTTTCAATGATGCCTTTGGAATAGCTATGGATTGATTTTCCATTTTTAGGATTGTAGTTCCTGGGCGTAGATTAGTGAGTCCTAATTTTTCCATCACATCAATAGTCATTACGTTAATGGCTGCTCTGAGGTCCACTAAAGTGTTGGGTATTGCTACCTCATTAATTGTTACTGTTATAAGTGGACTCCCTTGGTCATCATATTTTGGAGCAGTGATTGTTCCAGCTAACAAATCAGCTAGGTATCCATTAATATGAATAGTTTTGATTCATTTTGGCTTCCTCCCTGGAGTTTTGATGCACAACTATTTAATCAACTGGTTTAACTCAGGGATCTCTTTAATTTCTTGTAACAAGGGAACTTCAATCTACAGTCATTTAATTTCCTGTATTAATGTACTTTCCATAGGTGAAATTGTTTCTGAAGCATCTTTCATAGAAATTGGTTTCAATCGCTCTAGAAAAGGGGCTTTGTTTTGTCTTTAGGCACGAGATTTTTTAGAACTTCAATTGGAGACTAACCCTCCTCCTCCTGAGGTAGGTCAGCAGCTCCTACTACAAATGGCGGGTTAGGATCATGTTACATAGTTTCTTGGGTTTGTTCAACGGGCGTGGGTGTTATTTTTGTTTCCTCGGTAGACTTCTTGGAAGTCCATCTATGATTTCTTTGATAGTCGGTTGCGAAAGTTTTTTTCTAGACCTCAACTGTAGGTTTCCACAGTGTATTGCATTGAGTCTGGTGACATTGTCTTGTTCGGTGAAATACACTGAAGTATTTGGACAATTGTTCTTTGGATTAGGGAGTGGTTGTGTCAGAAGTGGTGGTTGGTTAAGTGTTCAGTTGGTTGAGTGTTTTGGAGAGGTGGTAAGAGAGTCTTTTGAGTAGGCATCCTCCTGGGACCAGAATAAAACTAATGTTGGGGTTGATTCCATTGGGGAATGGGATTTTGAGGGTACCACTGCTGTTGCGACTAGTGGGGCCACTGAGGATTACCCCAAGATTGGTTTGTCCAGTCCAGTGGTCCCCAAGGATAGGTTCCTCAATTAGAGGGTACTGGTGGTGGTGCTTGAGGCCAGGGTGTTGCTCATTGATTATTTTTCCAATTTGATTGGGGCCGCTACTTAGGATTAGAATTCTTGCCATAGGAAAAATTACCTCCAATTCTTTGGTTGACAACATTCACCTCTTCCTTGACTGGAGTTGTTCTATTCTTAGAATTTTTGATGGAATTCAATAGCTCGCATTGATCGATGGGGTGGTTCTTGTCACATACTTGACAAACATCAATCTTGTCAAATTTTTCCTAGGGAGAATCTCTGAGCAAATGTTTGTTTCGACACCTAGGGAAATAAATAGAAAAATTCTTAGGATTTCAAGTTTTAGCTTGTATGTTGTCTAAGGTGGTGTTTAGTTGGACAAGAATGTCAGTCTTGAAATTGGCCAATTCCTCATGAAGTTTATTTATGTCATTAGAACCACGTAAGAGGATGGACTTTCTAATACCTCCATGATTACGGGAGAAGTAACGACACAATTCTGTTATTTCTTCCAATCTCAGTTGGGACATGTCTCCTTTTCCCATTAAGTCTAAACTCCTCTTAGCTTCATCATCAAGACCTTTGAGGAATAATTTCTTTAAAATATCAAGACTTATGACTTCTCCACCGCAGCATTTGGACAAGAAGATAAACCTATCTAGGTAATCTTCTAAACTTTCATCCTTATTTTTCCTTATTTTGAATAGTTCTTCTTTTCTATCACTCACTGTGCAGTAACTTTGGTATTTCTGCAAAAATATAGACTCCATTCCATCCCAAGAGGTTATCAATTGAGAAGGTAGTCCCATAAACCAACGCATAGTTGAGTCTTTCAAAGTGGAAGGGAAAAGTTTTAGCTTCTGATTATCATTCTTGTAGTCATATGTTTGACACAAGACTTTGAATTCAAATAGGAACTAGTCAATGTCCTTAGTAGACAAACCTCAAAAGGTTGGTAAGAAGGCTAGTGAGATATTTTTCATTGTTGTGTCATCATCTGCATCAATAGCAATTGGATAAGTGAATGTGTGTGGTGGGGGGTCATCATTATTGTGGTTATTTTCAGCATTTCTACAGTCACCCATGGTGTTGAAAGGGGTGTGATCCTCTTCCACAACTTGCTTCATGGCAGGAGATTCAAGAGTTTGTGAGAGAATATGCTCCTTGACCACTATTTGTTCTCTTTTTGGGGTATATGGGAAGGTCTCAGGTTGACCCTATTCAGTCAATTCCTCTGTAAGTTCTTGGTCTGAGTTTCCTTCCTCCCTACTTGTTGTTGGTACATCGAGTGGGGGGATTTTTGGTATGAATCTTTTGTGGGGGCCTCATTTCCTGACCATGCATAAAAGAATCCAAAGAACTATTCCTATCCCTCAGAGAGGTATTTAAGATATCTCCTACTAACACTAGAAAAGGGCTTTCCCAGAATTGATGCCAAAAAGTGACAAGCTGTCGTTAGGTCCTAACACTTTAGTGAGTAAACACATCAATATATTGACCGGGAAATGTCCAATGGTTGTATGCAATAGAGGACATCTCGAATTGTCTCTTAAGCACTATCCAACTGCATAGAAGTTATAAACTAAGGGGCCTCTAATCTTAAAAGCAATAAATCATCTATCTAGAAAGTGGGAAGATAACTGAAATCAGAAAACAAGAAACTAAGAATCTAAAAAGAATCACCATTAAACTAGAAAGCATGAAAATGATTAATTTAAGAATGCATAAATTGCTGAAGAAGTAAAGCATGTAAAGAAATTAGGAAACATCTATCTAATGCAAAAGATAACAAGCCAACTATTAATCATAAAACCATTAATCAAAATCAAATGAAGAAAGGTGCTCCAAACATTCAAATGTTAAGCTTAGAAACTACGGACTCAGTTACAATGTGCAATCTTGACACTAACAATAAAACATATACTCATGAAGATGAAATACAAACTCAACTATTATCGACTAAAAGAAAATACAAAATATGAAACATAATACTTATCTATCAATCTATTTATAACCCTCGAGTGGCCAACTCTCAAGTGAGACTACAGCTACTTCAGATCACATGCACTGGAAAAATCTCTTTGTTACTTCATTCCACAGACACATACATATTACACAGTGATTTAAAGAATGGCGGGAAAACTCATATTCATATGGTGGTTACTCAAAGACAAATTGGTAGCATAACGATAATCTTCTTCTCTCTTATTATTCATTATGTGTAATAGTTACATATTTATATGAAAAATGACTAACGAAAATTCTATTTTCTAGTTGATAGAGTCTTTAACAAATTTCCAATAGAAAAAGGACTTTAAAGCCCATGACATACAATATTAAAGAGGCTTGTGTGAGCCATTAAAGTTTTTGAAATTGAAAGATAACAGAATTATAAAGACTTGGCCAAAACGTGTGCTCCTAGAATTCTGACCCCCGCTCACTCATTTTCAAAAGTATGAAGATTCGCATTCATTTTCCCTTTTGACTGGAGTGATGATTGGAAGTGGAATTGACCTATGAAATACTTAAGACTAAACCATTAAATCATCATAATTTAGTTTAATTCAATCAACTCCAAGAAATAAAGTTTGCAAGCTTATTAATAAAAAGAAGAGCAATTATTTTTCCTAAAGGTAATCAATTGGCAAGGTTATTAAGGTTGAATGGTTTAGATTTACATATTGAGCCTATTATAATGATGAGGTTATTTTTACCTCATCAATGTGGTGTGGTAATGTGTCTGACCATATCTTGGAACTAGTTTGCATCAAGATTTGTGGGGACAATGGATGAAGCCAATGCTTCTTCAAGGATCTTCTTATGTGTAGGCAAGATTTTTAGCAACTCCATGATGCAAATCTAGGCAGGGATTCTTTTTAATTGATCCAAAACATTATAACCATTAGGTATTGACTTTGGATTAGTAGTGGATGCCTTGGGTGCTTGGGATGGTCCTAGAATGGTAAATTTTCCCCCACATGTGGTGACTCCATAGTCGGCTCTAGATCCTTTAATGCTGACAATGATAACCCACTCATATAAGGATGCAACAACATGGTCATAAACATGGTTCACATTATTATTCTTTTCCTTACCATTGCTATTCCCTTTATTGTGATCTGGCATTGGATTCATGTATAGATCATTAGTTCTTGGTTTCCTGCGGGTTGTTCAATGCTTATGATTTTGTCATCAATGAGGTCCTGAATTAGATTTTTAAGTCACATGCAACTAGCTATCATGTGTCCCTTTATCTTGTGGAAATCACAGATTTGATTCTCGTTATACCATGGTGGTTTAACTTGAGTTTATTGATAATTGTCATAAACATGGATCTTGATGAGATTTGCTTGAACTCACCATTGCATGACAGACTCAATTGGTTCCCAAAGTGGTGTGTATTTATGTTTAGGGAGATACTTCCTTGGGGGTGGTCCCCCTTGATTGTTCAGGTTATTGACCACTTGATTGTTGGCTTGTTGTAATGATGTGTAAGCTTGTGTGTTGTTTTGGTTTTTGACTTGTGGTTGTTGATATGATTGTGTGTTTTGCCTTGGGGCACTAATAACAATTTTGGCATCAACTACACCATCATTAGTAACATTCTTGTTCTTTTCCCATGTGAGAGGTTTTTCATTATAACTAGCTGATGGACAATTGTATTGATAAGTAGGTGTCCCCCCTTGTGCAATAAGGGCTCTTTCGATGTTGAGCATCTTGGGGATCAATTGGCTGTATGTGGTGATGCATTGCATTTTTAGATGGAAGGACAGGGTTTCTTCGAGATTAGCCATGATAGTACTGATTTGTTCTTCGGGCATAGTCCACTTGCTTCTGTTGCCCTTGGATCACCACCATCGCAAGAATTATGTGAATGTTTCCCCCTTGGCTTGTTTGAGAGTGGATAGTTCTTCTAGACTTATGTCCATGCCTATGTTGAATGAGTAATTCTATATGAACAAGTCCACAATTTCTTGGAACTTTTTGATTCTGAGAGGAAGGCGAGAGAACCATTCCATTGTTGGTCCAACCAAACTTCGAGGGAATAGTCGCATTAGATAAGAGTCGTTATATGCAACTTCCATATAGTGGACATGAAATTCCCTGATGTGATCCTCAGGGTTACTAGTCCCACGATATTTTTCAAATTTAGGTATCTCAAACCCTTTTGGGAATGGAACCATCACAATGCTTCTGTCGAATGGATTAGGACACAAATTCCCTTGGTTTTTTGTTGTTTTTCTAGATTGTAGGTCTGACACTTGTTGTGGGAGAAATTTGATTTGTGCAGACACATCATTTTGCATATTAGGTGGTGGGATGAATGTGTTTTGAGGTGGTTTGATTGTTTGAGTGATGGGTGGGTTGCTTTGCATGTTTGTGGGAGGTTTTTGCACATTTTTTTGTGCCAACAACGCTTGTTTGTATGCCTGCAATTGTTGTTGTGCCAACAATTCTTCTTGTTGATCTTGTTGTTGTTGTGCCAACAATGCTTGTTGTTGGGCTAGTAGCCGATTTGCTTCTTGTTGTGCTTGGTATTGTTGCAAAGCTTACCGATAGGCTTGCTACTAAACTGCTTATTGTTGTGCTTGGTATTGTGCTTGCGCTTGAGCTTGTTGGGCTTGATATTGATCTTGTGCCTAAGCTTGAGCTTGTTGGGTGGCTTGTGCAGCTTGTGCGGCTTGGGCGGCTTGTTGTTGTTACAATAAATCTTGAGTTTGCACTTGGGAAACTTTTTGTGCTTCTTGTGCAGATTGTAGTGTCTGTGCTTGTTGAGTAGCTTGTTTTGCAGCTTGTGTGGTTTGTTGAGCTTGAAATTGTTGGAATACTTTTTGATAGGCTTGTTGAGCTACTTGCATTGTGATGTTGTATTGGTTTTCCATGTTTAGATTTGGTGGTAGAGATGGAGGATTCGGGATGGTATGAGATGTTGCGATAATATTTTGTTGAGGTGGTGGTGGAGGTTTTGTTGTATTGATGATAGAAGATTGTATGATGGATGGTGTGCTTGATATACTAGGTCCTTGGAAGACCACGTTTTGAGATATTTGAGGTGTTGTAGATGGTGTAGTAATTGATTGTGTTGTTTGGATTGGTGGCACCTGGTGTTGCAATATTGGTGACATGATCGGAGGATTTGGTATGTTGATTTGATTCATGATTGGAGGATTGCTTTGATTGGGTTGATTGAGGATTGGTAAAGGGTGTTGCCCTAAACCAAGGATTGGTGTGGATGTTAATGGTAGAGGGGGAAATGGTGGGAAGATGGGTGGTGTGTTTTCTTGAGAATGTGATGATGAGGGATCAAAGATTCTCCCTTGTCCAAATAGTCCCCCTTCTCCTTGTGAATTCATGGGGAGAGAGACTTGTGTGTTAAGGGAATATGTCAATGATGTAGAGAAAGTGGATGGATTGTTGGTGTCATGAAAGATGAGTGGAACGTATGGGTGTTTTGGATCTTGAGGGATGGTATTTGGTTGACCCAAGATGGTATTTGTGTCTAAGTCTTGGTTTTTTACAAGGGGATGTATTTGAAGAGCATGAAGCAATGAAATCCCCTTAGTAACCATGGGTTGACTTGGAGCATGAGATGAGATCGATTGTGGGATGGGTTGGATAATATTTTGGAAGGAAGGTGTGAATGATACCGGTGGAATAATCCCAAGAGGTTTTTACACAACACTGCTTACATCATAATCAGAAGGGATTTTAGCCCCTTCCTTTGCTAATTCTAACATGTATTGTGAAGGATTAAGTCTCATCATTATGTTGACAATTTTGTGATTTTTAGGATTTTGGACCATTTCCATGATTTTGTCTTGAGTCATTCCTAGGACATTGTTGGTGATATCCTCAACCTAGCAACCTCCCTCTTGAAGATCTTGTGGTATTAGAGGAAGATTGAGTGGGGGATTATTAGATCCAATGGGGTTGATTTCAGGTGCAGTTTGACTTAGATCACTTGAAGTAGATGTTTCTTTGTTTGTTTCCATGTCCTTGTGTTGAGATCTAGTTTGGACCATAAAATAAGGATCAACTTTCAGGAATATGGGAGGTGAACCTCTAACTCTTTAGGTTGGTCTAAACTTTAGGTACAAAAAATAAAATCTAAGATGTTAAGGATCAAAGGATGGTGATGAGATAAAATGAAAGATGGGTGATGTGAATGATTTAACTCTTTAAGAAACCTTGGAGGGATACTAGAATTTAGGACTTCTAGATTTTTGATTTTGGGTTTAATTTGGATTTTGATTTGGATTTGATAATGAAATTATAAACTCCAAGAGGTTAGATGTTGTCTTGGAATAAACTTGTCCACAAGGTGATAATTTAACTAAGTGTATAAAGAAGGATGAATCCACTCACACTTAGTCAAACAAGATGATTTTAATTTTGATTTAGAAGGATTTTACAAAAGCCTAGTCAAAAGGGATTTTCCCAAGATTCCAAAAGTTGTTTGTGAGATGGGATTTGATTGATGTTTGAGGATGGACGAAAGTGTTGATTTTGATCCTTAGTGAACTTAGAGAGACTTTCATTTACAAGACCTAGGAATTGAAGAACATGCTATACTTCTATGTGAGAAACTCAAAACATTTAAAAAGACTTGGATTTTGACAATAATAGAATGAATACAAATTGGGATTATCTTTTGAAGCGCGTTTGTAAAAGTTTTAGACCAATCTTTCTCTAACTTCGTAAAGCATAGACTAACGTTTCTTGAGATTTCTCAGACTAAGACATTTTTTTGATTGACAAACTTTGGTTTTTGGATTTTGATCTTGTAGGAAATCATTTGAGAAAACACATGTGTGGGGCTCAATTTATCTTTTTATCTTTGCTTAATGGATCCTTTTTACCACAAACACTTTCTTGCTTATATTTTCAACTAAATTTCTATGTCTGAATTTATTTTCATCCCACAAGGTCCATTATGAGGAAATCAAGAGAATCAAGAAAATAGTTCCCTAATATTGACTTTAGAGAGAGCAAATTGAGATATAGGCCCAAATATTTAGAAGCCTCTAAGGATAAATCCCTAGGGACAAGCAGTAATACTTGGACTTTTCAAAGGTATTTGCTTCTTCTAAAGGGTTTGAAATTTGATGACCATTGTTAAATGTTTGTTTTCAAGATTTTGGATCCAAGCAATGTGTTTAACTGACTGAAAGAGTGCACAAGCCTAGGATAGAAAAGAAAATATTTGTTGAATTCCCACTTGGATAAATCCAGTTGTGTCTATTCAGAGCGAATAATTAGAAGCTTGACCACACTGGCTCCCCTCCACGACACTCACTTCTATGGGTCATCCAAGATTTAGTTCTCATGAATCTCTCATGATGAACTTTTCATCTCTACAAAGAATCACAAATATGTGGGATGGATTCGAAGGTCCGACCTCCTAATTCCAACAAATATTGGGATTTTTGGCTACTACATAAGGATTTGTAATAAGGGCATCTAGTTCAAAGTATACAATGATAAACTCCCTCAAGAGGTCTCCCAACCCTTAGAACAAGGGCTTTACACATCATAAAGATACTGGGGGAGAGCTATCATGCATCACTCAATTCATTGCAAACTTTCCTTGCAACCACAAATTTGTATAGTAGTTCAGAAGAGCCTAGCTTATGCTTGTTACCACTTGGGTCGTTCCCTTGGGGTGAGTAATTTTTCCCACTAAGGTAGGCCCTCTAAAGGTAAAAAAAGGTAAGTACATTCGTAGTTCGATAAATCTTTGTTTGCATGAACAAAGAGAGAACACATGCAATTCCTTCTCTCACACTAGCAAGATTTGTTCAATTTTAAGAGCCCAAATTTGAAATGTGGAGGCAATCTTTTAGACAACCTAATTTCACTAGGATTCTTTTGATTCTCAAGATCACCGTGAAGCATGAGAGAAGTGCACACACATTCAAATGACAAGAGTTTTTGGAAAAGATTACAAAACAAGAACAAACACAAATTCTTTTTTTAATCCTCAAAAGCAATAAATGGATTCTTTTTATAGCACCAAATTTGAGTGTGAAAATTGCTTGTTCAATTTTAATCCAAATCGAAATGCTAGTAAATATCTAAGATTCAATTTTAACCAACTTGACAAAGCTTGAGTTGTGGGTTAATTTTAAGTCCAAATTGAATTTAGTTGGTCCTAGAAATTGAAATGCATTAATTCAAGCCTAAATTATCACAAAGAGCATTAAAAAATGTTTTTAGAACTTTAAACTCTAGATCTCCCTTGCTTCTTGCAAATGTGACGCTGAAAGGTAAATGCGGTGCTTTGCCATTGAAAAATGCAATGCTGAAAAATGTATGCGATGCTCTGGTGAAATCAAATGTGATGCTTTGCAAAAACAAAGAGCGTGAATGCAGCGCTATAGCAAAAGTGGCGCTTTGCAGCAAGAAAGTTAGGCAGAAAGCATAGAAGGCATATGTGATGGTGTGTCAAAAGTGGCATGACATAAGTGTGTGAATGTGGTGTGACATGACGAATGTGGTATTGCATGTCAAAAGAGGCACTCTACGACATCACATTTGCAGAAAGGCGACATCACTCCCCTGTAGCTACAAAAAAGAGAAAAATCATGCAAAATTAAACATGTTAAGTTGATCATCCCTCCCTCTAGCGCTAGAATGTGAGCACAAAACCTGCATAGACTAACAAAATATCAACAAAACAATGTCAAACATATTAGTAACACAAATCTAATGCTCCCTATAGATTCTTCAACTAATTTAAGAGAAAACATGAAATAAACAAGGAAATAACATAATTGAAGCGTGTAATCTAATCTAAACTAGCAAAACCTTCATCCCATAGGGGGAGTGGTGCTCCTTTGATGTGGAAAGAATCCCTTTCCCAATCCCTTGATAAGCTTTATGATTTGTTTGAAGATTCAAGGATGAAAATGGCTATAATCTAGCTATGAAACTTAAAAAATGATGGAAAACTAAGAACTCAAATGGCTATAGTGATAATGCTCTAAGTTGTGGATCCATATTATGAAAAGGATGCCTCTATTTATAGAAGCCAAGGGTTGAAGAATGAGAGGATTTTATGAATGTGGAATAAATTGAGAGACAATGAGAATGTGTCAAGTGTCACAATTCTATTGGATGAAGGTGGAGCACATTTTGAGAAATGTGTGAGTGGAAGAGGATGGAGAAGAAGTAAATCTTGATGGTTGAGAATTTGAAATTGTTGTAAGAGGAATTGAATGATATTTGAGAGGATGTAATAGGATTTGAAAGGTTGTAAGAGGAGTAAATGCAGATGTGAAAGGTTTTTGAAAACCTTTGGAGGGAAATTGAATAAGAGGTGGTTGAGAGGAATATTCCTCAAAATATACCTTTGTGTTGATAATTGAGGTAATTAGATAATTAGAAGAAATTGATTTTATGTGCAACTTGGTTAGTTGACCATAGTTGATTTAACTCTTGAAGAGTTAAAATTTGGAGGATTTGATAATGATGATTAGAAAGCTGATTTAGGATTAATTAATTGGAAGAGGTTAAGCGATTTGGGGTATTTGATTTAATTGATTTTAATCAAATAAGAAGACTTAGAGGGATTTAATTAAATGATTTGATTTAATTAAATATGATGAAAATTAGTTAGAAGAGAGGTGAGTTAATCAATAAATTTAATTATTTGATTAATAGCTGAATTTTTTGATTTTAATTAAATAATGTTGATTATTCAATTAAGTGATTAATTTGAAGTGATTTAGGAAGAAATGGTGTTAGTTGATCAAAATCAGACATCCAGTATCAATTAGGATATTTTATGTGTCTACATTTAGTAAATTGTCTTAATTTCAGTTTTGACTCTTATTAGATTAATTTGAATTAAGGTTAAATTTAGTTCAAATTTAGATTTTTCTACTTCAATTTAGATTTAGGTTTTCTTCAATTTAGTTTAATATTTTAATTTAGCTAGATTTGATTTTAGATTTAATGTTATTTTTTCTTTCTAGTTTAATTTTGATTTTTGTGACTAATCTTTGACCTTTTTTTACAGGTTCGAGTGTTCAAGCTTTGAAATTTAAAACCTAAACTTTCGTTTGTCAAAGATTGGAGGTCAAAACTACTAATCATGCTTTACAGGGCTCTTGCTTTAGTTTGCTTTATCTTGAGTGCCTTTTTCACATAGAATTATTAGTGGGCCTAAAAAGAACTTGAGTGCTTGATTTGACATCATAAGAAGGTTTAAAATTTACTAGTGCTTGCATTGTCTTGTGGTTTGCAT
The DNA here is from genome assembly GCA_007258455.2 of Sequoia sempervirens. Lineage (NCBI taxonomy): Eukaryota > Viridiplantae > Streptophyta > Pinopsida > Cupressales > Cupressaceae > Sequoia > Sequoia sempervirens. The sequence continues at coordinate 944,751,808 of VDFB02271358.1, forward strand.
TTTTTTTCTAGGTGTGTATGCACTTCTCTCATGCCATTTGGAAATCTTGAGAATTAGAAACGCCTTTAGACATTTTGTATAACCACCAACACATTTGGATTTTGGAATTAAAATGAACATTATGCAAATGTGGGGCAAGGATATTTTGTATGATCTCTCCTTGCGCTTCGTGCGATCTTGGCTATCAAAAATATCTTTGTCTTGCTTTTTTTACCTTTAGAGGGGCTTTCCTCGAAAGAGAGAATGACTCCAACCAGTTTTCACCTGGGTCGGTATATAAAAGGATAAGACTAAACTATCAATTCCTCATGGTATGTAGGCCTTAGTCATGCAGTGTCATTCGAAATAGGGTACCTATTGTGAAATGTATAAGAGCCCCTAGTAAAGTGATTAAAGCTTTAAGTAGCTTGATGGAAACTCGCAAGGTGCCATGTCTCTGAGTATTGACTAAGAACCTTTCTTATAGTGGCCAAAATCCCTTTCACTTGCTAGCGTAGGAACGGTTGTTCTGAAGCCACCCCACGTCTTCACTAAGCATGTGTAGAGGGAAAAATTCCTCTTTGGTGAATTGAAACTTGGTGAGCCCAAGAAGTCATGAGTGTCATGGAGGGGAGCCAATGCCATCAAGTATCTAGCTATCCACCTTGTTTAAGTGGTTAGATAAATCTGAGTGGGGATCTAGTGAATGGTATCTCTTGAGAAGCCTAGGTTGTGTAAATTGTTTTCAAAGTTTTTGTCAAGATCAAACTAAAAAAAAATTCTATATGCTTCTGTTTTATGTGTGTGCCTTTCAAAAAAACAAGAAAACAAACCTTACACCTGAAAATTGCAACACTTCACAAATTTAGACCAAGCAACATTTTCAAACCAAACAGTCAAAATTAGGTCAAATTCTTGCCAAAATCATATTCAAACCTTTGAGATCCATTTTTATACCAACTTCTCACTGTGATTCTTGTTTAAAACCAGAAACTTGCTCAATTCACCTTGCATATCATCACTCCATTACTAGGTCACCATTTTAGGTACCTTAGCATCCTCAATACTTGCATATCCCAACATCACATTAAGCTACATTTTTTAGACTTTAGGATTGACACCATGTGGATTTTAGGATAGAAGAACTCTCTATATCTTGGTACACATCATTACTTCAACAAAATATTTTCATTTGACCAAGTCACCTTTTAACTCCATCCTTTGTCATTTTGGTGATAATTTCCTACTCACAAGTCTAGTTGGGAAACTCACCCTGTCACTCTTTTCAGTTGTCCTAGAAAAAATCCATTTGACAATCCTAGTTGAAACATTGGTTTACCCTTGGATAGTTAGTGATCCTATTCTTACATCTTTCAAAAGTGTTTAAGCCATCAAGTTCACGATCTAGGTATACATCACCTCTTAGTCATTTGCATCCTTCATACCACAACATTTTAGACCTCTAAGAGCATCTTCATACATTCTAGACTTCATAACATCCAACATTATCATTATCACTTTTAGTCTTGTTGCATCCATTAGACATCTTTTATCCTCAAGATATCAAAAATGCCAACAAAAAAATAGTTGCATTACATTTAAGCATAACTTATTTCAAAAAATCCCAAAAACATAGCCTTAGTCTCATATCTTCCATCTTCATTTTGAGCAAGCCTTATATGGTTGAAACTAGATTGCAAAAGAAATGTTGAGCAATGGATCTCTTTCATGAGAATGAGGACCTTTACAATTATACTAGCACACTCAATTTTGACAATACCATTAATGATCCCCACAACAATACCAACCTTGATAGTCATGACCATGTCAACTTTGGGTCTACATCTTATCAACAACCAAAGACACACAATCCTTTTGAACAATTCCTTGTTAGAGACAAAGATGGAAATGTGTTCATAGAAGAAGTAGAGGCTACTACAAAAAATCCTAAAGTAGCCTCTCTTTTGGATGAAATTTTCATGTAGGACCTTGAACAATATTTATCCAAAATATTACATGAATGAGTTAAACTACCTCAAGGATTCGATGGCAATGCCTTATGTGCAGCAACGTCACCCAAGGAAAACACACAAACAAGCCAAGAACAATCTACACCACAACTTACCATTTCCATACCCATTGGAACAAAAATCTCAAATACTACAACTACCAACACTTCATCCATCTTTGTGACACAATCTATGTCACAACCCATGACACAAACCACATCACAACCATCATTCACAAAACAACCCTTTGGCTTAACATATACTACCTTTGGGTCGTCATCTCTTGCCATAGGGGCATCCACATCTAACATCCTTGGTAGACCTAAGGAAAGATGGGTTCTCATCTAGGGACCTCAATCAAACACAAACACCATGTCCCAAGGTCCTCATATCAATACAAACAACTTGCAAGGACAAACCACAAATGCCCCACATAGTAAAAATACAAACACATCACACGGTTATAATCCTTTTCAACAAGGGCATGGATCACAAATGAAACAACCTCTTAACATATCATATGGCTAGACACAAGGAGTCTTTTTTGGCAACCAACTACATGGACAACACACCCAACAAATGTAGCATAGCTCAACCACTTCCCATGTCCCAACTTACACATCACACATTCATACTAATGGACATAATCAAAATCCTCTACATACGCACAACATTCCAAACCAAAACATGTCATCTCAAAAAAACATGGGACCACACAACACAAATATGGGACCTCATAAAAACATTTCCAACAATCTCATAATAGATGCATTGACTGCCCAATTGGCTACCCTACAAAAGCAAGTGGAAGGGATGCAAGTGTCAAACAAGAAGACCTACTCCTCACATGATTTGCATCCTTACCCATATGACACTAGCATATGCATGCCTCCTTTCCCTCTTGGGCATATCATCCCTACTTTCACCAAGTATAAGGGAAAGAGAAATCCTCTTGAGCACATACGAGAATTCACCACTGCTTGTGTGGATGTTGCATATGATCAATCCTACCTTTTGAGACTCTTCCCTAGAAGTCTTATTGGGCCTGCACTTGAATGGTTTGCACTGATACCTAAAGGGTCTAAAGTCATGGGACAACCTGGCCAATAAATTCATGGAGAATTATTCTTATAACATTGAAAATGATGTCACAATTCCTACCTTATGCCACTTGACACAAGATGAAGGAGAGCCATTTATTACTTTCTTCCAAAGATGGTGTAGTATGGCGAGTCGATGTCCCGTAAAGATTCCTGAAAAACAAAAAGTGGACAGGTTCATAGAAAACCTCAAGCCAAAGTTGAAACTCCCTTTACAAGTACATTGTTGTGCCACATTTGCAGACTTAGTTGAGAAAGGCATGACACTAGAAAAAGTTCTAATCGCCCAAGGTAAACTCACACATAGAAACAAAAAGACACATACCCAATAGACCTCTAATGACAAAAGCAAGTTTTGGTCCTGTAATAAGAATATAAAAAATGGAGTCATAGACACGAAAGTTGTGAATCAAACAGGTCCCACATTGACTCTCAAAGCACCCAACATGAACAAAAATACACCATATTTTTCCAACCAAGTAGCTAACGTGGTCCAAAATACTCAACAACGAGGGCCCCCAAGACAACCAAGGCAATACCCATGGAAACAATACACTCCTTTACCACAACCAATTGAATCTATCTTGAAGAAGCTAGTACAATCACACATTATACAACTCCTAGAGCCCAAACCATATGACCCCGCACAATTCAAATTGTATATGCATAAAATTGGTCATGTCTGATTAATCCTAGCATTTAATTAAATATTTATTATTTAATTAATTTCTCTAAAGTCTGCCTAGGTGGATGGGTTCTGCAACTTCATGGGCCGAGCTAGGGCATCTGAGCCCAAGCTCGTGACTGATCTTCTTCTGCTCCTACGCGGTTTGGGTTGGGTCTTGGTGTGTGTTCAGGGGGGTTGACTCCTTTTTTCAAGTGGCTTCTTTGCTTTCTAGGGTGCACGGCTGGCATTTGTCCGGGTCTGTGTCTTTTGTGCACTTGAGGGTCTCTTTGGCACCCTATGTGGTGGATCTTTCTGCAGGGTTTCTGCAGTGGTGCATGCAGTGGTACGTGGGGGATTGAGAGCAAGGTGTGGTGCCTCCTCTCCTTGCCTAGTGTGGATGTGAGTGGGCTTGTGTGAAAGGTGCTTTTGCTAAGCGTTGTTTGGGGGTGTGGTGTGGGTTTCTCCCATCCAATACCGTTTAGCATTTTTGCATACTCGTCTAGGGCTTGATGGCCTTTTCGAAGGGTGAGACATCTAGGGTGTCTCCTGATTTGGACTTTCATGCGGCGATTGGTTCGAAGTCTCTGACTCAAGGCATGAAATATTTTGATAATAATTTGTTTGCTCCAGATCTAGGGTTTGTTGGAGCGGGTTCGTCTAATGGCTCGAGGCTCAAGAAGATTAACGGTTGTCTCGAGCGTTGCCAAGAGAGGCCTAAATTGGTGATCCCACCTGAGATGATTGTCGAAGATGTTGAATATTATACGAACCACTCTTTATATTGCAAATTTTTGGGGATGAGGGTTTCTCTATAGTTTCTAGAATCTTGGACCCTAAGGACCTGGGCGCCAGAGGGAAAAATGGAGATCATGTTGTTGGCCAATAGTTACTTCATGGTTACCTTTAATTACATGGCTGATCGCACTAGGGTCTTTGAGGGAGGTCCTTATTTCCATAACCAAGTGGGGTTGTTTATCAAACCATGGCATGTTGGCTTTATCCCCTCAAAGGAGCTCCCAAATCGTGTTCCCGTGTGGGTTCGTTTGCCTCGGTTTCCAATGGAATGCTGTCGGGAGGATGCTTTGCACCTGTTGGCGTCGATGCTTGGAAAACCAGTTGGATCCTCATTGCAAACCTTGGGTAAAAAGGTAATGACTTTTGCTCATATTTGTGTTGAAATTGATCTTAGTAAGCCCTTGCCCGATGCTGTAGATATGTGTGCGGGATCCTTCTCTTGGGTGCAGCAGTTGGATTACGAGACTCTTCCTTTCCATTATCGTCTATGTCATGAATATGGGAATTTGCAGTGTAGATGTCCAAGATATAAGCCGATGGAGTCTCAGCTTGCACAACCTCCCCGAAACCCTCCTACGGCTGATAAGGGGAAGGGCCTTGCCTCTGGAGAGGTTGTTGGTGCTGATGGTTTTATTCAGGTTAAGGCTCATAATAAGAACCGAGGCCAGAAGAGGACCTTTAAGGATCGATAGGAGGATGATACTTTTAATAGGTTTGAAGTGCTGGATGATCTCAGCCAGTAGGAAGTGAACCCGGGCTTGCTGAGTCTGGTTCAGGAGGTTGAGGATTCTACAAAAGTGGACAATATCTTTGGTGTTTCATTGAGTCCACTGGGCGGTGATAATTTACACATGGATATAGATCAACAGTTAGTGGTCTCAGAGGTGCCGGTTCTTTCAGCCGTGGCACCGAAAGATGGTGGGGATTTTTCTCCTTCTGGATGAATAGTATGTCCAAATGTGACTAAGTGCAATAAACCCTCTCCTCAGTTGGGCCTTTTATAGAGAGATCTTAAGAAAGGTGGGGTGGAGAAACATGCCAAACTTGGTAGAAAGAAGGATCTAGAAAAGATCAAGTTGATAGGTGAGACTTTGGTGGAGTCAAGGTTGGTAAAGACTCTGTATTCTCTTTTTTCGAACCCCTTGAAATGATTATATTATCATGGAATGTAAGGGGCTTGAACAACGACCCTCGACAAAAAGCAGTTCATGATTTGGTTAGGAAACATGGTCCTGATATTCTTTTTCTATAGGAGACCAAGCTATCAGTGGAGAATATGTTTAGTTTGGCACCTAAGTTGTGGTGGAAGGGGGAGTGTCAGTGCATTGGTGCTCATGGGTCTTCTGGGGGCATAGCTTGTTTGTGGAACCCGTGAAAGATCTGTCCTCTTTGGTGGGTGTCCTCTAAATTTTCTATGTCTATGATTGCTTCTAGCTTTGAGACAGGGGAGATGCTGCTCCTCTCTAATATCTATTCTCCTATTGATCTTTGGGGTAAGTAGTCTCTGTGGTCCCATATATGGTTTGTCCGTAGTTTGGCTCCTTTCCATCCTTGGATCCTAGCCGGAGATTTTAATGCTATCACTAAGTTGGCTGAGAAGCATGGTGGTACTACGCAACTGGAGCCCTCTACGAGGCTCTTGTGTGATAACATTGATGCTTTTAATTTAGTGGATATTAAGCCCAATAATGGTCAGTTTACTTGGAACAATCGCAGGATTGGGGATAATTGTATTGCGGAGAGATTAGACCGCTTCTTGGTTTCCTGTTATTGGATTGGTGGTATGTGGTCTTCTTGTTTTGAAATTTTGGATTGGAGAGGATCCGACCACTAGCTTATCAAGCTGGCTATTGTGTCAAGTCAGGTGCCTCATTCTCCTTCTTTTATATTTTAGCTCATGTGGTTGCAGGACCAATCTCTGTATGATCATGTGGCTGACTAGTGGAGATGTGGTAGACCTTTCTGTATGGCAATGTACACCTTTGCTAAACTTCTTCAGTATGTGAAATATCAGCTCAAGAGGTGGAATCGTCATTGCTTTGGGAACATCTTTCATGCTAAGGTGGCTACTCAGAATGAATTGGATGGTATCACGAGACTAATAAGGGAGAGGGGTGACTGAGGATTTGCTTCAGGAGGAGTGCGAGCTGCGGGCGGAAATGTATTGGAAACAAAAGGCGCAGATATAATGGCTTTAGGAAGGGGATAAAAACACTACTTTCTTCTTCAATTCAGTGAAATCCAAGAGGCAAGGCAATTCTATTTTGGTTCTGGTGAATGACTGGGGTGAGCAGCTTTCCTCCTTTCCTGAGATCTTGGGAGAGGCGATGCATTATTTTTCCTCTATTTTTTGGGAGGATTCACAAGGGGGATCTCTTGAAGAAGCCTAGGTTCTTTCTTGTATCCCCCCTCTAGTTTCTAGAGAAATGAATGAGCTTCTTATGAGTAATATCATGCTAGAGGAGCTTGAGGGGACTGTTTTCCAGATGAAGAAAGGGAAAGCTCCTGGACTTGATGGCTTCTCGGTGGAGTTTTTCCAAGAATTTTGGGATATTATCAAGTTGGACCTTTTGGCTGTTGTTTAGGAGTCTCAGTAGAACAAGCAGTTGCTAAGGGCTTTAAATTCTACCTTTCTTGCCCTCATTCCCAAGTGTGATGGGGCTGATAGGTTAAGTCAATTCTATCCCATTTCTCTTTGCAAAGTCATTTATAAAGTTATCTCTAAGTTAATTGCCGACAAGTTAAAAAAGGGGCTTGAAGAGCTGATCTCTGTGGAGCAGAGCGGTTTTGTGGTGGGTAGGAAAATTCTAGCTGGGATTGTTATTGCAACTGATACCATTCATTATATGGCTAGCTCCAAAGAAAAGGCGATGTTCATTAAGCTAGATATGGCTAAGGCTTATGACAAGGTCAGATGGTCCTTCCTTCAAAAGGTTCTCAATGTCTTTGGTTTCGGGGAAGATTGGATTCATTGGGTTATGAGCTGCGTTACTGCAGTTTCTTTCTCTATGATTATTAATGGAGAGCACTCTGGGTTATTTGGTGCTTCTAGGGGGCTTTGTCAAGGGGATCCCCTCTCTCCATATCTATTTCTTCTCTTTGCTAAAGGTTTGGGGTGGTTGATTAGGAGAAATGTGGAGGTTGGTCTAATTCAGGGTTGGCAGTGGGGTGGTGACTTGCCTCCACACTCGCACCTACAGTTTGTGGATGATACTGCTCTGATGGGAAAGGCTACAATGCAAGAAGCTGCCAATATTTGTAGGGTGTTGGATGTCTATTTAACTGCCTCAAGACAATTGATTAATGAAGATAAATCTTCCATCTTCTTTTTTAATACTCCAGGCCTCATCCAACAACAGATTGCTCAGACCTTGAGATTTCAGATTGGGGATCTTCCTTTGACCTATTTTGGAATCCCTATCTCAGTTGGGCAATTGCCTAGGGAGTCCTGGAAGAGTATTTTAGATAAATTTCGAGTAAAAGTTAATCACTGGACTCATAGGTGGTTATCTTTTGCTGGGCATGTTCAGTTAATCAAGTCTGTGGTGTAGGCTTTGCCCATTTATAGATGCATGCTCCAGGTTGCCCCTGGGAGCTTTGTTAAGCAATTTGATTCTATGGCTAGGCAGTTCTTATGGGCTGGTAGCTTGATGTCTTCTAAATGGAGTTTGGTTAGATGGGAGGTTGTTTGTAGCCCGAAGCAGTATGGGGGTCTTGGATTATGACAGTTAGCTTTGACTGGGGTGGCACTTGCTGCGAAGCTGCATTGGCGGTGGTGCATTGAGTAGGATAAGATTTGGGCCAGGGTCCTATCCCAAAAGTACTTCTTGGGGATTCCTCGGGCTGATATTCCTCGGTATCCCCTTTTTGGGAAGGGTTCGGTGATTTGGGGGACCCTCAAAAAGGGGGCTGCTTTTATTAAGGATGGTTTATTTTGGATTTGCAAGCAGGGGACCGAAGCCCAATTCTGGTTTGATTCCTAGGATGGATCTCCTCCTCTCATCTCTCAGTATCCTAATTTATTGAATCTTTTCCAGAGGTTTCTTGAGGTTGGTTGGTCATGGGTGAGTGACTTTAAATCATTCTCTTCTTGCGAGCAGCTTGAGGTGGCTAGATGGAAGTCTCTTGATGTTTGGCCAGATGTTGGTTTGCAAGAGGATTGTGTTGTGTTGCAAAGTGTTATTTCCAGTCAATGATGTAGTTCTCTCCGGGAGGAAGATGTGCTTGCTTGGGCTCCTCATCCTATGGGTGTCTATACGATTGCCTCTGGATATAAAGTGTTATCTTCCCACAGGGCGATTGGGGAGGAAGTTCAATGGTGGAAGAAGGTTTGGAGCAAGTTCTTCTGGCCAAAGTGTAATTTCTTTGTCTGGTTGTGGACCTGGAATAAGTGTTTGACTTGGGACAATATCAAGAAGAGGGGTTTCCAAGGCCCTTCTGTTTGTGTTTTGTGTGGGGATGTTGAGGAAGAGGCTTCTCACTTGTTTTTATGTTGTCATTTTGCTATTCAGATTTGGCATTTTTGGTGGGGTGTTTGGCGGAGGCCCTGTGTTCATGCTTCCTCCTTGATTGAATTTTGGAATAGTGTTGGTAGACCCCCCTCTATGACCTCTTTCTTACAGGAAGTGTGGTTTGTGGGGCCTATCTTTCTATTGTGGCAGATTTGGTTGGAACAAAATAGGCGTATTTTTCATGGTGAGAAGAAGCTTGTGCAACAAGTTTGGCAGAGAATTTTGACCATGATTCAGGAGACGGTGGAGGCTAAGTGTGCTATGAGCTTTCCGCTGGAGAAAAGGGATGCTGAGGTGGTGGAGAGATTGGGGATTCAGGGGTTGTTTGTGACTTCTGCTTGTGTTAAGAGAAGGCGGAAGGTGAAGCAAAAAATTCATAGGATGGGTAGCTGGCAATTCCTGCCTGATGGGGTTCTGAAGATTAATACTGATGGCTCTTCCAGGGGAAATCTGGGACCTGCTGGTATTGGGGGGATTGGCAGGGATTCTTTAGGTTCAATGGTTTTCCTCTTTTCAATCCATGAGGGGTTGAAGACTATCAACGTTATGGAAGGTTTGGCAATCCTTTGCGCCTTTGAGAGGGCTCATGTTTTGGGGTGGAGAAGGATTATTTGTGAATCTGATTCCCAGGTCTTGATCAATTTGCTCATTGAGTGAAAAGTGGTGGGGGTCAGTTGGAAGTTGGCTATAATTGTGCAGCAGATTCTGTAGGTTAGTCCGTTGATGGAAATGGCGACTTTTGTTCATATTCCGAGGGAGTGGAATAGAGCTACTGATTGATTGGCAAAATGGGCTTCTAAGCGTGTCGTTGGTTGGAGAATCGAGGAGTGGGGGTTTATTCCTCCAAAGCTTCGCTCTGAGCTGGAGGGAGTTCTTGTTGAGGATAAGGCTGGTGTTGGAGTTGGCTAACTTTGGTTGTGTTCTATTTTCGTGTTTTTGTTGTTTCTAGGGACTCTAGTCCTTTGCTTTCTTTGAATTGTTCCTTTCTGACTTTCAATAAAGTTTTTACCCCTTTTTAAAAATAAAAATAAAAATAAAAAAATTCTCTAAAGTCCTCTACATATGATTAAATTTAATTAATTTAATTATATTGTTCATTCAATTTATTCTGTTGTCATGATTAAATAAATCAATTTTATTTAATTATTACACATTCATATGTCTACTTGATTAATTAAATAAATACACTTTATTTATTTTAATTAATTATCACTTTTGAATTAAATTAAGTCTTTTTTATTTAATTAAATTTAAATATTAATTTTCAAATCTTTCTTTTAATTAATTAAATATTTTATTTAATTAATTTCATTTACATGTCATTTCTTTAAAAAAAAAAGTTTAATTAAATATTTTCCATATCTTTTCAAAATCATAATTAAATATTTTATTTAAGTATGAAATCTTCCATTATTCTTCAAATCTGGGGTAAATATTCTATTTTAAGAAAAATCTTCGTGTTACCCATAAATGAATAATTGAATTTAATAATTCATTATTTATCTTCTTCAAAATCTTTCCAAAATCTTACAAAAAGATGATTTTTACAATTCATCTTTATCATCTCATCTTAACACTTTTTCAAAAAAGGAAACAAAGCTTGTTTTATGTTTTCTTCTATTTTTCTCTCCAATCTTATTCATCTTCAACCATTCGATCTACCAAGAATTTTCACAGTCGTTGATCACATCAGCCAATCAGAATCTTTCGAAAACTCTATAAATATCACAACCAATCCGAGCATTGAGGCTAATTAGAGATTACTTGTATTTTAGCATTATATAATTTTAACATCTTAGCATTATCATTATCAGCTTTTAGTATTCATAGCATTATCGTAATCTTTCATTTTATCAGTTATGTCTTAGCATAGTATTGCATGCATTCATATTAAATCTTGTCCTCTAGGAAGACCGTTTGTTGAGCCTAGCCCAAAGATCTGAGAGCCAGTTGGAATCAACAAAAACACTGGAGATAGAGGATAATAGGATGACATCAATAACAGAATACTGAGTTTGCATCTCTATTATTTTCATATTCTATTTTTGATATAATGTCTTATTAGTGTGTTTGATTTATTTGTTTTAATTTGCATTTATCACACTCTAAAATTGACCACACATTTCTGGCACCCACCATGGGGCCTTGCCCCATTTTTAACATCTATTTGCAGGTTTTTTGATAGGATTTTGGGTATGTGCGGGATTATCATGGAAAAAACAGGCCCTTAAATGGCAAAAAATTCAGAAAAATCAAAGTTAGGCAACTTGACGTAAAAATTTGAATAAGTTATCTATATTATTTCAAAAATATGTAAGAATAGAATCTATAGCAAATTGAATGTAGTTTCTAAACTACTAGATTTGTTTAAAAAAAATTTTTATTTGGTGACAATTTGAAATTTCAATGCAGTAGTAGTTAAATTTCAGGGAAAAATAAGAAGTAGGTGTGTCTAACCACCCTAACCACAATAAAATGATAATATTTTTTTATAAGATTTTAGATATAAGTAGAGGACTCATGTCCTGATGTGATGCATATTTTTTTATAATTTTTTCCCAAGTAAATAATTAATTATGATTTTTTTATTACAACTTTTAAAAAATATAAAAAACTTGTATGTCTGACCATCTTAACTTGGTCAAAACTTCATAAAATTGAATTTTTCTTTTTTTAATCCCATATTATGCAAAGCATAGAATGTGATGCATGTTTTGGATTCAAAAAATGTTATACCATTTGAAAGCTATAGATGTTTTTCAATCAACCTATCAATTAGGACTTTAGTCATAATTTGAATAGAAAAAGAATAATAATTACTTGTTTAATTCAAAGTAAATCATAATTTTTATTGGTGGAAAGTTGAGAATATTCTTTAAAAACCCTTTTCGTCTCATCAATTTTGGGTAAAAAAAATGTCGTCAGCCACATACCCATCATATTGCCACTTTTTGGCCCATCATGATCCTGCACATACCCTTTTGCGTTTTGGAATTTGGATTTTCGGCAAAAATTTTTGTTTTAGCACATCTACGGGTTTCTGCAATGCATACAGGATTTCTTTCGGTGCTTTTGCAGGTCTTCCGGTGCATCCAGGAACTATTTCAGCGCATTTAAGGAACATAACAATGCTTATAAGGAACAGAATGGCGCATATACTCTACTCAGTTTACTAAAAATTCTGCAAAATTTTTACTACATTTTATTCTAGCACATTTAAGAGTTCTTTTAGCACATTTAGGACGTTCTACAGCGCTTATAGGATCTTTTTTAGCGCATTTACTTATTTTTGTGGTGCATATAGGGAATCTTTTAGCGCATACAGGTTGTAATTAAACATATTTTTGGGTCTGACACCTTCCGCAGACAGAATCTTTTTCTGATTTAAAAAGAACCAATCTAGGATAGTCACATTCAATTTTTAGAAAGAAGAAACCCTAGGGTAGACATGGATTTAAAATGAAGTAATATAGGATAGTCACCACATAATGATTTTGTAGTTAAAATTGAACAACTTTTTTTTGTGAAGCAACATCTTCACTTAGATTAGATCATTGTGATTTGGGTTTTTAAAAAAAGAACATTGTCTACTGTGTTTGTGGCAATAGGTCTATGCTCTCCCCTTAATTGGGTGACCAAAATACCAGACTTTCCTTTTACATTCATGCAATTTCAATGCTTTATTACATCCTTTAGAAGGCCTGCTCCTGTGGGAAAAAGTACTCACCCAAGAGGGACGACCTAAGTGGGAACTAAAGCCAAGTTTTCCAACCCACTATAATCAAAAGTGAATTCGGAGAAAGTCTGCAATTTGATGGTAGTGTGCAAGATAACCATCCCCAAAGCCTTTGTTCTAAAGGTTGGGAGGTCTCCTGAGGGAGTTTATTATTGCCGCATCGAACAGAAACCCTTACTACAAACCTAGTGTAGTATCTCACCATGTCAGTTTCCAAACATCATAATAATCATAGTGTAAGGGGAGGGAAGAATCTGCCCCCAAGATACTCACCATATAACTGCCAAGGACTGTTTGCTCAGGGGATTCAGTATCCACTTCTATCACTCTGAGTACGTGCTTGGAAAAGACAAAAACACAGGCACCCCTTCAAGGGTGACACGGCTGTGTGAGTCGATGCAGTTTTAAGATGTGGGTTGTTGATTATTATGATGACCTACTTGAGTACTAAGAGTGAGTCTGTTTGAATTGTATTTTATGTGCCAAACCTGTGAAAACACTTTTTGAAAAAAAAAATTGAGCATACACTTGATTTTTAGTATAGGACTTAAGAACAACTATTTTCAGAGTGGATTTTGTGTTTTCAATCACACTAATTCAAATATAAGGTCATCCAAAATGAACATGTCAAAATTTTGCTAAAACTGCTCACAAACTGTTTAAAAATTACCTTGGAAAACTGTTTTAGCACATATAGGGTATATTCTAGCGCATATGAGGTCTGTTCTAGCACATTCACTGGTTAGTCTAGCGCTTTTAGAGTTTGTTTTAGCGCATTGAGTGTTTTAGCGCATACGCTAGATATTCTAAAAATAGTTTTTCAGTCACTGTCACATCTTTTCTGTAGCGCATACAGGACACAAAGTAGTGCATCTGAGACATATTGTAGCGCATTTGATTGTTCTCTAGTGCATATGCCTATTTTTGTAGCACATACAGGGGATAGAGTAGCACATCTAGCACCTTCCCCGAATCATTCTTTTTGACATATATGAGTTTATAGTATCCTCGGTCCAGTAGCATATCGACATTTTTCTCATGCTTAGGGAGTGGAAATCTACCAAATTTTTCAAGAATTCAATTTCCAATAGAATCAAGAAACCCAAGAAACCTCTAGGTTACAAGAAAACCTTACAATGAAGGAAGTTTTTATACAAGAGTCGAAATGTCTTGCTCCATTACCACAAATTTCTCCATAGGTACCAAGATTTTGTTAGGGGATTTACTGACGAATACGTTGTAGACCCTTTAGATTCACGAGCTTATTTTTAGAGACAAGCTCTATCACAATGACACAATCAAAATCAACCTCTTGAGTTCAATTATATACCACAACCTTCTATTGAATATCCAACACATCCCAGTCAAATCCTCCAGTGAATTAGGCTATACTTATCATTCTTCAAAAACAAGGATCAAAATCTTAAAAAGTGCACCTTTCAAACAATTTTTTGATTATTTGATTCAACTTCCCCAATAGGATTCTGATATCCTTTATCATTGGAAGCCACAATCAAGAATTAGGAACATCTTTTGATCATATCATAAGATTTTCATCTTATCAGATCAAAATATCATCATTTGTGCATTTATGAAATTGTGATCTAAGTCTAGAAGAACGTTTCAAAATAATATGCCTATTTTTACAAGATCTCAATATAATAAGTTGAAAGAGGATATTCAACAAGAAGTTCATACCTGAAGAACTCAAGAAGAGGGTGAGACTAGTAATACCCTTTACAGTGTGAGTCATAATCCCCTTTTTAAAGATAACATGGGTGAAAGAGAAAAAAATCCATTTGCTTTCAACAGGGATGGGAGCAAAACTCCTGTGGAGAGTGATGATGAATGGGATGAAGAATGTCTTAGAGAGGATGAGCAAGATCCCAAGTTTCACAAAGCCTTAGAAAAGATTTTGGAGCGCAATAAAGAAAAATATTTTTTGTATCTAGCTAACAAAGGAGCTAAATTGCCCTATGATTTTGATACTGAGAACATAAAGAGTAATCATGATGAAACACCCTTGTCTAATCTTAGTACCTTGAATCAACAAGTTAAAGCACTACAAGGAAAAATTAAAGATCTACAAGGGGGAGCCATAACAAAGACATATGCTCTTGATGACATCTGTCCTTATCCTTTTGACCGACGTCTCAACATGATCCCATTTCCCAAACACTATGAAATCCCAAAGTTTGATCGTTACAGTGGGAAATCAGATCCAATAAATCATATTAGGGACTTTCGAAATATGACTTTAGAGTTTGCTCATGAAGACACATACTTGATGTGTTTGTTTCCTAGAAGTCTTGGAGGCCAATCTATGGAATGGCTATCAAAAATCACATCGCCCATCAAGAAATTTGAGGAATTGATTAATGAGTTCATATCACAATATTCCTACAACATACAACATCAAATAACCATGATTGATCTCTGCAAGGCTAAACAGAAACCTGGTGAACCATTCATTACATTTCTTCAGAGATGGAGAAGATTGTTCGCTAGATATCCATGCCACATTCCTGAAAAGGAAAATATCACCACTTTCATAAATAGCTTAGATCAAGAGATGAGCTATCATCTTAATCTTCATTGTCCTCCCTCTTTTCAAAAATTGATTGAAAATTCCATCACCATTGAAAGTGCTTTTGTTCAGAGAGGGATAATCAAACTTGATAAGGACAATCCTAGCTCATCCAATCATCACAATGACAAAACTAAGTTGTGGACTCGTAACAAAAATGTGGTAAATGATGGTGTTGTAGATGCAAATCATGTCTCGACTAATCTGTTTTTTCTTAGTGCTCCTCACAACAATAACTATAACAACGTCAACTCGGTCACAAATCCAGGAAACAATCCTCCTCCTCTGAGGAATAACATGAGTCAAACTTTTAATCCCAACTAAGAGAATGCCAACAATCAAGGTTACCGTGGAAAAAATAACAACAACAATTTCTTAGGAAGTACCTTGAACACAAATCCACAATGATCTTCATTCTTCTCTAGCAGAAGAACTTTTACTCCACTGGGTCAATCTCTAGAATCTGCCCTTAAAGAGTTGATGGCAAAGAACGTTATCACCCTATCACCCCAACAAAATTTTGAACCCAGTGTGAAGCCCCCGTCATGGAATGACACATACTATTGTGAGTATCATCGGTGAAAGGGCCATCACACGAATAATTTTCAAGCCTTGAAAAATGTGATCCAAGATTTGATAGAAAATGACACCATCAAAATACAAGGACACCAACAATCAAACGAAGACCACCAAGCATTTTGCAACCCTTTGCCCAATTATCAAAAGGGTAAGTCTTCGGGAAAAAGTATGAATCATATCAACAATCATATAATCAATCATATCTACACTAATGATGAATGGGTCAACATTATTAAAATTAAAGAAAATATGGAATATAGAGAAGTCAATGCAACAACAAGAGCACAAGCTAAAGTTGTCTTAAAGGGTGCTTCTTCAAAAACCAATGTGCCCCTACCTCGACATCAATATGACTTAGTCAATCAACTTGGAAAAACTCCTGCTCAGATTTCTATCTTAGAACTCTTGAAGATTTCCCCAGCACATAAGGAAATTTTAGAAAAGGCCCTCATTGAAACAACTATATCCACCGATCTGGATGTAGACCAATTTCAAGCCATGGTAGACACTTGTCCTCACCCACATTCCTTTCATTTTCCAAAAAAGATGATGTCTCCATGACACATCCCCATAATTCATCGCTATACCTAGAAGTCATGATCCACAAGTTTTGTGTCAGACGCGTCCTAATAGATGGAGGTGTTGGTTTGAATATATGTACTATGAAGTTAGTTCGGGCTTTAGGATTTTTTGAGGATTCCATTGATCCTAGAAGAAAGATTACTATTAAAGCCAACGATGATGAGGAAAGAGTGTCCAAAGGTTTAATCATGCTACCAGTCAGCGTGGGACCTGTTATCAAAAATACTTTCTATCAAGTGTTAGATCGTGATCTTGCATACAACATCTTGTTGGGTCATCCTTGGATCCATGAGATGCAAGTTGTCCCATCCACATATCGTCAATGTCTTAAGTTTCCTTATGACGGACAAGAGATCACAATACCAGCTGAAAATTCAAACAATCAAACTTGTTCCAACATCAAAGCTAGTCAAGATACTTTGGTTCCTAACAATTGAGAAGCTCCTGCTCATACTTCTCTCAAAGTTGATACGCAAATCAGTTAGTTAACGAAAAGCTTCGACAAGCAACTACGGTTCAAGGACAATGGAGTAGGGGAGTACTCTCTCTGCCTTGTGAATCTACCTGTATCACCTTGACCACATGGACAACCCTCTATTGCACAACAACAAATATCCATAGCATCCACGTCAACACAACCACCAACAGAGCCAAATATAAATTTTAATGGACGATTTATCAAAGAACAAATCCCTATGGAAGATTCTGAGGATAGAGAATTTTTAAGTTGGCTCTATAAAGATGAAGATGAAATAGTTCTTAATATCAAATTACCAATTGATCAATATGGTAAAGGATATTCAATCATGCAAAAGATGGGCTATGATGGTAATGGCCCTATCAGAATAATAAAAGGAGTAGTTGAGCCTATTTACCTTCCAGGACTTGCTAAAAAGGATAAAATAGGACTAGGCTATGCTACTAAATCAAAAGAAATATCACCTAAATAGTTGCATGATACTGTCCTCACATTGCAAGAAGGGTCTGATATAAGGGAAGTCTATTTGACAGCAATTTAGAATTTCATGGATAATAACTCTGACACAGATTCTGGTGAATATGAATGGGACACCATCTATAATGATGAGTTTTGGAGGGACAAAAGGGTTGATGTAGTACACAAGTACACCCCAAATATAATCGAAGGAGAAGGGTCAGGGTCCCAACCACAAGAATTTGGACTACAAGGTGACTATGATTCTAGTGATATCGAGTCAGATTTAATCGAACAAGATTATCATGATAACGGTACCATCATTGATTTGCCTCATACCTCAGATCCTAGAGAAACCTCATTATGACATTAACTATATCAAATCTCATGCAAACCAATGACCCGCTACCACTGATCCATCCCAATCTCATTAACTGGGATTCATCCAAGCCTATCAATCTACCTATGTTCCCAAGTGACGAATCTATCATTAACTTCCTTTCCATAGAAGATACAAATTATTGTTCCACTAGCAATTTTTGGCACAGTCTTTAATCAGGAGAGTGTCAAGTCTCCTAGCTGCAAAAATAAAAATAAAAAATAAAGATCTAATGGTGAAAATTAGAATCTGGTAGTGTTAGATCAAACAAAAGATAAAACAAAGAGTGTATCGGATGGTGAAAACCTTTTTAAGGCACCTGATGATGGGATATTTGACACTCTCCCGAAACATTATCATGAGCGATCGCCTATCTTGATTGAGCCTACCAAAGCAGTTAATCTTGAAACTTCAGAAAAACCAAAGATTCTATAGTTAGCTATATCAATGACATATAAAGAAGTGTCAGAGTTCATGGAATTTCTCATAACAAATCAAGTCAACTTTGCTTGGTCTTACACATACATGCTAGGTCTTGATCCTGATCTTATAATGCATCACTTTACCATCAAACTAGGAGTTAAACCAGTGAAACAAAAACTCAGAAAGATGCATCCTCATGTGGCACTATTGGTTAAAGAACTCAAAAAACTCCTTGATGTGGGATTTATAAGATCAATTGACTATGCAGAATGGATCTCCAACATCATTCCTATATCCAAGCCCGACAAAAGTGTTATAGTGTGCACAAATTTTAGAGATCTTAATAAGGCATTTCCTAAGGATTATTTCCCTCTTCCAAGAATTGATACTATAGTAAATCTGACAGCTAGCCATTTCATGTATTCACTAATGGATGGTTTTTCTGGTTACAACCAAATCAAGATTACAACTAAGGACCAGGAAAAAATAGCATTCACATGTCCATGGGGGACTTACTATTGGAATGTCATGCCTTTCAGTCTAAAGAACGCTGAGGCTACTTACCAAAGAGCTATGACTACAATTTTTCATGACATGATGCACACATTCATGGAAGATTATGTAGATGACATATTGGAAAAGTCATACACAAGAGAAGGAAATCTTGAAGTATTATCCAAAATATTTGTGAGGTTGGAAAAGTTCAAAGTTTTCCTCAACCCTAATAAATGTGTTTTTGGAGTTACATCTAGGAAGCTTTTAGGATACATAGTATCAGTAAAAGGAATTGAATTAGATCCTGCCAAGGTGAAAGCAATCATGGAAATTCCTCCACCAAAGAATATCAGTCAGTTGAGATCATTACAAGGATGACTTCAATCTATACGAAGGTTCATTGCATAGCTGGCTGATAAAAGCCTACCTTTCACACATCTATTACATAAGAATGTTCCTTTCAAATGGGACGATAAGTGCAAATTGTCCTTTCAACAGATCAAGTAGTACCTTATGAACCCACCAGTTCTAGTACCACCAAATCTAGACAAACCTCTAATCTTATATATTGCCGCAATAGAGACATCTTTAGGGAAATTATTAGCACAAGAGGACTCTACAGGAAAAGAATGTGCAATTTATTACATAAGCCGAACACTTACAGGTCATGAACTCAACTACACTTTTATCAAAAAGGCTTGCCTCGCAGTAATCTTTGCATCACAAAAGTTTTGACACTACATATTAACTCATACAATCAATCTTATTGCAAAGATTGATCCACTCAAGTATTTGTTAAGCAAAGCTACATTGACAGGATGACTAACAAAATGGGTTATGATCTTAAGCAAGTTTGATATCCATTATGTTGATCGCAAAGCAATCAAAGGGAAAGTTATCACTGGTCAACTAGCTGAAGCACCACTACAAGCAGAGCATCCCATGCACATTGACTTTCCAGATGCTGATGTCTTCACTGCAGAATCCAAGCAACCTTGGTCTTTATACTTTGATGGTTCTTTCACTCAACACGGATCGGGGGCAGGCATACTCTTTGTCACCCCTCAAGGAAATACCATTTCTCAATCATATCGGCTAATGTTTCCATGCACTAATAACATAGCTAAATATGAAGCTTTAATTACTGGACTAAAAATAGCATTGGAATGGAGGATCACAGAACTACAAGTTTATTGTGACTCACAGTTAGTCATAAATCAGATCAATGATGATTATCAAACCAAATATGACAAATTGTTTCCATATAAGAAGATGGTTGACAATTTCAAGAAGTACTTCATAGATATCAAGTTCATATAGATTCCAAGACTTGATAACAAAGCAACTGACGCCATGGCCACGATTGCATCATTGCTACAACTCCCAAAAAATTAGGCTCGCTACGAATTTCTAGTGGAACAATCATTTGTACCTGCCTATGACACACCCAAAAGCCAAATCATTTGCCACTTAGTAGGATCTGATTCACCTTGGTATGGCAAGATTTATACCTACCTAAAAGATGACATTTTACCAATTGACTTATCCCGTAACCAAAAGCGCAACTTTATCTGTCAATCCTCTCGCTATACCCTTATCACTGACACTCTCTATTGCTGCGGTCTTGATGGTACTTTACTTTGATGTCTTGAATGTGACGAATCTGACAAAGCTTTACAAGAAGTCCATGGTGCCATTTGTGGTACTCATTCAAGTGGACTGACCTTATCCAAGAAATTGATTAGAATGGGTTATTATTGGCCGACTATGGAAAGGGAATCATTCACTTTCATAAAAAAGTGCTCTAAATGTCAGATACATGGAAATCTTATCCATGCACCAGCACAGGAACTACAACTATTTGCGTCAACCTAGCCATTCTCTCAATGGGGGTCAAATCTAGTTGGAAAAATTCATCCTTCATCATCAAATGGACACAAGTTCATCATCATAGTAACAGAGTACTTTACCAAGTGGATTGAGGTAGTACCTCTCACTAAGGTCACCGGCAAACAAATCTCATCATTCATACTCAACTATCTCATTTGTCGGTATGGTATTCCCAACTCCATCATCATAGATAATGGACGACCATTCAAGAACTAGGATGTTGATAAACTTTGTGAGAGATTCCATATTCAACATAGATATTCAACACCTTACTATCGACAAGGGAATGGCCAAGTAGAGGCCTCAAACAAAATGATACTAAAAATCTTGAAGAAGACTATGAATGATGTAGGGAAAGATTGGCATGTTTAGCTTAATCCCGCATTATGGGCCTGCAAAACTAGTGTTTGAATGCCAAGAGGAGCAACACCATTTTCTCTTTTTTATGGAGAAGAAGCCATTTCGCCACTCAAGGTTGAAATTCCATCACTTAGAGTATCACTGAAAGGTCTCACAATAGATGATGAATGCAGAGTTTCTCGACTGCAAGAGATGAAACTCCTTGATGAGAAGAGATAACAAGCAACTGACCATTTGAAAGCATATCAACAGATGATGTCTCATAGCTATATCACAGAGTCAAGCCACGTACCTTTCAGGTTGGTGATCTTGTTCTGAAGGAGAATCCATGTAATTAGCAAGGCAAAGAAGAAAGGTAAGTTTGAACCAAATTGGTTGGGTCCATACGTGGTCATCATTGTATACAGTTCAGGAGCATCCAAGCTCTCAATTCTAGAAGGGGACCTGTTTGACAATCCTATCAACAACATGCACCTAAAAAAAGTATTATTTCTGAAGCAGTCATCATCATTAGAAAAAGTCTTGAAAAAATACAAAAACAACAGAAAAAAAGTCTAGAAGAAATCACAAAAATAGTAGAAATAGTCCTGGAAAAATCACAAAAATAGTAGAAAAAGTCCTGAAGAAATACAAAAACAGCAGAAAAGGTCCTGAAATTTTATTTTTTATTTAAAAAAAAACATCAAAAAGAAATAAGAAAAATGCAATAAAAACAAATAGTGAAAATCTGGCAAACAGACACTATTTGTAGCTCTCCATCTATTAGTTCATGTTTTGCACTTAACTTCTCAGCCTTCATTTTCAATGCATCTTTCCATCATCTTAGGGCCATACCAGCACAATACTGTCATCATTTGTCTAAAGTGATAATGTCTTACCATGGCTTGATCATTATACATATCTATTTCGGCAAGTTGTGTCAATACTGGGGGAAAACGTTGACATACTGGAGACAATCAACTTTTAGAGTTTACTGAAATAGATAGACAATGACATAGAATCCACTCAGGAAAACAACAATCAAGTCCTATTAACAACTATCCAATCATTGATCCATAGTGCAATAGTTTTCAGCTAAGTACCATATCATGACTCATATCTAGATGATCTAAAAAAAACTAAATAGTGTTTGGAATAGCAGTATTATGTTTTGAACAATGGTTGTTTTATTTTTTCGATATCATCCCTCTGGAGCACACTCGATGATGTACTGAACTAGAGTGGCGAGGAAAGAGGATATTTTTTCTTTGTCTATTGTCTTGAGGTTAACTATCAATCTATTGTAAATATGTCATGAGACATGATTTTCCAAACATATCATTGATGGAAGTTCAAAATTTGCATCAGAAAGTGGTTAATCTTTGTTTTTTTATGCAAGAAATACTTAGGTCATCTTGGTTCTATTATACCTTGATGCTTGTGTTCACTTGCTATATCAAAAATCATGAAAGTTGTACTCAGGTCATCATTGGTGCTAATTTCCCCTCTGATGCTTATACATACTTCCAACATTTTAAAATGCTCTATGATGATTCAAGTAGGCTAACAAAAGGCTCAACAAATGGTTGGTTTCATTTAGTATCATTTCATTTAGTTACATTTCAGTTAGTGGCATTTCATTTACATCAATATACATATATGCATATCGGATGCACATTAGAGTTTTGAAAGGCTGAAGAAAAACATCAACGGCTGTCATATCTCTTTGGACTATTTGTGGAGGACATTTAGAAATCATTATCATTTCATCTAGGTCCTATACATATCCTCTAGTTCATCATTTATCATTCATTCTTTTTAGCATTTTAGGTACTTTATCATTTAGTTATCCATCATTATGCATTTGGAATTTTTCATATCACATAGTTTCATTGCATTTCATTGATCATTCTCATATCATTCATTTTCATGTCATTTACATCCTTTCATTTATCATTCATTTCTCCATTTCCCATCATTTCTATTCATATCATCAACTTTTATCATTTTACTTCATTTTGACATTTTGTTTCATTATCATTTCATTTTCATCGATCATTTCATTACAATATCATTTCACTATCATTACATTACATTTCATTACACTGTCATTTCATAACATTTCCTTAAAATATCATTTCGTTTCATTATCATTTCATTTTCATCGATCATTTCATTACAATATCATTTCACTATCATTACATTACATTTCATTACATTGTCATTTCATAACATTTCCTTACAATATCATTTCATTACATTATCATTTCATTACAATATCATTTCATTGCATTAACATTTCATTTCATATCATTTCATTACAATATCATTTCATTACACTGTCATTTCATTACATTATCATTACATTGCATTAACATTTCATTACATCTCGCTACATTATCATTTTCTTATTTCATATCATTTCATTTCATCTTTTCATTTCATTATCATTATCATTTTTATCATATCTTTATCATTATCATTTATCATTTCATAACATTTCATTATCCTTTTTTATCATCATTTCATGTCATTATTATCACCATGTCATTACATTTCATTACAATCGTACATTTCATTTCATTATTGCACTCATTTGTCATTTTCATATCATTTATTTATCATGCCATGCATTTATCATTTTCATATCATTTTCATAAACATAAAACATCCATTTCCCATCACATCATCATTATTTATTGCATTCGAACAATCTGAAAACACAAATTTTGTACACACATTTCCACATCATTTGCCAACACATTACAAGAATTTCAAAAATCCCATTGCATATTTTCATTAATCACACCATAGGTCATCTACCTACATGACATCATTAGTACACATCATAAATCTTCATCATAAGCATATTATAAAATCATCATCATAAGCATATTATAAAATCATCATCATAAGCATATTATAAAATCATCATCATAAGAATATTATAAAATCATCATCATTAGCATATCGTAAATTATCATCATGAGCATATCATAACTCACCCTACATATCATGATCAGTCATCAAATCATTTACATACATATCTATATCACATCATGTAGAAATAAATGCACATCCATATCATCATATCATCAAGACAACACATCATCAAAACTCATCGCCGTTGCATATCATTGCTCATCAAACATAAATACAAATGTCCAAATGTCCAATGAAACTCAAACAGTATAGAGAGATACATGAGATATGATAAAAAAAACAATACAAAACTGGATACATCAATAATCCCGCATCAATGGCTCAAGGCTGGCTGGTGGACCCCCCTGATGGAACTGGTCTCAAGGATGATGGCTTGCCACTCGTCCCTGCATTAGGATCCCATTGAGGCCCAATAACCCCCATGCTTTATGTTGTTGTCTGTGTTCTACTCCTGGTCCTACTGTGGGACCGTGGGAAAGGCTCTCTGCGCCCAGGAGGACACAACTCCTCATATAGAACTCGGTAGTACTCCACCTCCCTAGCCATCTCAAAACCCTCTGCAATGGCCTCTCACAATGACACACTCTCCATAGTACCCATGAGCCTCTGAGCTACACCCTCTGCCTCTGCTGCCCACCGTCTGAAGGAATCCCTCTCTGCTATCAACTAGGCCACCTATGGTTCTGGGGTAGGAGGAGGTACCTGTACCTATACCTGTGCTTGTGCCTATGTCTGTGCCAGCTGTGTCTATAGCTACGCTACCAAACCCTAAGCCTGAGCCAACTAGCTCTACAATTGCACTTGTTGTCCCTACAGTGTCTGTACCTGGGCCTGTAGAGTATCTATTTGTCCCTATTGTGATGTGGAGGAAACCATGATCACTGTCCTCCATCCAATACCATTCCTTGGCCTTCACATAATCTGAACACTACCCAAAAATTTTGACCTCGGTCTCACTGGCCTTTGCTCCCCACCTCTGCCCTCTCCATCGTCATCTCCATCACTATCATCTGAGCTACCCTCCTCTCCACTCTCCTCATCCTCTCCCCTAATAGCTTCCTGCTCACCACCCACCACATCCTCTTCTCCCTAACCCTGGCTCAGGTACCACCAAAATGGGTGTCAGCTCATCTGGACATGTATATCGTGGAAACGAGTGGGTGTGATAGTAAACTGAATACTCCTCTAGCATACGAGCATCCACAATATCTGGTCTAGGATCCCATACCTCAGGCTGCAATGCCATATACTTGTATACACGATCTAGTAAGCAATGCAAGGACCCCATCCAGGCTCATCCTTGCACCATCCATAGTGCACAACACCCTGTGCCATACCTTGTGTGAAACCAAACTACCTCTGTACTTGTAGGGCCAAAAATATCTCTATGATGAATGGTGTGCGGCCTATCAAAAATTGAGGTATACCTACAAACGACATCACCAAAGGATCTATGTCCTGTTATGCCTTGCATAACCACCCCATTTCATTTTATTTTGGAAAAAAATGGGTCCCTCTTTTCTTTTTGTATTGGTCATCTTTGGTTGTCTGGTTGGGTCTTAGGAGTTCTTTCTTTTTGCTCCTAAGTCTATCTTTTGTTCTGCTAGAGGCGGGACCGGAACCAAATCCAAACATGGAATTATTTCAAGGTTTCTAGTCTGGATATGGTTCCAACTTCGACTTTGCCTTTTTCTTTTCTTTCTCTTTTGTTTTGTTGGTTGTTTTTGACTAACACTTGGGTTGGTCCATCCTTCTGTTTGTTGGTCATTTCCTTGTGTTTTGTTTGTTTGCTTGCGCAGGATCGGAACTGGGATTGGAACTCACATGGGAAGTTTTTCAAGTTTCCTTTTTGTTCTCTTCCCGACTCCACTTCCGCTCTTTTTTTCCTTCTTGCTTTCTTTGTTGTTTGGGCCGGGTCCGGTGTTTGCTCTGGTCCCGCTTCCCTTCTTCTTGTGTTGTTCTTTGCTTTGATCAGGTCTGGATCTGGAACTGGGATCAAACTTCCAACTTTGTTTCTATTCCATTTTGGTTTTGTCTCTGCTCCCGTCTTCGTTTGTTGTTTTCGGTCGGTCCTTTTGTCGGGGCCGGATCTGAGGTTGGAAATGAAATATGGAACTTTGTTTAGCTTCTCTATCTTGTTCCTAACCTGGCTCCGCGCTTGTGTTACCTTTTGATGTTCCATTGACTTGACTTAACTGGGTGATCACGTCATTGGCTCTGTCCCCGATATACCACATTTATGGCATTAAATGTAGCTTGTTGGCACGCGTGAATTATTAATTAAAGGTTTAATTATGCTTAAACTGCCTCATTGTTATTATTATACAAATTTTTTGAGCAAATTACGGTTAGGAAACTCTCAACATAATCGATTTGATCGCGGGAACGGATTGCAGAGCGAATCTTGGTGAATTTTTGGTCAAACCTAGGGGGTGTTTTGAGGTAGGTTTCTTTTGCTTTCTTTTATCCTATTTTGTTCTTTCTGTTTTTCATTTTAGCATGTTCATGGGAGTGTTTCTTCTGTGAATTTTTTAGCTTGGTTGTCGTTTGTTTCTATTTTGTTCTTGTGTTGTCTGCTTGTCTCTTTCTTTTCCATTTCATGGGGTTTTTCTGTCGTCATTTTTTTTTGTCATTTGTTCTGCTGTCGCTTTCGTGACAAGGTTCATTTGTCATGCTCTGGTTTTGACTAGGGTTGCAATTTTGAAGGGGTTTCTTTGCTTGGATAATGAATTTCATTTTGAAACCCTGTTCTAGTTTTATCACGTCAGTTCGGGTTGTTCGTACGAGTTTTCCGTTGTGCCCTTGTTTTTCAAAATGAAGGTATCAAGCGAATTAGGGTTTCACAATATAACCTATTCATGGTTTTAATGATTTCTGTACAGATGAGTTTTTGGGGGTTTAAGTTTTGCTATTTCTAGTTTCTGTTGGGGCCCATATGACCTAGGGTTTGGGGGCCCAGGTGACCATCTTGTTTTCAAGACTCTTCATTGGCTGAATTTATTCCACTCCCAGTCTTTATTATGATGACTATCTTTACTCTGGCCGGAAGCGGATCTGGGAAGGAAGTTGAACTTGGAAGATAACTTTTGTTTTTGGTCCAATTCTCGTACTCATCCCACCTCTGACTTTGTCTTTGATCTACTCCCATTCCTTATTATGACATCACTAACTTTACTCATTGTCAAAACCAGATCTAGGGAGGAAGTTGAACTTGGAAGTTAACTTTTGTTTCCCGTCATGTTCTTGTTCCGGTCCTGCCTCTGAATGCAAGGTTTTGGTCTGGTTCCCGTCCTGCCCCCAACTATGTTCTGGTCTAGTTCCCATTTCGGTCCCGCCTTATACACCTTTTTTTCCATATCCAATCTTGATCCCGACCCCGCCACTTGATATAAAACATTGTCTATGTCTGATTCTTCTACGGTTCCACCTCTGATAAAGGCATAGTTTGACCAAGTGTTATCTTAGGAGGATGGAGCAATGGTTATATGATTGACTAACTTGGATGCTTTGTCTGTCTAATACAGGGAATTGTTGGAGGTATTAAGAGATTTTGGGAGCATCAGATGAGGCCTCTCAAAGGAGCCAGCCAGGGGAAACTTCATGGCAAGGATCTAGGCCAAAGAAGATCAAAGTGGAACAACTCCCATATACCTTGAGATGTAAGCATAGGGAGGTTGTCCTCACAGCTAGCAAAATTGATTCTAATTGGACTGACATCACTGACACCAATTTGGGTCCTTTCAACTATGAAGAATTGTGTGAGGATACTTTCACTAAGGAGCAGGTCACACCAAGGACAGAAAGGATTGTTCAGTGGGGATTAGCACATGTTGCACTCTTCCCTCTATCTATTCAATGCCCGAAGTTGATTCTTGCAGCAGCTGGAGTATATAACCCTGCTACTAGGAAGTGTGTGGATGTGAAAGGTAATGTCATTATTGACTTCACACCTCAAATGATCAAGTTTCTATTTTAGATACCTGATCCTAAGAATCCTAATCAATTGAATGAGGTGGAGGAATTGAAGCTTTATAGTGATAACAAGGAGAGGAATAGAATCTACATGAATAAGACTTGGATGAGAGTGGAGAAGAAGTCTCTGACCAAGCTTCTAGACCAGCCTAAGAGGGTGGATTTTAGTAAAGAAATTGGAGATATAATCATGTTCCTTTCTAGGGTGTTTGGGAAGAGGGATGCTTCACTGTTTAAGGAATGGATGTTTCCTTTTATTCAAGCTATTTTGGATGGGAGGCAACAATTTGATTGGTCAATGATAGTGTATGATAGCATTCACAATTAGATGATAAGGGTGAGAGAAACCAAGTGTTTCTTTATGACCTCCTATGTAGTCTATGCAGCTGCCCGAGTGGGGATCTTTCGTGGACTTCGAATAGTGGGTATATTGGGAGAAGCCCAAGGATAGATTAAGGTGTGGGAGCATTATAACTAGCTCACCTTGAAGGAATCTGAGCAACATTATAGAAGGGTAAATGATTCCTTTCTTTATGTCATTATCAACAAACTTAATGGTGATGTTGGGTATAGACTTAGCAGGGAGGCAATGGCTTTTGTGAATGAGTGGGGACATTGGTTTATCCACTACCCCACATTCACTTACTTCAGGATAGTAGGCTTTGATGGTCACCCCCATTTGTTACCTAGATGTTGTGGTGATAGGATCATTTTAATGGAATTTATTTATCAAGCCTTGGCTGTAAACCTCCAGTTTAGTAACAAACATAGGACTAGGTGCCATAAGTTTCCAATGAAGCTAGGAGCCTTTTGCTGTCCACACATTCAAGAAGGTAAGGTTGTTTGTGATGAATTAATTTATCTGAAGTTGGGCTTGTACACTGCCAGGAAATACTATGACCCCAAGCACAAGATGAGGGCTTTTCTCCCTAGTTTCTTTGAGAAGCGCTTCAATATATTGGAGGATTTTTGGGAGGACTTGCAAGATGAGTATGATCTTAGGAAGAAGAATTATGAAAGGATATCTATCCCACTCATGATTGAGTTTGGGATAAAGGAAGACATTCCTGATACATTATCTGATGATGGGATAGTTTTGGATCCTAGATATGATGCAGATAATATTGGAACTAAGGATCTTGATCCAATAGATTGGAGTGCAGATGAGACAATTGATATAATGTAGATTGCTAGACCAGTGCTTGATAGGAGTATCCAATGGGTGAGTTTAAGGATTAATCAGGCCAAGGCTACACCATCTAAGAAGCGGAAAGTTGTAGGTAGCACCCAAGGATATAGAAGGGAAAAAGGAAGGGTGGCACCTAAGGAACCCTTAGAGTTTTTTCCTTCTAAGCAGCAAGAAGATGAGGTGGTTCCTCAAGACTTTTCAAAGGTGCAGGAAGATGAAACAACTACAACGGTGGGTGTTTCTACATTTGCTGCAAAAGAGGTACCTACTCAGCCCTTTGATGCATAGGATTTAGGTCATGAATCACCAATGGGAGCTCTTCATGGAAAAGTAGAAGCCTTGAGGAAAATGGAGGGAAAGGTGGAGATACATAATATAGAAACGGATTCAAAAAAGACTCCCTCGGATAAAGAGCGTCATGTATCAACATCTTTGGATATGACAGATGATGCAGGCACTGAACACATGTTGATTGAAGAGGATCAGTGGAAACTATTTGAGGAGGCAAAAAGAGAAGTTGATGCTAAGGCACAAGCTGAGGCATCAGCTAAGCTACAAGAAGAGGAGGCTAGAGCACAATCTGAATTGGTGGCCAAGTAGAAGGAGTTGGAAGATAAAGTGAAGGTCAATGAGTTAGCTCAACTGCAACAACAAAAGGAGCAAGAGCTCAAAATTCAAGAAGAAAGGGATAGGTTGATAATGCAACAAAAAATTCATGACCTTGAAGAGGAAAAGGCTCAGCAAAGAAGAGAAAAGGAAGCCATTCAGGCTAAGCTTAAGGAACAAGAAGAGGCTTATAAGCAAAAGGAAGAGCAAGAACATTTGAACAAGGAAAGAGAAGCTGTTGAGATTGCTGAGTATGAAAGGAAGTCCAACGAGGCATGGGACTATATTGAAGAGCTAAAGAAGCAGTGGGATGAAGTGTTAGAAAAGAAGGAGGAAGAAGAATGTTTAAAGAAGGAGTTGGAGGCTAAGAGGTTGCAAGATCAAAAGGATAAAGAGGAAGCAGAGAGGTTAGTATAGGAAAAGGAGCAAGATGATCAACAAAATGTGCAGGAGGTTGATTCTCAACCAGGGCCTACATTGTTATAACCTCTCTCTTAGACTATTGTTGCTTCTTCTTTAGCTCAGGTAGTCCCTACTCCTATTGTCCCTACTTGGTTAAAGCTGGACTTAGAAATAAAACCAGTTGTTCAACCACAACCGTTGAATTGGGAAGAACTGATGAAAGAGATTGGGAAAGAGAAACCTAAGAAGAAGGCTTGGGTTCTTCACTCCACTAGGCTCACTGATGCTGGAGAGATCATTTCTGAATGTGCCATACCTATAATTGAGAAGAGTCATGATGATATGCAAATGACCTATTATCAGTTGGGGGCAGTGAATTTGGGAAAGCCTACAAGAAATCAACAAATGAGTTTAATTGATATTGTGGCTTCTTCAACCAAAATCCGGATGATCAAAGATAAGAAAAGGAAGGATGAGCTTAAGGCTCAATTAGATCAGCTCCATGGTTTCTTAAAGGATGTTTCTAGTCCCATTTCTCAATAGGCTACTCTTCCTGAATCCCCAGTTTTGTTAACAAAGAGGGAAGCAGATGATTTGATTCAGATGAAAAGCAAAGTAGGGATGATGGACAAGTGGTTGGATAAGCTTAACCAGGAGGTTGATGATATTCTTGTTGAAGGCTCTAAAATTCATAAAGCTTCTCTTGATTTAGTAGGAGATCTAGATCAGCAGGCTAAGGATTTGGACAAGCAGGATGATGAATATAAGGAATATGTTAAAAAGCTTGAAGACGTCAGCAGAGTACCCAAATCCACCTTGTTAGAATATTCTATTCTTGAGAAAGGTAATGAGAATTTTGTAGATAAAACTATGAGCTTCATAAGATACAAGTCTAGGGTTGTGCATGGACATTAGGAAGAAGTATGGGAAATGAGTAAAGACTTGAATCAACAAATGGTTGAGCTAGAGACAGTTGTGGCCATTGTACTCAATTTAGATTCCTCAAACAAAGAAGGTTTGTCATTGGATAAACTAAGGGAGAGATGGAGGAGTAGATTTGAAGAAATCATGCAAAAAGGAGATGATGGGGAGAGTTTATTGCTAGATCAGTTTATGGATATCTGGGAGGAGGTAAAAATGGCTAAAAAGGAACTAATCAAGTTAAAGGAAATGCAAAGGTTAGTTTCTACAGAGTTTGAAAGAATCAAATTTGAAGGTGATTGGTTGGATGGGCCGGATTTGGATACTCTCCAGCAGATATTCTCTAGTTATGATGAATATATCCTTGAGCATTCAGTGCAAACATGACTGGCTCCTTTCATCATGTTCCATATGCTCTTCTCCTTTTTTTGTGGATTCTGACATGAGTTCGACTTTGGGTTTGGTCTATGGATTTCGCTTTCTTCTTGGGGTATCATATTTCCTTCTTGTACAACAGAGTGATCAACCTTGAAAGTAGGGGTTTTTGAGTCCACTTCTATGTTCAGTTTCGACTCCATGAATTGTGGATCTTGATTTATGATTGAGAAATTCGTGCATGTGGCACCCTATATGTATTTTTAGAATCTACTTTGTAAAGTTTGGCTAATTGAAGAAAGATAAGCCACCTGAGGATAGAAGATAGAAACTAGATCTAGGATTTCAATGTTTTAGAAAGATACTCTGAACAATTTAGTAAAAGGCTTGATTATTTTACAGTTTTCATATGTTTTCTTGTGATGATTTTGAAAGTTTGGATCCATTTTGATAAGGTTAATGATATATTATTAATCCATATGCCAGTGTTTTTCTATGCTTAATTGTTCTTTATTTGATGAAAATCAATAGAAGGAACTGGATTCAAGGTCATGTCATTGGATTATCTGTGAATTAAATTGTTATGGTATTCATTTGATCTGTACTTTGGATGATGAGTGAATGATTTGTTTGAAGTAAGTTAGTGAACGTTGATGATATCTGAATTAGCATTATGGATGTATGCAGTAGTGTAGTTTATCCTATGGATTGCATCTTGTTGTAGTTGTGGTTAGGTAGAATGAACACTCATTGTTGACTTGCATGTCTAGATACGTAAGGATTTTATTCATGTTTATTTAATTTAAAGCTCTGTTTCATCTTTTTCTTTTGTTTAAAACCCCCTAAACATAGACTACCTGATGTTATGCATTCTTGTTCTTTATTACCAACAAAGGCCCCTTGAACATTATTGTTATATCAACCACTGAGTGAAATCAACATAATTGAGAACCAATTACCAGGACCTTGGGAGTTATATTTCCATGTGTTATCTTTTTTTTTTAGGAGAAATAGAATAGAAATATTTTGTTTAATGTTGTGTTGTTTTGACCATCAACAGATATGGTGCTAGAAGGAGGGCCTGAAGAACAAGCTGGCTCGCATTGGGTCATTCTCACCAGATAGGTTCGAGAGAGTTCTTAGATCTTCTCAGAATCCTGAATTATTTGTTGAACTTCAAATCCCTGTTTGGGCTCATAGAGTCTTGATTCAACCTTTATCACCACCGCTCACACCACCTGGGTTTCCACCAAATCCACCTACACCACCTCACAGGCCACTTTCACCCATTCCACAACTGGCTCCACCTGTATCACCGCCAAGACCTATGGCTTACTTCACTAATAACCCTTCACCATTAGGGACTATCCCTGGTGGTATACACGATCTCCCAAAGAACCCAAAGAGGTTTTGTCCTAAGTACATGCATGGGGAGTCAAGAAGTGTCGAGGAGCACATACAGGCATTTAAAGATGCTTGTACCCGTGCTCAGGTGGCTCATCAGGACGTTGTGTGCAGATTGTTTCCCTATTCCTTGGGAGACATGGCGTACAATTGGTACCTGAACCTACCCCAAGGGTCGGTTCTAATTTGGATGGATTTAGAGAACACCTTCATCAACTAGTTTAGGGTTTATGTAGACCTTGCTATCCTTTACCACCAGTTTTCCACTATAAGGAAGGAACACCATGAACCACTGCCTCTATTCACCACCAGGTTCTAGAGAATGTACCGAAGGTTGCAGGATCCTTACTTATGGCTGAGAAAATTGCCATCTTAGCATACTTAAGGGTTGTGGACCCTTTGATTGGTTTATTCTTGAAAAGGACCTATAATGCTAATGAAACTGATTCTTTGGCTAAGGTATATCATCTTGCCATTCAGTTGCAACAGCAGATCAGTCTACAATCTGAGAGTCTAGGAGGAGTTCTCCCCCCTTTAGGATACCCAATGTCTAATCCACCCCCTCTATTCAATATGGTCCCAGGGATGTCATATTCTCAATACGGACCCATGTCTGAATTCCAAGCTTCACCCCCCTTGCCATTTTTTAATAATGGTCCCCAGGATTCCTCCCAGCAAAATCAAAATTACCAAAATCAAGCTGGAGGATCAAGTTCAGCTAATCAATCTTTTGTTGTGAAGAATGTAGAAAGTGAAAAGACTCTCCAACTAACCAACGAGATGGAGACTCTAAAAAAGACACTATCTCAGATGTCTAACGACATGGCTCAACTCAAACAAAATCCTCCTTAGAGCCAAAACCAAGGTTTTCAAAATCAGGGAGGATATTCTAATCAAGGTGGTTATCCTAACCAAAATCCTAGTCAGAACTATAATGCCAACCAGAATGCCAATGGGTATTTCCAAAACCAAAACCCCTCTAATCAAAACTATCAAGGTCAAAATAGAGGATACAATCAAAGGCCTAACAAAAATAGGCCATGGAATACTGGACCCAACAATGGAGGAGTTTCCCATAATTTTCAAGTAGGGGATGAGAAGCCGCACACTGCTAATGTGGCAGACCTCAACCTAATGACCAATTGGTGTAGATTACATGATACGGTAGTCCATTCTGAGGTGAATTGCCCGAAAATGGAAAAAATTGTTAACATAGCTCAAGCTGATGCTCCATTCCAGGGTGCATCCAACAAATCTGGGGGATCAACGGATACATCCATGGCATATGATATCTTTGAGGAAGAACTTCCATTTCCCAACCAAGAAGACAATGAAGTGGTAGAAGATGTATATGATGCCCAAGCCTTCCAAACCAAGGGAGGCCATTTCCTTAGAAATCAGAACAGAGGGCCATTCATGACCTCTGCCCCTCCTAATAACATGTTCCCCCCAAATCAGAATACTGATAATAATCCACCACCACCAAATAGGACATAAGATCCTCAGAACAAAGGTAATTCATTTTCAATTCCTAAATATCAGGTTAGGAATGATTCAGAATTTGATTTCATTACAGAGATGCAGAGGCAGAAGACTTCAATGTCTTTCTTTGATGTTCTGAAATGGTGCCCTGCTCAAAAGGAAATCTTGTTGAAATCCTTGGGGGAAGCAGATAGGTCGAGAGGAAAAGAAAAGGTGACTCCTACTAATGAGATGAATGCAGCTCTCTACAAAGGTAAGACTGGTACTCCACCTTTCTTGCTAAGTTTGAGAATTTTTGGAAAGAATTCACATAATTGTCTACTAGATTCTAGGGCGTCGGGGAATGTCATGCCTTTTTCCATTTGTAGGAAGTTAGGTCTGATTCCACTCTAGACAAATAAAAAGGTCATCTAGTTAGATAAAATAGAAGTTAATGTGGTAGGAGAGCTTAAAAGCATCCATGTACAGATTGGATCCGATCCAAGGATCCAAACTTATGTGGATGTCCAAGTCAAAAATATCCTAGAAACCTATGGTATGCTCTTGAGCAGAGACCTGATGAAAAGTCTAGGTGGATATTTGTTTTTGGATTTCTCACACATGTGGCTGCCCTAGAAAGGAATAGCAAGCCATATCAGAATTGAAAGTGAGCCCAGGCTCAAACATATGATTACTGAATATGACTCCCCTAATGAGGTAGCCTATTTCAAAACCGAGATAGGAGTGTACTAGTAGGAGGAAATCATGACCTTTTAAGTACTTCATTCTGATGACCCACCCCTTTCACAGCAAAATGACCCAATGGTTACTATTATTCAGCAAGTCCTAACAAGGAAATTACAACAGGATAGGCTGGTATTGAGAGAGGAGATCGATATGTGGAGTCTCCTACTTCCTAACTGGTGTAGGGTGCATTACCAGTATCATTCTAAGTTAACTTGCCAACCCTGTGTAGACATTTTGGAGCATGTGTCTAGGCTAGAAGAAACTAGTGAATCTCAACCCCAAGCCCCTACTAATGAATTTCCATTTCAAGCTAAGGATGCAACTATCCTTACGAGATTCAGCTCTGCTAAGAGGGAATCATCTTCTCAACTTGAGCAGACTCAGGTTATGTGTTCTGAATTATCACTTGAGACTGAGCAATCTCAGTCTTATCCAATTATACTTACCCCAGAAACACTTCCAATGCCCAGGACATTGGTGACAAAAGTACCAAATCATGACCTAGCTCAACGGGAGGTTCATGAATCACTTCCTGAACAAGTTCTCAATTCAGGAGAATCTTCCAATGAACTGTGCTCCCATTTACTTTCAAGTATTGATGATCAGAACCATTCTAAGCCGTCATATACTTCTACCAAGCAAAAGACTGTAGGCCAAAAAAAGAAAGAGATCCCAGCCCCAGATCAATTGTGGATTCTAAAATTTGATGGCTCCAAGTCCAAATCAGGAAGTTGAGCAAGGGTGGAATTAACCAATCCAAAGGGGAAGACTTACTTTGCTTCCTATAGGCTACAGTTTGGTTGCACAAATAATGTGGTAGAGTATGAAGCACTTGCTAGGGGCTTAATGTTTTCTCATCAGAAGAAGGTCACATCTCTTATGGTGATGGGGGACTCTGAAGTTATTATCAAACAGGTTCGCATCCAATATACCTGCCATAATAAAAGATTGGTTGCTTACAGAAATAGGGTTTGGAATCTGATCGAGGACTTTGACGCTTTCAAAATTACCTTGATTCCTAGAGAGAAAAATCAGATTGCAGATGCTTTGGCAGTTACTGCTAGTACTTTGGAACCCATGCAGGATTCTAAATTGAAAATATTTTCAGTTGAGCTAGTTTCAATCCCAGCGGTCCCTGATAATGTTCAGAATTTTCAGGTCTTTGAGGATGACCAACACATACTTGCCTTCTTGGAAAGTTCAGATGTCTTTGAAGGACAGATCATAGATGAATCAGATAGAGATCAGGGAGAATGGGACCCTGAAGATTGTGATACAGAAGGAATAATGAACTGAAAGAGTAATAGCATTCCCAAGGGGATGGTAGCCTTAGAAAGGATATTTGATTATGATCCTCGAGCTTAGGAGAGAGTGCCAAAGCAAAGTGAAGGAGGGAAGTATGAATCCATTAATCTGGCTGATTCGGGCCCCGAAAGAAATGTCCTTATAGGCAAGACCTACCCTGAGGAGATGAGAAATGAGATAATTAAGGTGTTAAAAGAAGATATTGCTGTAATTGCCTGGAGCTATGAAGATTTGAAGACTTTTGACACCTCTGTGATCACACACACAATACCACTGAAGCTAGAAGCCAAGCCCTTTCATCAAAAGCAGTGCCCGATCAATGCTTTGATCGATCCTTTAATACAAAAGGAAGTGCAGAAGCTCTTATCAGCAAGAATCATCTTCCCAGTAAGGCACTCCATGTGGGTTGCCAATCTAGTTCTAGTGCGCAAGAAAAGTGGGGAGATCAGGTTGTGTGTTGATTTCAGGAATCTGAATAAGGCCTCAGAGAAGGATAACTACCCACTCCCTTCTCTTAATGAGGTATTACAAACTATTAATGGGTCCTAGATGATGTCGTTCTTGGATGGCTATTCTGGGTATAACCAAGTGCTTGTCAGTCATGAGGATAGAATGAAGACTTCCTTTACTACAAAATGGAGAATATTTTCCTATAGATGCATGTCGTTTGGCCTCATTAATGCTGGAGCTACCTTTCAACACGCAATGGATGTGGCTTTTAAGGATTTAATAGTTAAGTGT
Organism: Sequoia sempervirens; assembly: GCA_007258455.2. NCBI lineage: Eukaryota > Viridiplantae > Streptophyta > Pinopsida > Cupressales > Cupressaceae > Sequoia > Sequoia sempervirens. Next base: position 944,788,879 of record VDFB02271358.1, read on the forward strand.
ATTATTATATATGTAGATGACTTGACAATATTTTCCAAGAAAAGAAAGGATCATGCTGCTGATTTAGTAAAGGTCCTTAAGAGATGTATCAGCTATGGAGTATCTCTAATCTAGAGGTTTTTGAAAACCTCCTATTTTTTATCATCACAAAAGCAATCTATCAGACTCATATCTATCTATTAGACTCATATCAAGTGACCCATATCAATCAATGACTCATATCAAGTGACCCATATCAATCAATGACCCATATCAGTGAACCATATCAAATACTCTATCTAAGTGACTCGTATCAAGACATCAATACAAAATCTATCTATATGCACATAAAATAAATCTATTATATCATCATTTACTATTTTTTTTCTTTTTCAGGAAAGCAAATTTATCACACAATCAAATCATCATCCTATTTGTATTTCAATCACGAATGCAAATATGTTTCAATCAAATCAATCTACTATTTGTTTTCTATCACAGAAAGAAAATTTATCAAAAATTCATATCAATCATTTACTCTTTGTTTTTCATTTTTTGGGAAGCAAATTTATCAGCTATCTACTCTTTATTTTCTATTTTGGGATGCAAAGTTATCAATTTATCAACATGATGACATGACAATTTCACTATCTATTGACCAAGGAAGCAATAATTCATCATCATTTTCATCATCAAGCATTCTGTCTATTTTCCTAAAAGTGCTACTCTGTGGACTAAATGCACTAAAACCCTAAATGTGCTACAATTTCCCCCATATGCGCTAAAACCCCAAATGCGCTGTTTTGTGCCCTGAATGCACTACATCATTTCCTAAAAGCGCTATTTCCCCAAAAGTGCTACTTCACATCTCAAAAGCGTTATTTCACCCCCTAGATGCGCCAAAACCCTATAAGGATAATCCACTACCTAAATGTCCTAATGTACCCAATTCAACCCTAGCCTCCTAGATGCGCTACTTCATTCATCGAATGCGCTAAACTGTGAAAATCTAAAAGTGTTATTTTATGACCTATATGCACTAACAAAAACCTCAAATGCATTATTCTATTTCCTAAAAGTGCTAAAATGGCACATTCAAACCTAAAACCACGCTATAATCATTCCAAAATTGACTAAAACTGAAAAATTTCAATGCACAATGGTTCGAATTGACTCACTGGTGGGCCATACGCGGTTGGTCGCTGATATCAGCAGGACCACTCGAATCTATGTCGATGAGTAGGGATCTCCATCACGCCACGCCGCTATCAGAGCAAAAGGTTCCTCCAAAGTCAAAAAAGTGCAAATGACTTTTCTTTTTACCTTTTTTACCTTTTAAGAGTCAAACAAAGTGGGTTTTTGGTGGCATTTTTTTTAAAAATGGGGCATTTTCTTTTCATCATTTATCGGGAGCTAAATCACTGCGTCCCTTTCATCATCCAACTTTTCTCACCATTAGTGATTTATCGCCCAAGGGGGAAACATCAATATTAGAAACATATCAGAGTCAGATCAGGGGCATATCAATTAATTTTTTCAATCAGGGGAAAAATCAAATGGGGCAAAAATTTCAAAAAGCAGGAATATTTTCTTTGAAGCAATGCATTTCACACATCACTTCAAAGAGGGGCAAAATGTATATGCATAAAATTGGTCATGTCTGATTAATCCTGGCATTTAATTAAATATTTATTATTTAATTAATTTCTCTAAAGTCCTCTACATATGATTAAATTTAATTAATTTAATTATATTGTTCATTCAATTTATTCTGTTGTCATGATTAAATAAATCAATTTTTATTTAATTATTGCACATTCATATGTCTACTTGATTAATTAAATAAATACACTTCATTTATTTTAATTAATTATCACTTTTTGAATTAAATTAAGTCTTTTTTATTTAATTAAATTTAAATATTTCTTTTCAAATCTTTCTTCTAATTAATTAAATATTTTATTTAATTAATTTCATTTACATGTCATTTCTTTAAAAAAAAAGTTTAATTAAATATCTTTATTCAATTAAATATCTTCCATATCTTTTCAAAATCATAATTAAATATTTTATTTAATTATGAAATCTTCCATTATTCTTCAAATCTAGGGTAAATATTCTATTTTAAGAAAAATATCTGTCACCCATAAATGAATAATTAAATTTAATAATTCATTATTTATCTTCTTCAAAATATTTCCAAAATCTTACAAAAAGATGATTTTTACAATTCATCTTTATCATCTCATCTTATCTCTTTTTTGAAAAAGGAAACAAAGCTTGTTTTATGTTTTCTTCTATTTTTCTCTCCAGTCTTATTCATCTTCAATCATTCGATCTTCCAGGAATTTTCATAGTCGTTGATCACATCAGCCAATCAGAATCTTTCGAAAACTCTATAAATATCACTGCCAATCCAAGCATTGAGGCTAATTAGAGATTACTTGCATTTTAGCATTATATCATTTTAACATCTTAGCATTATCATTATCAGCTTTTAGTATTCATAGCATTATCATAATCTTTCATTTTATCAGTTATGTCTTAGCATAGTATTGCATGCATTCATATTAAATCTCATCCTCTAGGAAGACCATTTGTTGAGCCTAGCCCAAAGATCTGAGAGTGAGCTGGAATCAACAAAAACACTGGAGATAGAGGACAATAGGATGACATCGATAACATAATACTGAGTTTGCATCTCTATTATTTTAATATTCTATTTTTGATATAATGTCTTATCGGTGTGTTTGATTTATTTGTTTTAATCTGTATTTATTACACTCTAAAATTGACCACACACAAACCCTCTTGGTGGGATGACAACGCCCTTTGTGACTACCACCGCATCAAAGGGAATAAGACATCATCATGTTGTCTACTGAAGAACATAATCCAAGACCTAATTAAAAATGGTGCCATAGAGGTTGAAGGACAACAACAAACTTCCAGCCAAGACCATACAATTTTGAAAAATCCATTACAAGACCATGGTCAAAGAAAACCCTCCAGTTTGAGTCAAAAGATAGACAACCAAGCCAATTATGCCAAGACAACCTTCGATTACTCACAGATAATTGATCACCTCCATGTCACTGATAACTATGTCAACACAATCACCATTAAAAAGGTTCCTAAATGTGTCGTCACTACCCACAGGGCTAAGGTTACTTTATCCGGTCCTTCTTCGAAACAACCACAATCCAAAGACCAATATAATCTCATTGACCAATTGTGAAAAACACCTATACATATTTATATCCTTGAGTTGTTACGCCTATCACCTAAACACAAAGCTATCCTCGATAAGACTTTAAAAGAAACCTCTATTCCTACTGACCTAGACCTCAACTGATTTGAAACCTTGGTTGGATACTTGGCTAATTCACTCCATGTCTCCTATTCTGACAAAGACTACTCTACACAAAAGTCTAACCATAATGACCCATTACACCTTGAGGTATTTGTCCATCAACACAAGGTCAAATGAGTCCTAGTAGATGGTGGAGTTGTACTAAGCATTTACACCTTAAAATTGGTCAAGGCGTTGGGCTATTCTGAAGCATGTGTAGACACAACCAAAATTATTGTAATCAAGGCCTATGATGACGAAGAACGCTCTTCCAAGGGTGTCATCACACTCCCCATTGGAGTCGGACCTGTAGTGATGAACACCACATTCCAAGTTTTGGATCTTGAACTTCCATATAACCTTCTCCTTGGTAGACCCTGGATTCATGCCATGAAATATGTGCCTTCCACCTATCATCAATGCTTGAAATTTCCATATAATAGCACCGAAGTAATGATCATTGGTGATCCTGATCCCTTCCAATATTGCACTAATTTAAGGGGAGTTCCCTAAACGCCAGGTGACTATCAATCGAGAAGCTTACGCATATACTTCTCCATCCACTTCATCCAATTATGTCAATCCCTCCACCCTCATTAAATCATCCACATCCAAAACCCCATCCGTCGACCCCAAAACCAAGATCTAAGACAAAGGTTGTGGGGAGTATAAACTGAATATTGCCTATTGCATCACAAAGCTACCTAAGTCTCCCCAATCTTATGGTAAGCCTTGCTTCAAGATAGAAGCGAAAGTTATCTTTAAAGTTCCTCCCACCACCACCTTCACAAAATGGGGAGAGGTAAACACAAAAGACATTGAGGATATTTCAACCTAGATTTACAAAGATGAAGAAGATTTCTCACCATTACTGATAGAACAATATGGAAAAGGTTTTGAGCTCATGAAACAATAGGGTTATGATGGAATCAGTGGACTTGGTATACATAAAAATGGAATGAGAGAACCCTTGATGCCTCATAAGTGGTTTAAGAACTCAAGGTTAGGGTTCATACCAATTAAGATTGGGTCTCCATGTACTAAGTTGCTTTCAAATAAGGATGTGAGTGCATCGGAAGATGTTGAGACATCTGAGGATCCTACAAAAATCTATTATGATGGAATTGACTCTAATGAATATGAGTGGAACTCTTGCACCACTAGTGACTATGAGCTTGATCATGTCTTTCAAGAGTTTGACATACCTCATCCATCCTTTACCAACATCATGGATATAAATATTCACGTTGACTCCTTCATGAACTTGACCCACCAAAGACCATAGATGGACAAGCATGGATAGAATCCTTTTGGGACTCCGATAATACCTCTATCTTTACCCTATTTGTTGCTTCCCCATCCTTCACTAACACCAATGATGACATCTCCCTCATTTACCCACAATTGATCGATTGGGACCAACAAGATCCACCTATCTTGGACATATTTGAAAATGATGAGGCCATTATTGAATTTATGGGACTACGAGAGGGAATACCACATGGGGACCATAAGGTTGGATTCACTATAGATATTGATGCTGCAACATATTTCAGTGAGACTATTCCACCCTCTAGTTGTAAAAATGACAAAACTAAAATAAAAAATGAATGGTCTTTAAGTGAAAACCATAAGGTGCCTTTTGACCAAGAAAAAGTAAAAAGAAAGGATGTATCCAAGGGAAGAAACCTCTCTAAGGCACCTGAGGATGAAGGGTTGGACTTTCTCCCTGTCAATCAAGAGAGATCCCCAATGTTGATCGAACACATAATTGAAGTCAACATCAGTACTACAGATAATCCTAAGATTGTTCTCTTTGTAGCATCCTTGACAGAAGAGGAAAAAATAGAATTTCAAGCATTTTTCACAAAATGCCAAATCAATTTTGCATGATCTTGTGTTGATATGCGAAGGTTGGACCCCAAGTTGGTCCTGCATCATCTACCATTGAATCCCAATGTAAAGCTGGTAAAACAAAAGATTAGAAAAATGCACCCTCAAATAGCTATGTTGGTCAAAGTTGAACTTAAGAAATTATTGGATTTCAGTTTTATAAGATCTATTGACTATGCAGATTGGATCTCAAAACTTTTACCAGTGACCAAACTAAATGGAAAAATCCATATATGCACAGATTTATGGGACTTGAATAAATCATTTCCAAAGGATGACTTCTCACTCCCGAATATAGACATCATAGTAGACCTAACGACTGGCTACGAGATGTTATCCCTCATGGATGGCTTCTCAGGATATAATAAAATTTGTATTTCCCCTGAAGACCAACACAAGATGGAATTTACTTGCCCATGGGGTACATATTGTTGGAATGTCATGCCCTTCGGACTAAAAAATGCAAAGAGCTATGACCACCATATTTCATGATCTCATGCACACATTGATGGAAGACTATGTTAATGATCTTTTGGAAAAATCCTTGACACATGGTAATCACTTAAGAGTCGTGGACAAGATTTTCAAATGGCTAGAAGAATATAATGTCTGCCTAAATCCCAAGAAATGTGTCTTCGGTGTGACATCGGGAAAGCTTTTGGGATACATTGTTTCTCATTGAGGCATTGAAGTAGACCCGATGAAAGTCAAAGAAATATTAGACATGCTTCCACCTAAAGGAATCAATCAACTCAAAATGCTACAAGGCTAACTCCAGTCTATTAGGTGCTTCATTACACAACTTGCACATAAATTTCAAACTTTTCAGTATTTGTTACGTAAGAGAGTCCCTTTCATTTGGATAGACAAGTGTGAGACAACTTTTCAACAGATTATAGAGTATCTCTTGACACCTCCCGTCCTAATATCGCCTATTGATGGAAAACCCCTAATTTTGTACATCTCAACTACTATAGCCACACTAGGGGCATTGTTGGCTCAAAATGACCATGAGGAAAAGGAACATGCAATCTATTATATTAGTTGCGCTTTGGTGGGGTATGAGCTTAACTACAATCCAATTGAATGTGCTTGTCTTGTAGTGGTTTTCATTGCTCAAAAGTTGAGACACTACGTGTTACACCATTAGACTAAGCTTGTGGAAAAAATAGATCCCTTGAAATATATACTCAGTAGGGTGGCATTAATAGGATGATTGGCTAAATGGGTCATGATACTCAGTGAATACAACATTCAGTATGTGGAATGTAAGGCAATAAAAGGACAAGTCATTGTGCTAACCAACTAGCAGACACACCCAGACAAGTCAATCACCCTTTGGTTTTAGATTTTCCTAACGATTCAATATTCACACTGGACACGAGAGTATCATGGAAATTGTATTTTGATGGCTCGCATACTAATCATGGATCAGGCGTAGGTATATTATTTGTTACCCATCAAGGTGATATAATCCTGAAATCTTTAAGGATAGCCTTCCCATGCAAAAATAACAATGCAGAGTATGAATCCTTGTTGAGAGGATTGTGTATGGCAATAAAATGGAAAATAAAGAGTCTATAGGTCTTTGGTGATTCACAATCAGCCATTCGACGGGTCAATGATGACTCTGATACTAAGGACGAGAAATTGACCCCATAAAAAAAATGGTTGATAGTTTCAAGTAGTACTTTGCAGAAATCTCCTTTTTTCAAGTGCCACGTGTTCAAAATAAAGCAACAAATGCCATGGCCACTATTGGATCTCTTTTGGATATTCCTAACAATATGTTGCAATATGATTTCTTAGTGGAACAGTTGTTGGTCCCCACCTTTGATGTCCCTGAGTCTGAGATGGTATGTGAGCTTGTTGGTCCCAATTCCCCCTAGTACCATGATATCTATGACTACTTACATTCTCAGACCCTACCACCCAGTCGTTCCAACAATCAATGCAAGTCCATCCAAAAAGTTGCTCGTTGCACCATCATTGGTGATACCTTTTATAGACATAGATTTGACATCACCTTACTCAAATGTCTCGACACTAACAAAGCACAAACTACCTTACGCAAAGTACACGAAGGTATATGCAGAGCCCATTCTAGTGGTCCGACCCTAGCTAAAAAGAGCATGCGACTGGGATACTATTGGCCTACAATAGAGCATAATGCCTATCACTTTGTGTGAAAATGTTGACAATTCCAAATACACAGCGACCTCATTCATGCACCCGCACAGGAGTTGCAACCTATCACTTCACTGTGGCCTTTCACCCAATGGGGACTTGACCTTGTACACAAAATTCATCCCACCTCATCAAATGGCCATAAATTCATCATCACTGCCACTAAATACTTCATGAAATGGGTTGAAGCCATCCCTATGACATACATCATTGGTAAAAAATTCTCCAAATTTATCCTCAATTACATCATATGTTGGTATGGTATCCCCCAAATAATCATCACTAACAAAAGTCATCCCTTCAAAAATCAGGATTTCCATGAGTTATGTGAGAAATTCCATATTCAACGCCGCTTTTCCACTCCATATTACCCACAAGGCAATGACCAAGTTGAGGTGTCCAATAAGACCATAATAAAAATTCTTAAAAAGACTATCAATGATGTTGGATGTGACTGACACATTCAACTTAATCTTTCCCTATGGGCATATCACACGAGCATCGACACACCCACTAGTGCCACTCTATTTTCCCTAGTCTTCAATTTGGAGGCTATCCTTCCTATCAAGGTCAAAGTCCCCTCCCTACGGGTCTCCATGAAAAGGCTTATTGATGATGAGGAATATCGTATATCCCATTAATGAATGCATAAAGAGGACCTCGACTCATCTACAGGCATATCAAAACCACCATTCTCGCAGTTAGAATAAAAGGGTTTTGATTAGACACTTCGACATCAGTGACTTAGTGTTGATGGAGAATCCAAAAAATCAAGTAGAATGTGAGAAACCTAGCAAATTTGAGCCCAACTAGTTGGGTCCATATGTCATAACAACATCTTTTGGTTCTAGTGCTTATCATTTGTCCACACTTGAAGGGGAACCTTTGTTCGAGCCTACCAACAACTTGCACCTGCACAAGTTCTATATGTAGCTTCAAAGAACCATGCTAAAACCACAAAAATAAAAAAAAATGTTACCTTGATGAAAACCTGGCAAATTGGCATCTTGGTGACAACAAAAAAAAAAAAAAAATAATGAAAATAGTAAAGAGAAATAATTCATCCAATAGTGAAAACCACTTTGGTGGCGCTTTGGACAAGTACCATGGTGAAAACCTAGAAAACAAGCGCCATGTGTAGTCAGTCTCTACTCTGTCATCTACTATCACTCTACCTAGCCTTCCACAAAAATTCCTTTACCTTCCATCATCTCCCATTTGACATCCATCATAAGACCTGGTCATCTTTATCATGAGTTTCAAGTGGTTAACGTCTTGCATCCTTTCTCCTCCATCTTCAGTCCATAATGAACCCCTGTCCCATCCCATCCCTAATGGTTAGTCCTAGACCTAGTTGGGGGCACATTTCCTAACACCTAGTTTCCTTGGATTCTACATTGGTCACTAGAGTTTTAAATATTCCCAAAAAGACAAAAAAAATCAAATATTCGACAAAAGACCAAAAAAAATCAAATATTTGACAAAAGACAAAAAAATCAAATATTCGACAAAAGACAAAAAAATCAAATATTTGACAAAAGAAAAAAAATCAAATATTAGAAAAGACAAAAAAAAAAAATCCCAAAAGACAAAAAAATCATAAGACTTCAAAAATCCAAAAAAATCAAAACACGCGGAAAACACAAAAGCATCCAAATAACTTTCAAAATCCCAAAAATAGAGTTAGAGTCAGTATTTGTCATTGTCGAACTATGTTGCCTATGCGACTGGATGTAGGCAAGGCCATCTGTTGATGTGTCCCCGAGGCATTAAGTTAGTCCTTTAGGTGTTGTCAAATAAAATCATGATTCAGCCCTTTCTCATTTCAACAAAGTCAAGAGTCGTGTCGAACTACAAGGTCTCTGAGTGCATGACGTAGGCAAGGCCATTTGTTGATGAGGCCCTGAGACCACCTAGGTCAATCCTTTAGGGTTCATCGCGTCAGTCAAATAAGTCAAACATAGTCAACCTTTGACACAAGACAGTCATTTGAACGTCAACATTCAAATCACAAACCAATAGATAATATAGTCTAGTCAATCATCATATCAAAAATCAGTTGAATTTCCCAATGATGATTATGCAACGCCTATTATGGTATTTGAAAAAATATTGAAGTATTCATTTTTTGTCCCACCATCTATGTCTTTCGTGCTAACATTTCTTCTATTCCTTCACCCTCTAGTCTTCTCATCCATTTCAAGAGCACACTTGTTCTTTGAACCCACCTCTCCTCTCGAGGGGGCATACCACTACCTCCTCATTATCCTTCCTCTCCCTACTTTCACACTAGGGCATCTTTTTGGCTTGTTTTCTTTGACACAACTCAATAAAGTGCATTATGTCAAAGAGAGGCAAAATGTAGACACATAAAAATGGCCTAGACTCGCAAGCCATATTTTTCTATGACAACCACACTTCTCCCTCACATAATTAAAGTATTAATTATTCCTCTATGATTATTTAAATAAATAAATTACAAATTTATTTATTTTAATACACCATTAATCAATCCTTATTTCCTCCATAACATTACCAATGATCCTTCAATTAAGTAAACTTATTTATTTAACCCACTTTCCATCCCACCAAATAAATAATTAAAATAATTATTTATTTCTTTCTATATTCTCCCATTTATGAATTAAACCATTATCTCCCAAAATTCAACTTTCCTCCATAAATTAAATAATTTCTATTTTTCCAACTACCTCTTTTTCTCCACCATTGATTTAATTGCTTTCAATTAAATCTCAACCCTTCATTTCAAAGCTTTCCCTAACTTTCACCTAATGTTTCCCTAACCCTAATGCTCCTCATCACATTGAATTTTGGCCTTTGATCTTAGGTTTTTTATAAACTTTTAATCCTGGCCATGCATTCTCAATTTGACATTCTTTAAAAGGCTCTCTCTCAAGTCATTTTACACACAGAGTTATTTCTAGTAATACACACAACATTCTTGAGAGCTTTGAGTACTTGAGCACACATTACTTCAATATTTTTCTTGTATTAGGCATAGGTTATAGTTGCACTTCAATCTAAGGGAAATTATACAATTTGCATCAAGATGGAGAAGGCCAATGGAGGTCATTCAATGGGGGCTTGAAAACCAGGTGATATTGTTTCAATATTTTTATATTTGTTGCTTTCATTGTTCTCTATTGTTGATTGGGATTTAGTTTATGCTACTTTAGAACTAACTTGAAAAAAATTCCTCATTACACTTGTTAGCTATAGATCTACATTTTCAAGACATTAAAATCTCAATCTTCAACTTTTGTTTGGTTCCCTTATCTTGTTGTTTTAGTTTCCTGATTTTTTGTTTCATCAATTTCATTTCATTTAGCTTAAATTGCTTCATTTCAATGCATTGTTAAAAATTCAACATTGCATCAAAACATTTCATTTTCAGTTTATTGCATTGTTTAATTAGTAAATTGTATTACTTAGATTCTAAAAATTACATTTCATTCTTGGATATTGCATTGCCATTCTAGGGTTTGCACACTAGGTTTGTAAAACTTGCATGAGCTTTACAACTTGGTGTCCTATTCACAATACTATTATAAGACGTAGATCGAGGCTCATGTCATTCGGCGATCTCTCGCTCATCATTGATCTTGGGTGCTCTAACTCTCTTTCTGATAGTGTTGAGAATCAACCCTCCATGGATCATAGTTTGCATACTTCATTACCCATGACTTCACCTCCCACAACCAATGTTCTTAACATTACCAACACTGTACCTACCATTACCACTTCCACTCAAGCTTTGGGTTCTACTCAAATCCAAGGTGGAATTCCAATCCCATCCTCCACGATAGTAATGTCCATCCCTACATACACTAGTACACAACCTACAACAACATTCCAACCTACAACAACATTCCAACCCACAACAACATTCCAACCTACAACAACCTTTCAACCCATAACTACCATTCAAATGACCACAATAGTCATACCTACTAGCACTGTATACACTTCCATAGGTATTCCTAAAGTAATTGCTTCAAACACAATAATACCTCAACAATCCACCTTCAACAACCTACAATTCACTAGCCCTCCACATACATACACTACACCACCTTATTCCCCTCAACCTTATAACTAGAATGACCCTGTCATTAATTCACTTTTACAAACCATGACATCCCTTCAACAAGTGGTGACATTACAATAGAAAAATAATGGTCAACATTTGCAATACATCAAGTCCACCTTGTTCTCCCTCAACATATTAAGAGCATAAATTCCACAAGGTATAGAGGTCCCTCGCTTTTAGAAATATGGTGGGAAAGGAAATCTTGTAAGTCATGTTTCCACCTTCATATCCTTGTGTAGTGATTTCATCTTTGAAGATAAACGATTGGCTAAGTTATTCCCTAGATCCTTCAAGGATACTACTTTAGAGTGGTTTTCATCTTTACCGAACAATTCAATTGGTTCATTCAATGAACTCATTGATGCCTTTTACAACCACTTCCATATTCACATGGGTCCCAAGATGACCCTTGTTGTTCTAATGACATACAAACAAAAAGAGGATGAGAAAGTGATTGATTTAATAGGAAGATATCAAACACTTTATTCAAAAGTGAACATTAAGATTCTTGATGCTGACCTTCAAAGAATGTTCATTGCCAAATTACAAGATAAACTCCAAAGAAAACTTGAAATGTTAAGGTTTCCATCCTTCACACAGTTATGTACAACCCTTCATGACCATCAAAACTCAACTAGCAGTCATGATGTGAAAAATCCCCCTAGTCATCCTAAAAAGACCAAATCCTAAACTCAAAACAACTATCAACCTTTCAAGAAACAAAATAATGGCTTTTTACAATTAAATCCTCCTCAAACAAGTCGACAAAACAATAATCAAGTGGCTGCTATAAAAATGACAACTCCTTTAGGGGATAGAGAGAGAGAGAATTCACTCCTTTACCTAATACCCTTCACAATATCATGTTGCAGCACATTGACAAGAACATGCTTACCTTACCTCCTGTTAGAGAATGTGACCCTACTATACCATTGCCTAAAGGATTTTGAAAAAATGCTTATTGTCATTACCGTCAAGCAAATGGGCATAGTACAAAATATTGTAAGCATCTTAAACATCTTGTCCAAGACCTTATTGATTCTAATAATTTACTAATCAGAGGTGTGAATGATCAAGGAAATAAGTCTGTAGCTTCTTCTAATAAAAATTTGTAAATCTTTACAAATCCCATGCCTAAGCACAATATTTCATTTGTCAAAGCTAGTGAAATGAAGACTGATGTGATGAATGTTGACACAAATGATGACAATACGAAAAACATTGAACAACATATCGTGAAAGTGATAGCATTTATCAAAGCTAAACCTCATAAGGAATTGACTAGAAAACCTCTTGACATTTATTTCTCACAAAATTAAATACCTAAACATGCACCTGATGGTCCTCTTCACATAGCTGGCTAAATCAATAATAAGCCCACTAATGGGATATTGATTGATCCCATATGTGGAGATAATGTGATCACAGAAGAATTTGTATATGTGCATGAGCTATATCAAGATACATATGACAATATGAAAGAATGGATCAAGACAAATAATGGATTGTATTGCCTTACAATAGGCTCAATAGTTCTCTCTTTAAAAGTGGGACCAAAAACATTAACAATCTCATTCTCCATCATTCCACAATCGGACCAATTTCGTGTGAAGCTAGGTTCAAGGCAAAGAAAATAGCGGAACTATCCCTTCAAAACATGCCTCAACCTATGATCGAACCAATCATCCTTGATGAGACAATGATTGAACCTAAAACACTATCGAACATACAAGAACAACCTATAGAACAATCTCCTACAATTTCATATAAGAGACTATGAGATAGCACAAACAATCTCGTTGTCCCTCCTAGAGTCAAACAAGTTTACAAAGTCAAAGAGAAAGTGATTGAGCAACCTATTTTTGTTCCCTCTAGTCCTCCCAAGGAAGAGAAGGAACCTTTGATTGACAAACCCACTCTTACACAAAAATAAATTGATAATAAACTGAAAAGAAATTGAAGTGCTAGGGAGCGTAGACGTAGATGTCGTGCTATTGCTCATAGGTTACAAACTCAAGAAAACAACATAGAAAATAAAAATAAAAACCTACCTAAAGCAATGGATGATGACTCTCAACCCTCACCACAACATAAACAAGAACATTACACGGACATTGTTATTTGACCTCCTGTCGTGATTAACTTAGATGATGACATTGACATTGCAAAGATCGATGATCAAGTGCATGATGAGTTGAATGCATTGTTTTCTTCTTCTATGAGCCTAAATGAAAAATCTCCTAAAAAGAGTGTTGAACTTGGTGTGTGTCCTAGTTGGGAACTTTCTCTTGTCCCGTTGGCTAGTTTCCCACCTTCCATTTATACTGATCGAGATTGGCAGGCAGATGACCTGCTTTAGGTTGACTCGCCTGTTCCTTACTAGTCTTTTGATTTTTTATTTATTTTCTTTTTATGTGATTGCATGTGCGTAATGTGATCCCTCATGACATTTCATTTGACGTTCCTCTCTCTTTTGTGTATTCTTCTATATGTACATTCATTCTTCTCTATGTCGTAATCATTTTCCATTTTGTCTTGTTTTTTTCCTTTTGGGGATGATGCAAGGCGTCAAGACATTTATATCTCTTCCATGTTGACCCAAAATATTTTTCTTTCCCTTTTCCATTTATCTTGCATTTTCATTTTGGGGATGATGTAAGGTGTCAAAACATTCATGTTTCTTCCATGTTGACCAGAAAGGTTTTTCTTTGTTTTCGCTTTATTTGTGTCATTCTTCCAGTTCTATGTGTATTTGGGGAATGTTGACAGTTCCATGCTCTATAACATTGTAGCACAAACATACTAACCCCAAATGCATAGATCCCTTATGTGTTTGTGGGGGAAACCCTTCCTTCCTATTTCATGACACAGCTTGCTTCGGAAACATATGACTTGGCATAGGATTTTTTGAGGAAAGCTCTCACGTCTTAGGACAAAATCATTGGCTAATTTAAAGAAATTTATCACATTGATGGTGTCACAACCATTTTAAAGTGGGGGAATACATCGATGAAATCTTTTGGAAAAATTCATGGCGTGATTTTCCTTTTTTCTTGTGATGTGTCCTCTTCTTGGTGGTTTCATTGGGTTTGATGTCATCCAAGATTCTACGATCTACTGTCATGGCATGATGTAAATGAGGCATCCCATGGGCAATGGTCTGACACTTTTGACTTGTCCTCTCTTGGAGACATTAGGCACAATGCTCCCTAAGAGGAAGACTGTTACATGAACAAAGAAAAATCCCCTTTTATAAATTTTTTACATGACATTCAAAAGCATTTACAAAAGAATTTTCATTGTGGTACCTTATTAAAGTTATTAGGAGGATAAATTTGGTATGGTTAGTATGATGGGATATCAATACATTGGCATGACTTTCTCATTATACAGTGGGAAGCCGACACACTAGCATGCCTTTCTCACTAAACCACCTCGTTGGGACAACTCACCTAGTGGACAGACTGAGATTCCACTACCCCAGAGTGAGCATACACATATTTTGGTACAACTCACCTAGTGGACATACTAAGGTTCCACTACCCTAGAGTGAGCAACATTTGTTATGGACAAACAACCATCACCTCACATCACGTTGAATTGGTTGTGCTTGATCCTTTTTTTTGTTTATTTTTCTTGGCCTTTGACAAGGTATGATCATGTATCTTTGTTATTGTTGCATACTTAAGTGTCTTGGATCTCTACTCTAGTCTGAGTTTGACATGGGGTCATCCTCCCACTAAAGTGGGGGGAAAATGTAGTAACGGAAAAAGTTTCCTTTTTCTTGCTTGATCTGATAATTGACATAAAAACTGAACTAATGGTGTCTTGGAGTGGTGTTGTAATGTCTTGTACACATTCACATCATTTTAGGACCTTTATTTGACTAAAACATGCTTTAATTGGTCCTTTGCAAGGGTGTTGTGGAGTGTTGTAATATACTTTCACACTTTTCTAGGACTTATTTACTTAATTAAACCTTATGGGCCCCTTCCTAAATAAAATAATCATAATTCATACCTTTTTTAAGTGTTGTAATGTGTTTTAAAGTACTTTCACATTTATCTAGGTAGCCTTAATTCATTATGGTTAAGTGTCCAGTTATTAACCCCCTTTTTAGGCCTTAATTTTGACACCTCCTGAGGATCTCTCTTGACAATTATAAATTAATATCAAATTATTTCATTGGGAAAAATTTGGTCCTCATAAGTTGAGCTAGGACCCATTCTCCCTTCATGGAGAATGGGTCCTCCCTTAACAAGACCCCCCTTTCTCAGTTGATCTGGAATGGGTTTTTGGCCTTCTTTTAGCTCCCCAAAGCTTGGTCCTAGAAACTTAGCCAGAACCCATTCGCCTTTGGAGGTGAATGGGTCCTCCCTTAATGAGACCCTAATTTTTGAATTTCATTCTGGCAGGAATTTAATTATGTTTCTTTCTAGATCTAGTGTTGGCCTTAGTTCTTTGAATTTCGGGGTTAATCTCCTAATTTAGTATAAATAAGGGGTTAATTCACATAATTTCATCCTAACACAATCTAGCAATTTTGCGTGACTTCATGAGATCAAAATCAAGAGCATTAGAGAACTTCAAGAGCATTCATAAGGAATTTCAAGGTAGAATTCAAAAGTTTATTGTATCAATTCAAGATCATATGTATCATCATGCCAAGGGTTTAATGCATTCATGTGTGCTGAGCTAAGAAGTTAAAGTTGCATTGACGATTCATTTACAAGCATCATCCTACATCCAAGATCTACATTTTGCATCACCACCCTATGATTATTTGCATATTTGCATCACAAGACAAAATCCAAGGTGACGTTATTTACATTATTGCACTTTCATGCTTCAATTTCTTCATTTCATCATTTGGTTTAATTACCTACAAGGGGTTTGACTAAGGAAAACCCCTACTCACTAACAAACCAATAAGTTTTTCTTGCCCCTAAGTGTGTGATTGCAAATTTACAGGTTGAAGATCAAGTTGAGCAAGATTTGGAGCAAAGTTGTCAAAGTTGCAAAGTTGCAAAAGTTTTCATTCAAAGTGTAAGATCACGGGAATATCTCTATAGAATTAACTACAAGCTTCCATTACTTGATAAGCGGGATTTCAAGAGTGCAGACATCAAGGTACACGATCCTGAAACCAATTTTTTGAAACCCTACAAGGACCCATTCTCCCCTGAAGGTGAATGAGTCCTCCATAGCTCAAAAACAACTTTTTGGCTAGGTACATAGCTTTTTATGCTCTAAAATCATCCCCCATAGTTTCTATAACAGTTAGGTTGCATTTTTGGTTGTTATTAGCATCTTATTTTGCATATTTGTAGTGATTTTGGTCTTGGAAAATAAGTGATCCATTCATTTTGGAAAGATCCTATTTTTCACCCTATCACACAATAAAGAGGATATTCAAATATTTAAAAGGAACTTTGGATTATGGCTTATGGTATGCTAAGGATACTGATTTAACATTTTAAGTGCATACATAGATATAGATTGGGATGGATGTGTTGATGATAGGAAAAGTACAAGTGGTGGTGCATTCTTTCTTGGATGTAGATTGGTGGCATGACTAAGAAAGAAACAAGATTTTGTTTCTTTATCTACTGCAGTGGCTAAGTATATTGCAACAGAATCTTGTTGCACATAAGTATTATGGATGAGACAAACATTGAAGGATATCGAAGTAGTGTATGATGATCCTATTTCTATCTTTTGTGATAATACAAGTACAATTAACATTTCAAAGAATCTAGTGATACATTCAAGGAAAAAGTGTTTATCAATTAGGTATCACTTTTTGAGAGAGAAATTTGTGGAGAATGAGGTGAATCTTGAATATGTATGAACAAAGGATCAGATTGATGACATATTTACTAAGGCTCTTCCTAAGGATACTTTTGAGTATCTTCAGTATAAGTTAGGGGTTATTGCCCCTCCTTTGAACTAGATGCATATGGATATGCATCAGTCCAGTGGATCTATGGATTCATTCTTTTTTTGGACTGATATTGGTGACTACCTCTCAGGGGGAGTAGGTAGTAACATTGTTGCAGTATGAATTTTTTGTTGTCATGATGCAAAGGTTGTTGAGTTGATTGGTGTGTACTCCTAAGGGGGAGTATTCAGAGTAGTTGCAAGTGTCTTGGTTTTATGTCAAAGGGGGAGAATAAAGAAAAATAACATATACTTTGCCATTGATGTCAAATGGGGAGAGAAAGAATCATGTGAGAGAGTCTATCTATACAAGGGGAGAGAAAGTGAAAGAAAATCATGGAATAAAGAAAATTTAATGAGATAGTTGTGCAAGAGGGAGAAAAGAGAAAAGGAAATAAGTATGTTTAGATCTATTGTGTCTTTGATGGTTTCTCATGTCTTGTGTTGCCATCAATGACAAAGGGAGAGATTGTTGCAAGTATGAAGGTGTTTCCATCGATGTTAACAAGATTGCATTAACATTGATGAAAGTAGTGAAGTAGTTGAGAAGATATTGTTGCTTTGATAAGCTTTTATTTATGGTTCAAATGTAGAGGATATTGAGAAAATTGATAAAATAAGGAAACAAGGTGTTGCAGAGCTGTTCTGAATTGTAGAGGTGTTTTGGTTTTGCTTCACATTTCTTCTAGGTTTAAGATCTACTTTTATGGTTTGGATATGTTGGTTAGAGATGTTTATAGTTTTTATATCCAAAATTTTGGCTTTTGGATCATTGGTCAGAGGAAGTTGTGTTCAACAATGTGTGAACTGGTTTTGCAGTGTTGTATAGAGGTGTCTAGGAGAAATGTATTTGCTTCGCATTTATGTGAATTTTTTTTCCAGGAATTGCAGTTTTGAAGGAGATTTGATGGTGTTATTTTCTTTTCTATGTTAAGAGGATTCATGGTTAGGCGTATCAAAAGAAGGTATTCTGAGTTACAGAATATTGCAGTGTCTATCAGTGTTGTTTAGATAAATAGTATGTTTACAATCTTTAGGTGAGATTTGTTGTGAAGGCATAGCGTGGCATGTGATATTTAATTTGGGTCCTAGTTAAGTGTTATTTTGGCCTACTTCCATTCCTGTCCATCGTGAGAATGTTTAGTGTTGACCTAATTTGAAATTGTAAAGTGTGAAGTGTGTATTGTTGACCTTGGAGAAAGTTTTCAAGGTTGAGGATGATATAAGTATGAGTTGAGATGTTAAAGGTTGATAAGATAGAAATAATATAGAGTTGTGTGATGTAAGTGATGTGAATAGCCGAAGAGTAGAGTGTGAGTTTGAGCAGAGCAGTACAAACTTCAAACTATTTGACTTCTAAATGAAGTGAGCTAAAGGTTTTTGCAATCATTCAAACAAGACTGTGAAGGTGTTGGAGCTATTGTAGTGGATTCTCTATTGCATTGAGAAGGTGTTCTATGTGTAACATTTCTCTTCTATCTTCTTTTTTCTTTTTGTGGTTGTGAGCCCTGGTTGTGAACCCTTCTGGATAGTGCATCCTATTCTAGTAGTAAGCCCTTGTACTGATTTTCCAATTACTTACATTGTGAGCTAATCCTCACCGTGATTTTTTCCTCATTGGGTTTTCAATGTAAATCTGGTGTTGATTATTTTAGTTTCTATTATCTGCTTTTCATGGCTAAACATTATAATAAAATAAAGGTTTAAACCGATCAAAAATTAAAAAATAAAGGTTTAATGAATGCATGTGGATCTGATTACTATTGAGGGTTTTGATTTTTTAATTTGGTACAACTGATTCACCCCCCTCTCAGTTGTCTTATTCATTTAACAGTTACCTTTTCTCAAAGTTTCCTTCTTGAAAGTGAAGGTCACAATGCCAAAAATTCATTTTATAGCATTTAAAAACATTATTTTATGCCAAACACCTTTGAGTGAAGGATAGCCTTCGAGTGAATGTGTTTATTTGCATACCTTCACTTGAAGGTCCTTCGAGTGAATATTTTTCTTCGCTCAAAGGTGCACATTGAAAATGTCCCTCCTAGCCCAAAAAAGTTCATTGTCCCAAAACTGAGAAACAGTATTGTGATTTCACCCATACACTTTCCAAAAGCATATCCCTTATCCCACATATCTCCCCTATCAAATCCCTTTAATCCATGTCTTTCCATAATCCACTTATCTTAATAGGTTTGTACCAACATCTAATTATCACCCCAAATGGGATCCTATTCACCTTAGTATAGATCTAGATGCTTGATTCTTTCATCCATCTTGCTATCACCTATCCACTTATCCTCATCCCATTCACCTATTCACTTATCCACATCTCATCTAATTATCCACGTTATTATCCTCATCCCTATCCATCCATACTATCCCAAAATCCAAAAATCTAGATAATAAAAAAAAACCTTAAAAAAATAAAAAAGAAGTGGAAAATCTATCGAATGGTGAAAACTTGGAAAATAGATGCCTTGGACACGTACCATGATGGAAACATTTCAAACAAGTATCTTGTGTAAATTCCTTCTACCTACCAATCTATCACCTCCTCCATCCTACCCACCCATCGAATCCTATCCATTACAATCCCTCCATCCTCCTTGGGATCCTAATCACAATCAATACAACTAGCTATATATGCTTTGGACACCTCTTGGAATGCATTCCCCTATTACCTCATCTTTCTATATTCATATCTTCCCATCCTTCCTCCTCTTCAATACATATATTCATGTATATTCCTTATCCATACATCCTCATATTGTCCATTTATCTCCCTTATCTTTCAATCATCCTACCTTCCATCCTATCTTGAGAATCCTAGTGCCTAACTATACATGACATATCTAAAATGGGGCATCTTACTCCTCTATGGCATAGTCTTTGGGGATCTTATTAAATACCTTCATCACTTCATCCTATAATCCTTATCTCCCTATCTCATCATCCCATCATCCTTCCATCTCTCAAACCTTATCTCCCTAGATCCCATCATCCCATCACGCTTGCATCTCCCAATCCTTATCTCCCTATTCTTCATCCCTCAATTCCTCCTAGAAACTAATCCTCTTATCCTATAATCCCTTTTCATTTTTATCTAGTTATAGGTCATCCCATGCACTCTAATACCATCTACCCATCATTTCACCTAGATCCAGAGACACATCCCACTCTTCTACTATCGCTTTTCATATTTTCCCATCCACCCTATCACATTATCATGATCATCATTTAATAAGATAAGATACACCATCACAAACATCCCATGTAAAATAGTGTATACATTGTATATAATTTCATCCCCATCCATTGTCCATCTAAGTCCATCCTTGTACATACTTGTCACTAGGTCTCGTCCATGTATCTATTATGTCGTCAATAATTCCCTACAAGCTTGTACTTCAAAAAATCCATTAGCTCCCTTGGGTTTCAGGTATCTTAATTTCCTCTTTTCATGAGAATCCTAGGTCCTATCATCCATCCCTAGCCTTCCCAAGATATATCGTTCTTCACATAAGGTTGCATCTCCCCAATCCATCATCCTTATGGAAAAATATACTTGAGTTGCTTTGTTATTTCAGTGGTTCTTTTGAATATTTATAGTTTATATTTATTTTGGATCCCTATTTTACCTACTCAAGTTTTCCATGATCCATCATATCATGGTATGCTTTGATTGGTAACACTAAGGGCAAGTTCTTGACTTTTGTGTGTTGTTTTTGCATGTTTCACTTGCATTATACCCACTAAAGTCAATGAGACCTTTTGTTATGTTGGGGAATTATTTTTTTGTGGTTTTCCAACATCATTCCTGTAACCAAGGCCCTTTGTGACCTTGTGAGATGTAGGAATAAATTTATTATTTGTTGATTCAATCCTATGCATGTGATATGATGTCACCTTGGTTCCTTATACCTTATTGTATAGTATTTCATTTTATATAAAATTAAGTGATCACTAAGTATCAATTTAATTATTGAATTCATAATCCCCCATCCCTTCATATATGCATTTTTTTTAGTTTCTACCATCCACTATTCAAATATCCCATTTATTCCATAATCCTCACCTAATCATTAATCCCATGTACAGTTGCTTCCCCTCATCCCTATTTCTCCTTCTATCTTCCATCGTCCACTTATCTTGTTCATGCATCCAATATACCATGGCATGACACCTACATCCACATATCATAATGCACCATAACACATCATCCATCATCATCATTTCATTAATCCATTAGGTTCATTTTAGGCTAATATAATTTTTTAGTTTAATCATATTTCATCCATCATAATCATTTCATTATCCATTAGGTTCATTATTCATTATTCTATTTTTGTTAATTCATGCATCTTTTCATCCTAATCATTACATATCTCCCATCCCATTAACCTTCAATCTCCCCATTCTTATATCCATATTCACCATCCATTATTGCATCCTACCACCTCATCCCCTCATCCCATAATCCTTTGTTATTGGTAACTAGCTATAGGATACTCTTCCATGCAATCTAATTCCATATATCCCATTATTCCATCACTCCTTGCAATACAAAATTGTAATAAAATACTAATCCATGCAAGCCAATTATGCAATCTATGAAAAATCATCCAATCACATATGTGTTTTTTTCCTAGCCTTGCTGTAAGCCTTGATCCAACACCAATCGCCATCATTAAGATGTATCCTTCACAATCCTTGTGTTGTTTTAGGCTATATCATCCCCATATCAACAACACCCAATCATCCTTAGGATGTATCCTTCCTAATACTTGTGTTGTTTTAAGATATATCCTTCCCACATCAATAGTACTCCATCCATCATCAATCAATCTTACCTTTTTAGCTTTACTGAGGAAACATTATTTTTTCCTTTGAATCATTTTTTAAATGATTGATTTCTTTTCATCTCCTTCCTCCATTATCTCTTCCTCTGCCCATTACATTTCCCTTACACCCCTCCTATCCATTGAATCTTGCATCCTCTTCCATATCACCTTGCATTCTCTCATCCATTTCCAAAGCACACCCATGTTCTCTCAAATTTGCATGTCCTCTCGAGGGGTAATCATCATCCTCATCTTCACTCTAACCATCTTTCCTCCTAGTCACTCATTTTAATGACTGGGGTATCTTTCCTAATCTAACCATCTTCTTCCAAGTTCTATGTTTTAATCATCTTTAAAATGATCTTTATAACACCATCTCAAAGAGAGAAAAATGTAGACACCTAAAATTGACACATCATCATTATCCAACAATTTCTTTTATAATTGATTGAATAAATTTTTTATTATTCAATTAATTATCACATTTCTACCCCCTTATTAATTTTTTTTATATTATTTAATTAATAAAATCACTATTCATTCACTATTCATCACTATTCACTTGCACTCATTTTCTAATATAAATCATTAAATTATCACTTTTCTCCTATAGTCCACCTTAGGTAAATAAACTCAATTATTTATTTACATAAGCCCCATTACCTCTTTTTCAAAAATTAAATAAATAGTTTATTTATTTAATTTATTTTTTTTCCTCCAACCTTTCTCAAGCCATCTCCACCCTTTATCTTATCTTTCCATCCTAGACATCCATCTACTCTACCAAAAGTCTATAAATCTCTCTCATCTTAGCCATTTTATCAAAATCACTTTTGAATGCAATATTATTTTGTAGGAATCTTGAGTACACATCAAAATCATCGAAGGGCACAACTATTTATGCAACTAGGAGGTCTAACGTGGAGTTGATTTCTTACTTTGTGTTTTAATTTGGATTTCCTAACACCCTAACTGGGATTTCTTTTGGTATTTGTGTATTTCAATTTAGCCATATAAATTTTTTATTTGCAGCACAATTTCCTTGCATACACTAACTAATCTATTTCTCATTAATATTCAACAAATATTTGTTTTATGGAATAAACTCAACTCCAATGGTACTTTTCATATTTTTTCTTAATATGAGTGAAACTTGACACTAACATGAGTCCTAACAAATATAATGTTCATTAAACCAATAAAATTTTGATACATTTGTCTTGCAAAAATCTATTGATCTCAAACTATTATTTGGTCTAGACCCTTGAATTAGTATGTCATAACTAATTTATAGACTAATCAACAAATAGTATTATTGCAATACTACAATTGCAAGTACGTTCCACTTATTTTATTTTATTTACATTGTTTAATTTATTCTATTTCAAATACCATTTAAATTTACTTAAAAAACAATTTATTTATATAAGAATTATTTTATTATTTATTATTTATTTAAAAAATATGACAACAGAGAGGTAATATAGAGAGGCATTAAGGGGTGGAGTGTAATAATACAAATATGTTTATAAAAACTATTGAACTTAAATGATTAAAAAAAAGAGTAAAATATATAGCTAGATAAAAATAGTTCAATAACTATCTAAAAACAATGTGTACTTTATTAAATAAAATAGTAAAAAAATATTTAGTATCACTACAGAATCTTTAAATAAATAATTGTTAACTAAAGTAGTATAAACATTTTAAGAAATATCAATATTAAGTTACTATATTTATTTAGGAATTATTTTATTTTACTTTAGTATTATTTCAAAATTATTTTGTTTTATTTCCATTTTTTTTATAATTTTAAATTTTCTAAATATATATTGACTCTTTAATCATTTTTTTCAATACATTTATGTCATTATATATATATAGTTCCTCTAGTTCTAGAGTAAATAATTTAAATTTGATATTTTAAAAAAATATAATGTAACTTTAAAAATATGATTAAATAAATTAAATAATTCAAAATTTATATCTAAAACAAAAAAATCATCCACTATAATTTAATTAAAAAGAAAGTAAAGAAAAAAGAAATGTATTGGTCAATGTAATTTAACTATAAAAAATCCAATAAATAAATAATTTCAAAATTGTAAGAAATAAAAAACCTCTTTTATAAATAAAATAATTCAAAATTGAACTTTTATATTCTCAAATGGGAATTCTAATAAAATAGATTAAAAAAAAGGTTTATCTTTATTTATATTTTTTTTTTTGTTACGGGTAATTTAAGTTCCTCAAATAATTTATGCATTTAAAATAGTTTTCAAATTTTTTATTATATATTGTTTATTTTAGTTTATAATTGTAATGGTAAACAGTATATTTTGTTTTTCTTTATATTATTTTAGGTGATTTTTCATAAATATAAAATAATATTTATTTGAAAAAAAAAAATTATTATTCTTTTTATTTAAGTTAAATTTGTGTGTAAAGATGATCTAGAGAATTCAATGGTGTGAATTTGATTCTAATATTCAAATTTTAAATTTCACCTTGAGTCCAAGATGACTTAGTTTCAACTAAGTGTTATGTGCCCATTCCAAAAAAAAATGAATTGTGTGCCTAAGTTGTGTATAAAGGGACATCACACCTAGATTATTAATCATCGTGCATTATCACACATTATCATGAAACCCCTACTCAAAATCACTCATTTTTAGCATCTTATCTTTCACAATCACTTTTGTGTCAATCACAACATCACTCTACATCAATTATTTTGACAACATCACCCTTTTTTTTGAAATCGTAGTTCTTCCATTATATCAATACAGCATATTCTACAATTTTATTTAAATTCTATTTTATTTTTAAATTATGTCTATCACCATATTATCATTTTTATATATTGTATAACATCTTTAAACTTTTTAAAAAATTATTAAATTAGAAGCAACTTTATTTCATTCCTTTGGGCTGAATTTAGGCAAAGTTGACAGAACAATGTGATCATGTGATAAGCCATCGTGTTTCACCCCTTCCAAGGACCACTTCATTTTATACCTTATCCAGCCGGGCTCTCCTCTTCGAGGGAAGCAGCTGGTAATGGGAATGTGGTGACCAACAAGCAGGACAGCCCCTAGAATGGTGACGTGGGTGTCTGCAAAGTCCTTTGTAATGGGATTCTCTATCACTTCCTTTCTTTTCCTCTCCCTTGGAAATCTGGGAAATATGGAGGCAAATATTGATCCCAGGTCTGCCCACCTACTCAACCTCTTTATGCAGACCACCATCACAAGCCGTAAAGATTTTTCCTAGTATGGAGAATATGGCGAGCAAGGTAACATTTTGAATACTCCAAAAGAGCCCATTAAATTAAGTGGAACAAAAGTGGTTAATGAGGTGGACCAAGCTAACCATCACATCCTCCTTTCTTAAATCCATTTTAAGTTTTTATGTCCCAAAAATCACTCTCCAAACTCTTTCATCATTCCCACATCCTCTATCCATTTCTTCTCTTATCATTCAAACATCCATCAATATGTGTCAATGTTGGTCCTAACAACATCCCCCATCACCCTCCCCTCCCATCCTTTCATCCATACACTTTCCAACACCCCATCCCTTATCCCACACATCTCTCCTATCCAATCTCTTTAATCCATTTCTTTTCATAATCCACTCATCAATCATATTCACCTTGGTATGGACCTAGATGCTTGAGCCCTTCCTCCATTTCTCTATCACCTATCCACTTATCCTTATGTCATTCACCTATCCACTTATCCACATCTTTATCCTCATCCTTATCCATCCATGCTATCCCAAAATCCAAAAATTCTAGAAAATCCAAAAAACCTTTAAAAAAAAAGAAAAAAAAAGTAAAGAGAAAAATTCGTTCAATGGTGAAAACTTGGCAAACAAATGCCTTGGACATGTACCATGAGGAAAACATGGCAAACAAGAATCATGTGTAAAGCCCCCATCTATTTGCTTCCTACACTTGGAGACAAAGTCTTTCTACCTACCCATCTATCATCTCCTCCATCCTACCAACCCATCGTATCTTATCCATTCCAATCCCTCCATCCTCCTTGGGATCCTAATCATAATCAAGACAACTAGCTATATATGCTTTGGACACCTCTTGGTACACATTCCCCTATTACACATTTTTCATCTTTCTATCATCATATCTGTATATGTCTAAAAATGGTCATGATTAAGCTTGTTAATTAATTAAATATGATTCATTTAATTAATTCTCTTGAAGTCATCTACATATAAATAAATTTAATTATTTATTTATATCGTTCATTTTCTAAATTCTTCTACCTTAAATTAAATAAATAATTTTATTTAATTACTAACATTTTCATCTTCCGCTTAATTAAATTAAATAATTTTTCATAATTTATTTATATTTGATTATCATTCTATTCTAAAGTTTGAATATTTTGAATATTCAAATAATGGAATATTCTCCATCCCATAATCAAATTAAATATTAAATATTTTATTTAATATTTTCCTCTAATTTCATTTTCTAAAACATAATTAAATATGAGTTATTTAATTATGTGGGTTTCCATTTTCATCTTCACTTCCAAATTAAATAAATATATTTTATTTAATTTCTAACTCATGCTAACTCACCCTTCCAAATTTTCATCTCGTCCTTCGAAATGGAAGTTTCCCTTCGGATCTCAATGACAAAAATTGAAAGAAAAGGAAAACCTTCCATCTTCTCTTCCACTTTCGAAAATCTCCCGCCGTCTGTTCGAACAAGCTTAATCCGGACCGTCAATCGAATTAGCCAATCGAATCCTCTCGAAAACTCTATAAAAGCCTGCGCAAATCCAAGCTTTGGTTACACACACTCACCTACACCTTCGCATACTTACGCACACACTTACCTTCGCATATCTACACATACCTATGTTCATACAATCAGCTTATGCATTCATATTAGTTTCAATATCACAAGCCATACTTTCATTTTAGCATAGCTTTGCATTTAGCATAATATGCATTTTTATTTAAATCTCATTCTTTAGTTGTCATTTTGTTGAGCATTGGTCTGCTGATCTGAGAGCCATTCAAAGCAACAAAACACTAGAGTTAGAGGAAGATAAGATGATTTCGGGAAGCTGCTGTTACGGTTTGTGTATTTCTGTTTCTTTTTTAGTTTTTCTGATATAATGTCTTATTAATATGTGTTTGATTTCATCTACATTGATACAATTTTCACTCACACATAAAATGGTGCCCACCGTGGGGCTCAAAACCCACAAATTTAACATTTTCTGCAAGTTTGTTTTGACAGTTTACGCGTTCTGGAGTCAATTTTTGGAAAGAATTTGATGTTTAGGCGCATTCAAAATTTTCTGCGGCACATACGAGGTTTTTAACCTTTTTTTTTTGTAGGATTTTGGAGTGCATACCATGACTGTTTAAGCGCATATAGTGACTGTTTAGGTGCATATAGCATCTGTTCCGGTGCATATAGTGACTATTTAGGCGCATTTAGAATCCGTTCTGGCGCATATACCCTCTGTTCCGGCACATATATCTTATGGTGCATATAGCTTATGTTCAGGCGCATATGAATTGTAACAAAAATACAGAATTCTGAGTCTGACGCCTTCCGCAGACAGAATTCTTTTTTCAAATTTTAAAATGAAGCAATCCTAGGGTAGCCACATCTAGATTAAAATGAAGCAATCTAGGATAGTCACCAAACAATGATCTTGCAGTTAAAATTGAACAAACTTGTTTTTGGTGAAGCAATATCTTCACTTAGATTAGATCATTGTGATTTGGAATTTAAAAAGAATATCTGCTTGCTTGGAATGTGGCAATAGGTCTATGCTATCCCCTTAATTGGGTGATCAGAATACCAGACTTGCCTTTTTAGTTTTCATGAAATTTTACTGTTTTAATTACATCCTGTAGAGAGTTTGTCGTAGTGGGAAAAAGTACTCACCCTATGGGAACGACTCAAGTGGGTTCAAGCCAAAGCCAGGCAATTCTGCTCCACTATAAAATTTAAAGCAAATCTAGGGAAACCCTCTTTTTCCAGTAGTGTGCAAGATAACCATCCCCAAAGCCTTTGTTCTAAAGGTTGGGAGGTCTCCTGAGGGAGTTTATTATTGCCGCACTGAACGGAAATCCTTACTACGAACCTAGTGTAGTGGTCAGTCGAGTCAGTTTCCAAACATTCTAATAATTACAGTGCAAGGGGAGGGAAGAATCTGCCCCCAAGACACTCACCATATAACTGCCAAGGACCGTTTGCTTAGGGGATCTAGTATCCACTTCCATAACTCTGAGTACACACCTGGAAAAGACAAAAACACAGGCGCCCCTTCGGGGGTGACATGGTTGTGTGAGTTGACACAATTCTAAGATGTGGGTTGTTGATTACTAGAATGACCTACTTGAGCATTTAAGAGTGAGTCTGTCTAAATTGTCTTTCATGTGCGAAACT
This sequence comes from Sequoia sempervirens, assembly GCA_007258455.2. Classification (NCBI taxonomy): domain Eukaryota; kingdom Viridiplantae; phylum Streptophyta; class Pinopsida; order Cupressales; family Cupressaceae; genus Sequoia; species Sequoia sempervirens. The sequence goes on from VDFB02271358.1 coordinate 944,817,627, forward strand.
TGTGAAAACATTTGATGAAAAACATTTTCTTGATCAAACACTTCATGTTAGTATAGGGCTTTAAGAACAACTTTTTTCAAAAATGTTTGTTGTGTCTTCCATTACATTAATTCAGATACAGAGATCATCCAAAAGGAACATGAAGAACAACAACTGAAAGCCACTTAAGATTTTTTCATATCATTGGTTCAATAACATTCCCAATACTTTTCCCATGCTTAGAGATTGGAAGTCAACAAAATTTCCCAAGAAATCAATTTCCAAGAGAATCAAAAAACCCAAGAAACCATTAGGATACAAGAAAACACTGCAAAAGAGAAAATTCTTGTACAAAAGTTGACAAGTCTTGCTTCACTACCGAGGATTTCTTCACAGATACCAGGACTTTGTTAGAGGATTCACTGATGAGTATGTTGTAGATCCCTTAAATTCTCGAGCTTATTATCAGAGATTAGCTCTGTCACAACGGCATAATCATAACCAACCTCTGTAATTTGACAACATACCACAACCTTCTATAGAGTATCCTTCACATCCTAATCAAATCCTTCATTGATTTTGGAACCTTTCTCCGAAAACAAAGATCAAAACTTTAAGAGTGCATCTCTCAAACAGCTTTCTAATTTTTGGTTCAACTTCCCCAACAGGATTCTGAAATCCTTCATCAATTGGAAGCCACAATCAATAAATTAGGAGCATCCTTGATCATATCATAAGATTCCATATCTTATCGGATCAAGATATCATCACCATCGCACTTGTCAAAACTAGGGTCTAAGTTTAGAAGAATTTTCCAAAATCATATGCCTATCTCCACAAGATCTCAACACAATAAACTGAAGGATACAATCCAAAAAGAAAGTCATATTCAGAACACTCAAGAAGAAGAAGAAAGCAGTAATCCCCTTTTCAGCATAAATCAAAATCCACTTTTCAACAACATGGACAATAGAGAAGAAAATCCATTTCATAATTATAGAGATAAAAACCAGGTGGATAGTGATGAGGAACAAGAAGAGGAACGTCTTAGAGAGGCTGAGCAAGATCCAAAATTCCATAAAGCCATTGAAAAGATCTTGCAGCGAGATAAAGAAAAATATTTTCGCTATCTAGCCAAACAAGGGGCTAAATTGCCTCACGACTTTGACACTAAAAACTTGAAAAATAAACCTGAAGAGACACCCCTTTCTGATCTTAGTGCTTTGACCCAACAAATCAAGGCACTTCAAGGACAAGTTAAAGAATTACAAGGGGGAACAACCACGAAGAAATATACTCTCGAGGAAATTTGTCCTTATCCTTTTGATAGAAGTCTTAACATGATTCCTTTTCCCAAGCATTGTGAAATGCCAAAATTTGATCGCTATAATGGGAAAACGGATCCAATCGATCACGTTAGAGACTTCAGGAACATAACATTGGAATTTGCTTACGAAGATACTTACTTGATGCGACTGTTTCCTAGGAGTCTTGGAGTACACTCTATGGAATGGTTATCTAAGATCACACCTCCCATCAAGACATTTGAAGAATTGATCAACCTATTCATATCACAATATACCTACAACATACAACATCAGATCACCATGATAGATCTTTGCAAGGTTGCACAGAAACCTGGAAAATCTTTCATTACATTTCTTTAGAGATGGAGAAGAATGTTTTCCAGATATCCATGTCATGTTTCTGAAAAGGAAAAGATGGTTACTTTCATCAACAGTTTAAATTCAGAAATGAGTTGTCACTTGAACTTACATTGTCCTCCTTTTGAGAAAATGATTGAAGATTCCATAACCATTGAAAATGCTTTAGTCAAAAGAGGAATAATAAAACATGACAAAGAAAATCCTAGCTCATCCAACCATCACAATAATCAGGACAAATCCAAATTCTGGACTCGCAACAAAAATATGGTGAATGATGGTGTTGTTGATGCAAATCATGCCTCGACCAAACCATTTGTCCTCAGTACTCCAAACAGTCGCAACAACAATGTCAACTCGATTGCAAATCACAGAAATAATCCTCCTCCTCAGAGGAACAATACAAATCAACACTCTACTCCCCATCAAGGGACTTCCAACAACCAAGGTTACCGAGGAAACAATAACAATCATAATTCTTTAGGGAACACTTCAAATTCAAATCCACAAAGATTTTCATTCTTCTCGAATAGAAGAACTTTCACTTCATTGGGACAATCTTTAGAATCCACATTCAAAGAGTTGATGGCCAAAAATGTCATTACTTTGCCACCTCAACGAAATTATGAACCTAGTGTAAAGCCTCCATCATGGAATGAGGCATACTATTGTGATTATCATCGGTGTAAAGGTCATCACACAAACAACTACCAAGCCTTGAAAAATTCCATTCAAGACTTAATCGACAATGACATCATTACAATAGAAGGAAATCAACAAACCAACGCAAACCACCAAGCATTTTGCAATCCTTTTCCCAATTATCAAAAAGGTGAGTCTTCTAAAAAAAATGTGAATCATATCAATGATGATCATATAATCAACCATCTCTACATAGACAACGAGCGGGTAAATGTCATAAAAGTCAACAAGAAGGTGAAATATAGAGAAGTCAACTCAACAACAAGAGCGCAAGCTAAAGTTGTCTTAAAGGGCACCTCTTCTAAAACCATTGAACCTCCACCTCAACATCAATATGATTTGGTCAACCAACTTCGGAAAACACCCGCTCAAATTTCTATTCTGGAACTATTGAAGATTTCCCCAGCCCATAAGGAAATTCTTGAAAAATCCCTCATTGAAACTAATGTATCCACTGACCTAGATGTGAACCAATTTCAAGCCATGGTAGGACACTTGTCCTCACCCACTTTCCTTTCATTCTCTGAAAAAGATGGCGTTTCCATAACTCATCCCCATAACTCATCATTGTACTTAGAAGTCATGATTCACAAGTTTCGTATCAGACGAGTTCTAATAGATGGAGGTGCTGGTTTAAACATCTGTACTATGAAGTTGGTCAAAGCTTTAGGATTTTCTGAAGACTCCATTGATTTCAAAAGAAAGATTACCATAAAAGCTTATGATGATGAAGAAAGAGCATCCAAGGGTCTAATCATGCTGCCAATCAGAGTGGGCCCTGTTATAAAGAATACTTTATGTCAAGTACTAGACCGTGATCTTGCATATAACATCTTGTTGGGTCATCCTTGGATCCATGGAATGCAAGTTGTCCCATCAACCTATCATCAATGTCTTAAGTTTCCTTATGATGGATAGGAAATCACGATACCTACTGATAATTCCAATATTCAAACTTGTGCCAACATAAAAGCCAGTCAAGATACTTTGGTCCCTAACAAGCGAGAAGCTCATGCTAGGACTTCTCTAAAAATTGACACACAAATCAGTCAATTGACCAATAGTTTTGACAAAAATATGAAATTCAAGGATCATGGAGTTGGAGAATACTCTCTTTGTGTTGCCAATCTACCTACATCACCTCGATCACATGGATAGTCGTCTATCAGGGAACATCAAATATTAGCAACATCAACATCAAAGCAAAAAACAATAGAGCCAATCACAAAATTTAATGGACAATTCATCAAAGAAAAATTCCCCATGGAAAATCTTGAGGATACAAAAATTTTAAACTGGCTCTATAAAGATGAAGATGAAGCAGTCTGTAATGTCAAATTATCCACAGACAAATATGGAAAAGGGTATTCAATCATGCAGAAGATGGGATATGATAAAGGTCCTATCGGAAAAAGGAAGGAAGGAGTGGTTGAACCCATTCACCTCCGTGGACTCACAGCAAAAGAGAAAACTAGATTGGGTTATGATACTCACTCCAAAGAAAACACATCAAAACAACTGCATGGCACTATCTTCACATTGCAAGAAGGCTCAGATTCACAAGAAGCATGTTTGACAACAGTTCAAAACTTCTTGGACAACAATTCTGACACAGACTCTACTGAATATGAATGGGACACCATTTATAATGATGAGTTCTGGAGAGACAAAGAGGTTGATGTAATACACCAGTACACTCCAACTCTAATTGAAGGTCAAGGTTCAGGGTCCCAACCGCAAGAATCTGAACCAAAATTTGACTATGATTCTAGTGATGGTGAGTCAGATTTAAACGAACAAGACTATCATGAGGACAGTATCATCATTGACCCACCTCATACCTCAGATCCTACGGACCACTCCGTTATGACCATAACCATAGCCGATTTCACACAACCTAACGATCCAATACCTTTGATTTATCATGATCTCATTGATTGGGATTCATCTAAACCTATTGATATACCTATGTTCCCAAGTGACGAAGCTATCGTAAACTTCCTTTCTGTAGAGGATACAAATGATTGTTCCACTAGTGATTTTTGACATAGAGTTTTTGATCAGGAGAGTGTCAAGTCTCCCAACTGCAAAAGTAAAAACAAAAAAGAAAGATCTAATGGTGAAAACCAAAATCTGGCAGTATTAGATAAAACAAAAGGTAAAATAAAGAGCGTATCAGATGGTGAAAACCTCTTTGAGGCACCAGACGATGGGAATTTTGACACTCTCCTGGAGCACTACCATGAGCGATCACCTATTTTGATTGATCCTACAAATGCTGTCAATCTTGAGACTTTCGACAAACCAAGAATTTTACAGTTAGTTGCATCAATGACAGAGAAAGAAATACCAGAGTTCATGGAATTCCTGAAAGCAAATCAAGTAAATTTTGTGTGGTCTTATGCTGACATGCCTAGTCTTGATCCCGATCTTATCATGCATCACTTGTCTATCAAACCAGGGGCCAAGCTGGTGAAACAAAAACTCAGAAAGATGCACCCTCATGTTGCATTATTGGTTAAGGAAGAACTGAGAAAACTCCTTGATGTGGGCTTCATAAGACCAATCGATTATGCAGAATGGATTTTCAACATTGTTCTTGTATCCAAGCTAGATAAAATTGTGAGAATATGCACAGATTTCAGAGATCTTAATAAAACATGTCCTAAGGATGACTTCCCACTGCCAAACATCGACACCATAGTTGATCTGACAGCTGGCCATGCCATGTATTCATTAATGGATGGTTTTTCTGGCTATAACCAAATCAAGATTGCACCTGAAGACCAAGAGAAAATAGCTTTCACATGTCCATGGGGAACTTATTGTTGGAACGTCATGCCTTTCAGTCTGAAGAATGCTGGGGCTACCTACCAAAGAGCCATGACTACAATCTTTCATGACATGATGCATATCTTCATGGAAGATTATGTGGATGACATATTGGAAAAATCATACACCAGAGAAGGACATCTTGAAATATTATCTAAAATATTTGCAAGATTAGAGAAATTCAAAGTTCGCCTCCACCCCAAGAAATGTGTTTTTGGGGTCAAATCTAGAAAAATCTTGGGGTACATTGTTTCAGAAAAAGGAATTGAAGTAGATCCTGCAAAAGTACAGGCAATTATGGAAATGCCTCCACCAAGGAACATCAGTCAGTTGAGATCATTATAGGGACGAGTGTAGTCTATACGAAGGTTCATTGCACAATTGGCCGACAAAAGTTTACCTTTCACACATCTACTACATAAGAATGTTCCTTTCAAGTGGGATGACAAATGTGAATTGGCATTTCAACAAATCAAACAGTATTTAATGACTCCACCAGTTCTCATACCACCAAATCTAGACAAACCACTGATCTTATACATTGCTACAACAGAAACATCTTTGGGGGCACTGCTAGCACAAGAAGATTCTACAAGAAAGGAACGTGCAATCTACTACATCAGTAGAACACTGACAAGTCATGAGCTCAACTACACTTCTATTGAGAAGGCTTGTATGGTAGTAGTATTCGCTTCACAGAAGTTTCGGCATTACATGCTAACCCATACAATCAATCTGATTTCAAAGATTGATCCACTTAAGTATTTGTTAAGCAAAGCATCATTGACAGGAAGGTTATCAAAGTGGGTAATGATTTTGAGTGAGTTTGACATTCATTATGTTGATCGCAAGGCAATCAAAGGACAAGTCATCGCTGATCAATTAGCTGAAGCACCATTACAAGCAGATCATCCTCTGCACATTGAATTTCCAGATGCTGATGTCTTTACTGCAGAATCTAAACAACCATGGTCCTTATATTTTGATGGTTCTTTCAATCAACATGGATTGGGGGTAGGCATACTTTTCATCACCCCTCAAGGACACACCATTCCTCAATCATATAGGCTGATGTTTCCATGCACCAACAACATAGCTGAATATGAAGCATTGATCACCGAGCTCAAAATAGCATTGGAATGGAGAATTACAGAATTACAGGTGTATGGCGACTCACAGCTAGTCATTTACTAGATCAATGATGATTATCAGACCAAAGATGAGAAACTATTACCATATAAAAAGATGGTTGATGACTTCAAGAAATACTTTGTGGACATCAAATTCACACAAATTCCAAGGCTTGATAATAAAGCAGCTAACGCCATGGCTACGATCGCATCATTGCTACAACTCCCAGAAACTCAAAATCGTTATGAATTTCTAGTAGAACAATCATTTACACCTGCGTATGATACCCCTAAAAGCCCAATCATTTGCCACTTGGTAGGATCCGATTCGCCTTGGTACAGGAAAATTTATTCCTACCTCAAAGATGATATCTTGCCACCTAATTTATCCCGTAACCAAAAACGCAATTTTATTCGCCAATCTGCTCACTACACTCTTATCACTGACACCCTTTATCGCCGTGGTCTTGATGGTACTTTACTCTGATGTCTTGAATGTGAAGAATCTGACAAAGCTTTACAAGAAGTTCATGGTGGCATCTGTGGTACTCATTCGAGTGGACTAACCTTATCCAAGAAATTGATTAGAATGGGTTGCTACTGGCCTACAATGGAGAGGGAATCATTCACTTTTGTGAAAACATGCTCAAAATGTCAGATTCATGGGAATCTCATTCATGCTCCTGCACAGGAACTTCAACCATTCACACTAACCTGGCCATTTTCTCAATGGGGGTTAGATTTAGTGGGCAAGATTCATCCTTCTTCATCGAACAGGCATAAGTTCATCATCACAGCTACAGAATATTTTACCAAGTGGATTGAGGCAGTCCCTCTTACTAAAGTTACCGGCAAACAAATATCATCATTCATACTCAACTATATTATTTGTCGGTATGGCATTCCCAACTCCATTATTACAGATAATGGACGTCCTTTCAAAAATCAGGATGTTGATGAACTTTGTGAGAGATTTCACATTCAGCATAGATATTCAACACCGTACTATCCACAAGGGAATGGCCAAGCAAATTCCTCAAATAAAACAATATTGAAAATCTTGAAAAAGACTATGAATGATTCAGGGAAGGATTGGCACGTTCAACTCAATCCTGCCTTATGGGCCTACAGAACTAGTGTCTGCACACCAATAGGAACAACACCATTCGCTCTTGTCTATGAAGCAGAGGCCATACTATCTTTAGAAGTTGAGATTCCCTCACTCAGAGTATCATTGAAAGGCCTTACAATAGATGATGAATACAGAGTTTCCCAACTCCAAGAGCTTGAACTCCTAGATGAGAAGAGACAAAGAGCAGAAAACCACTTAAAAGCATATCAACAGATGATGTCTTGTAGCTATAACCACAAAGTAAAGCCACGTACCTTTCAGGTGGGTGATCTTGTTCTGAAAGAGAACCCGCGCAATCAGCAAGATAGAGAGAAGAAAGGAAAGTTCGAACCAAATTGGCTAGGTCCTTATGTGGTTATCGCAGTCTATGGTTTAGGTGCCTACAAGCTATCAACACCAGAAGGGGACCTATTTGACGAACCTATCAACAACATGCACCTGAAAAAATATTATGTCTAAGGCGGTTATCATCATCAGAAAAAGTCCTAAAAAATCCAAAAAAATCAGAAAAAGTCCTAAAAAAATCCAAAAAAAATCAGAAAAAGTCTTGAAGAAATACAAAAAAATCAGAAAAAAGTCCTGAACAAATCTAAAACAGCAAAAAAAGTCCTAAAAAAATGGTTACCCTGGTGAAAACCTGGCAAACAGGCATCTCAGTAGCACAAAAAAAAAAATGTCATAGGGTGAAAACCTAGTAAACAGGTAGTCTGTTGACAAGAAAAATGCAATAAAAACAAATAGTGAAAATCTGGCAAACAGACGCTATTTGTAGCTTTCCATCTATTAGTTCCTGTTCTGCACTTAACTTTTCAGCCTTCATTTTCATGCATATTTTCCATCATCTTAAGGTCACACCAGCACCATGTTATCATCATTTGCCTCGAGCGACAACATCTTACCATGGCTTGACTATTGTACATATTCACTTTAGCAAGTTGTATCAATACCAAGGGAAAACATGGACATACTGGGGGCAATCAACTTTCAACAGTAAGACAATGACATTGAAACCAATCAGGCAAAACAAAACAACCAAATCAAACCAAAACATCCAATCATTGATCCGTATCATAGTAGCTTTCAGTTGCATACCTCATCATGACTCATATCTGGATGATCTCTAATCTGAATAATGTTTGGAATCACAGTATTTCATTGTCAAACAATGGTTGTTTAATTTTTGATATCATTTCTCTGGAGCACACTCGATGATGTACTGAACTAGAGTGGCAAGGAAAGAGGATGATTTTTCTTTGTCTGTTGTATTGAGGTTAATCGTCCATCTGCTGCAAGTATGTCACGAGACATGATTTTCTAGAGTTTATCATTGATGACAGTTCCAAACTTGCATCAAATGGTGGTTAGTCTTTGTTTGTTCACGCAAGAGATGCTCAGGTCATCTCGGTTCAATTATACTTAGATGCTTGTGTTCACTTGCTATATCAAAAATCATGAAAGTTGTACTCAGGTCATCATTGGTGCTAATTTTCCCTCTAATGCTTGTACACACTTCCAACATTTTCAAATGCTCTATGATGATTTAAGCAGGCTCACCAAAAAGGCTCAACAAAATGGTTAGTTTTATTTAGTTACATTTCATTTTAGGTCATTGTACATAACTGCATATTGGATTTGCATCAAGAGTTTTTGAAAGGTCAATCACTGTCATTTTTCTTTGGACTATTTGTGGAGGACAATGCAAAAATTTGTGTCATTATCATTTCATCATCATTTCATTAGCATTATCATCCCATCATTGCATTTTCATTATCATTTCATATTAGTTTCATATCATTTCATTATGGCATTCATTATCATTTCCTCATTTCATATTAATTCTATTATCATTTCATCATTTCATATTAGTTGCATTTCCATTATCATTTCATTATCATTCCATTCACATTTCATTTTCATTTATCATTTCATATTCATTCTCATTCCATACATATCCATATCCTTTCATTATCATATCATTTATCATTTAACATCTCATTATCATTTATCATTTAACATTTTATTTTCATTTATCATTTAACGTTATCATATCATTTATCATTTAACATCTCATTATCATTTATCATTTAACATTTTATTTTCATTTATCATTTAACATTATCATATCATTTATCATTTAACATCTCATTATCATTTCATTTTCATTTATCATTTAACATCTCATTATCATTTATCCTTTAAACATTTCATTTTCATTTATCATTTTCTTTACCATTATCATTTCATCATTTTTCTTTCCCATTATCATTTCATCATTTTTCTTTACCATTATCATTTCATCATTTCATTTTCATTTCATTTTTATTATCATTCATAGCATCATCATTCATTTTATTTCTTTCATTATCATTTCATCTCATTTATCATTTCATTTATCCATTCATTCTAATTACAAATTATTATATTTCATCACAAATCATTTTATCATACATCACTATTTACTCATCCCAATCTCATATCAGTATTCCTATCATTTCATCTCATATCATTTTATCATACACTATCTACTCATATCATTTTACATCACAGCATATCATAATTCATAGCATGAACACGACATTCATTTTTCATCATATCATCTTTTATCTGCATTGAAAAACCCAAAAACATAAACATACATACATATCATAAATCATTCACCTGCATGACATCATTAGTACACATTATCAAATCATCATCATCATAATGAATAACATCATAATCAAATCATCCTGCATATCATGTTAGTCATTAACTCATTCAAATGCATACCAAAATCCATAAACACACAGAAATAAATGCATCATCATACACAAAACATCATCCATAATCATCGCCGTTGCATATCATCACTCATCAAAAATAATACAAATGTCTAAATGTCCAATGAAACTAAAATGTCCAAAGCACAATACATCAGATATGATCAAAAATGGCATATACATGCTCCAAAAATGATATACATCACAAGACTAGCTGGTCGATGCCCCTGATGGAGCTAGTCTAGAAGGAGGTGGCCTGCCATTAGTGCCTGCATCTGGATCCTGCTGAGGCCCAGTCACTCCCCTGCTCTGTGTTTGTGTTCGAGATCTGCTCCTAGTCCTACTATGGGACTGCGGGTATGGCTCTCTGCACTCTGGAGGACACAGCTCCTTGTATCTCACTCTATAGTACTCAACCTCCCTATCCATCTCCATACCCTATGCAATGGCATCCCATAGTGACACACTCTCTACAGTGCCCATCAGTCTCTGAGCCACACCCTCAGCCTCTACTACCCGCCACCTAAATGCATCCCTCTCTCTGATCACCTGGGCTAACTGTGGGTCTAGAGCAGGTGCCTGTGCCTGTGCCTGTGCTAGCTGTGCCTGTAGTTGCACAATGAATCCTTGTGCCTGCGCCAGCTGACTCTACAACTGACCCTCCTACCCCTATAGTGTCTGCACCTGGGCCTGAAGTGTAGCAATCTGCCCCTGTTGAGAAGAGGATGCCATCTGGATCACTGTTCGTCGCCCAATCCCTGTCCTCGGTCATCGCATAATTTGGACACCCCTCAAAATATCCAGCCTCGACCTCCCTAGCACCTAAACCTCCTCCCCACCCTCATCTCCATCGTCATCATTTGAACTCTCCTCATCTCCGCTCTCCACCTCCTCTCCTCCGATTGCTCCCTACTCACCGCCGGCCACATCCTCCTGTCTCACTGCCCCTGGCTGTGGTGCTACCAAAATAGGTGCTGGCTCATCAGGGCTAGTAAATCATGGAAACAGATGCGTGTGGAAATAGGCTGAGTACTCATCAGACATGCCAACATCCACAATGTCTCGCCTGTCAGCCCATGCCTTAGGTGCTAATGCAATAAACTCTGTATATGCGGTCTGATAAGAAATACATGGCCCCCATCCAGCCTCATCTCTGCTCTGGGCGTAATGTGCAACCCCCTGCGGCATCCCCTGAGTGAATCCAAACTGCCTCTACACCTGCAATGCCAGAAATCTCTCCAAAATGAAAGGAGTCTTCCCTATTAGGAACCGAGGAATGCATACATACGGCATCTCTATATCATCGATAGCCCATGGCTCGCAATAAAGATACGATCGCCATACCACTGTATCCATATCATCCAAAATTCATCTCCAATAATCCACCTTGCCCAGCTTGGGCTGGGTAAGGAACATAGCATGTGTATAGATATAGGGCCTGCCTGGTGGCCTAATTATGGGGCACGCCGGTCTCGTCACAGCGAGATGCTCCCATGCCCAGATCTGCAGCACTGTCACCCCACAGGACAAACTGGAAGAACCTCTGTATACTACCTGGTGCAAATCATGATAAAGATGTGCTAGCATGCAACTCCCCCATGCATATCTCCGCAACTGTAGCAGCATCTGCTCCAAAATCCTGCCCCATCCCATTGATAATCCCTTTTCCCGGCAATCCGGACAAAGGAGACCTCCGATAAATGCACCCAAAACCGTCGACAAGGCTGGATATCCTCAAAATCCTCCCACGGTACCCAGTACCCAGCAATCTGTGCATCTCCGTACACCCTCCTCAAAGCATCCGTACCCCCAAGCTTTTTGTGATCGTAATACACAAGGGCACCAACCACGGGGATACCTAATATCCTATACACATCCTCTGGAGTCACTGTCACCTCACCAGTCGGCATATGAAAGGTGTTATACTCTGAATGCCATCGCTCTGCAAGTGTTGTCAACAATCCTCTGTTGACCCGAATAGGTGGCATCGCCAATAAGGATCTCAAACCACAGGTATCAATCAACGCTATGTCAGCAGGTGTCAACTCAGGGATCCTATCCCATCCTGCTGAGTGTCGCTCTCTAATTTGGAGGTTTTTGAAAACCTCCTATTTTCATCACAAAGATACGTAATCAGAATCATATCAATCATTTAGTCTCAATCATTCAAACAACATCAAATTAGACTCATCTTTATCAGTGACCTATATTAGTAATCTATCAGTGACCTATATCAGTGACCTATATCAAGTGACCTATATCAAGTGACCTGTATCAGTAATCTATATTAGTGAACTATATCAAACCCATATCAATGACTCATATCAATGCATCAAATCAACGACCCATATCACACAATCAGTCCTATCAATCAAATCAACTCAAATCTGTTCTACCATCAATTACTATTTGTTTTCTATCGCAGAAAGAAAATTTATCAGAAGTCATATCAATCATTTACTCTTTGTTTTCTACTCTAGGCAGCAAAGTTATCAGTTCAATCTACTCTTTGTTTTTCATTCATGGGAAGCAAAGTTATCAGTTCAATTACTCTTTGTCTTATAATCTATGAAGCAAAGTTATCAATCAATCATTCAATTTTCTATCATTTCTATCCATATCACCATGATGACACAACAATTTCACAATCTTCATCATCATTTTCACATTTCTATCATCAAAACATCAATTCTACCTATTTTTACCATATGCGCCATTCTTTTCACGAGATGCGCTAAATCTCGTATGCGCCGTTGTTTTCACCAGATGTGCTCAAACATATCCCCTATGCGCGTTTTCCTATATGTGCCACTTTACTCAACCTAAGCGCCACTATTTTTGCTAGATGCACATTTTTGCTCTATGCACCGCTTTTTTCCCTATATGCGCTTTACCCCTAAAATTTCCTATCCTACCCTATATGCACGCTAGTTTTCACAGGATGCGCTAAACTGGTTTTTTCCTAAATTTTCAAAATCTATCCTATATGCGTGTTTGTTTCTACCCTAAGCGCGCCTGTTTTTTTTTTAAAGCACCTAAACTATTCTAGATGCGCACAAACGATATTTTCTAAAACTAAATCTGCAGAAAAATGAAAAATTTTGATTCAAATCAAAAAATTCGAAAGCATAGGTGGTTAGATCAACTCACCGGTGGTCCATACGCAGTTGGCCTCTGGTATCTGTGAGATCTCTTGAATCGGTGGCGATGATACGGAATCTCCATGTCACGATGTCACTCTCAGAACTACAATATTCACCAAAGTAAATAGTGCAAATGATTTGTCTTTTTCAACCTTTTTACCTTTTAAAGGTCAAACAAGGGTAAGTTTGCTGCCTTTTTTACTTTATTTTTCAAAATGGGACATTTCTTTTTCATCATCTATCAAGAGCTAAATCACTCTCTCTCTCATCCGTAATTTACCTCCCGAGGGGGCATCATCAACAGAAATATCAAAAGCATATCTGGGGCAAAAATCTTATTTTTCTTTGAAGCAATGTGTTTTACACATCACTTCAAAGAGGGGCAAAATATATATGTCTAAAAATGGTCATGATTAAGCTTGTTAATTAATTAAATATGATTCATTTAATTAATTCTCTTGAAGTCATCTACATATAAATTAATTTAATTATTTATTTATATCTTTCATTTTCTAAATTCTTCTACCTTAAATTAAATAAATAATTTTATTTAATTACTAACATTTCCATCTTTTGCTTAATTAAATTAAATAAATTTTCATAATTTATTTATATTTGATTATCATTCTATTCAAAAGTTTGAATATTTTGAACATTCAAATAATGGAATATTCTCCATCCCATAATCAAATTAAATATTAAATATTTTATTTAATATTTTCCTCTAATTTCATTTTCTAAAATATAATTAAATATGAGTTATTTAATTATGTGAGTTTCCATTTTCATCTTCACTTCCAAATTAAATAAATATATTTTATTTAATTTCTAACTCATGCTAACTCACCCTTCCAAATTTTCATCTCATCCTTCGAAATGGAAGTTTCCCTTTGGATCTCAATGACGAAAATTGAAAGAAAAGGAAAACCTTCCATCTTCTCTTCCACTTTCAAAAATCTCCCGCCATCCATTCGAACAAGCTTAATCCGGACCATCGATCGAATCAACCAATCGAATCCTCTCGAAAACTCTATAAAAGCCTGCGCAAATCCAAGCTTTGGTTACACACACTCACCTACACCTTCGCATACTTACGCACGCACTTACCTTCGCATATCTACACATACTTACATTCATACAATCAAATTATGCATTCATATCAGTTTCAATATCACAAGCCATACTTTCATTTTAGCATAGCTTTGCATTTAGCATAATATGCATTTTTATTTAAATCTCATTCTTTAGCTGTCATTTTGTTGAGCATTGTTCTGTTGATCTGAGAGCCATTCAAAGCAACAAAACGCTGGAGTTAGAGGAAGATAAGATGATTTTGGGAAGCTGTTGTTACAGTTTGCGTATTTCTATTTCTTTTTCAGTTTTTCTAATATAATGTCTTATTAATATGTGTTTGATTTCATCTACATTGATACAATTTTCACTCACACAATATCCTTCCATCCTTCCTCCTATTCAATACATATAATCCTATATATTCCTTATCCATCCATCCTCCTATTGTCCATTTATCTCCCTTATCTTTCAATCATCCTACCTTACATCCTATCTTGAGAATCCTAGTGCCTTACCATACATGACATATCTAAAATGGAGCATCTTATTCCTTTGTGGCATAGTCCTTGGGGATCTTATTCAAGCCCTTCATCCCATCATCCTTCCATCTCTCAAGCCTTATCTCCTTAGATCCCATCATCCCATCATGCTTTCATTTCCCAATCCTTATCTACCTATTATCCATCCCTCAATTCCTCCTAGCATCTGATCCTCTCATCCTATAACCACTTGTCATTGTTATATAGTTATAGGCTACCCCCCATGCACTCCAATACAATCTATCCCATCATTTCATGTAGATGGAGACACATCCCACTCTTCTACTATTGCTTTTCATCCTTTTACATCCACCCTATCACATAATCATGATCATCATCTAATAAGCTAAGATATACCATCACAAACATTCCTTGTAAAATGGTGTATACATTGTATATAATGTCATCACCATCCATCATCCATCTAGGTCCATTTTTATACATACTTGTCACTAGGTCCCATCCATGTGTCTATTGTGTTGTCAAGAATTCCCTACAAGTTGGTACTTCAACAAAATCCATTAGCTCCCTTGGTTTTTGGGTATCTTAATTGCCTCTTGTCATGAGAAACCTAGGTCCTATCCATCCATCCTTTCCCTTCGCAAGATATATCATTCTTCGCATAAGGTCACACCTCCCCAATCCACCATCCTTATGGAAAAAGATACTTGAGTTTCTTTTTTATTTCATTGGTGATTTTGAATCTTTGTTTATCCTTATTTGAGATCCCTACTTTACCTACTCAAGCTTTTCATGATCCATCATATCATAGTGTACTTTGATTGGTAACACTAGGGAAAGTTCTTGACTTTTGTGTGTTATTTTTGTATGTTTGTCTTATGTTGTACCCACTGAGGCCCATGATACCTTGTGTTACATGTTGGGGCATTATTTTTGTTTTTCATTTTTCAACATCATTTCTACCAAGGCCCTTTGTGACCTTCTAAGATGTTTAAATAAATTTCTTATATGTTGAGTCAATCTTATCCATGTGATACAATGTCATGCCATGGTTTCTCATACCTTTGTGCATATTATTTCATGTTATATCGAATTAAGTGTTCACTAAGTGTCAATTTAATTATTGAATTCATAATCCCCCATCCCTTCATCCATACATTTTTTATTTTCTACAATCTCACATTCGCATATCTAATCTATTCCATAATCCTCACCTGATCATCGATCCCATGTGTACACTTGCTTCCCCTCATCCATGTTTCTCCTTCTATCTTCCATCTTCCACTTGTCATGTTCTTGCATCCAATGTACCATGGCATGAAACCTACATCCACATATTACAATGTACCACAACACATATCATCCATCATTGAATCATTACATTAATCCATTAGGTTCATTTTAGGCTAATATAGATTTGTTATATTAACCATCTTTCATCCATCATAATCATTTCATTATCCATTAGATTCATTATTCGTGCATCTAGATTTGTTAATTCATGCATCTTTTTATCCTAATTATTACAATCTCCCATCCCATTAACCTTCCATATCCCCATCCTTACATCCCTATTCACCATCCATCACTGCATCTTACCACCTCATCCACTTATCCCCTAATCCCTTATTATTGGTACTTAGATATAGCATACTCGAGTCCATGCAATCTAATTCCATATATCCCATTATTCCATCACTCCCTACAATCCAAAATCGTAAGAAAATACTAATCCATGCTTGCAATTATGTAATCTATTTAAAATCACCCAATCACATATGTGGTCTTGTTCCTAGAGCCTTGTTGTAAGCCTTGATCCAACACCAATCACCATTATTGAGATGTATCCTTCCCAATTCTTATAATGTTGTTTTAAGATATATCATTCCCATATCAACAACAACCAATCATCATTAGGATGTATTATTCATAAAAATTGTGTTGTTTCAAGATATATCCTTCCCACATCAACAATACTCCATCCATCATCAATTAGTCTTGGTTTTTTAGCTTGACTGAGGCAACATCATTTTTTCCTTTGATCATTTATTGAATGCTTGCTTTCTTGTCATCTCCTTCCTCCATTATCTCTTCCTCCTCCCATCACATTTATCTTACCCCCTCCTATCCATGATCTTGCATCTTCTTCCACATCACCTTGCATTCTCTCATCCATTTCGAGAGCACACCTATGTTCTCTCAAACTTGCATATTCTCTCTAGGGCGCATCCTCATCTTCACTCCCACCATATTTTCTCCTAGTCACTCATTTTAATGATTGGGGCATCTTTCCTAATCTACCCATCATCTTTCAAGTCCTATGTTTTAATCTTTTTTGAAATGATGTTATTTCATAACACCATCTCAAAGAGGGCAATATGTAGACACCTAAAATTGACACATCATCATTACCCAACTATTTCTTCTATAATTGATTGAATACAACTTTTATTATTCAATTAATTATCCCATTTCTATCTCCTTATTAATTAAATATTTATTACCAATAATTAATAAAATCACTATTCATCATTATTCACATGCACTCATTTTCTAATATAAATCATTAAATCACCCTTCTCCTATGGTCCACCTTAGGTAAATAAATTCAATTATTTATTTATCTTAGTCACATACCCCTTTTCCAAAAATTAAATAACTACTTTATTTATTTAATTTACCTTTTTTCCTCCAACCTTTCTCAAGCCATCTCCACCCTTGATCTTATCTTTCCATCTTAGATGTATCCATCTACTCTACCAAAATTCTATAAATCTCTCTCATCTTAGCCATTTTATCAACAACACTTTAGAATGCAAAATTATGTTGTAGAAATCTTGAGCATGCATCAAAATCATCAAAAGGCACAACCATTTATGCAACTAGGAGGTCTAACATGGAGTTTATTTCTTACTTTATGTTTTAATTTGGATTTTCTAACACCCTAGAACTGAGTGTTTGTTTGGTATTTGTGTAATTCAATTTAGCCATATAATTTTTTCATTTGTAGCATAATTTCCTTGCACAAACTAACTAATCATCTAATCATTTGCTCAAATTAATATTTAACAAATATTTATTTTATGGAACAAACTCAACTCCAATGGTACTTGTCATAATTTTTCCTAATATGAGTCAAACTTGACACCAACATTATTCCTAACTACTATAATCTTCATTAACCCAATAAATTTTTGATACATTTGACTTACAAAAACTTATTGATCTCAAACTATTATTCGGTCTACCCTTGAATTAGTATGTCATAACTGATATATAGACTAATCAACAAATAATACTATTATAATACTAGAAATGCAAGTACTTTCTAATACATAACACTTATTTTACATTGCTTAATTTATTATGCTTCAAAAACCATTTAAATTTAGTTAAAAGATACTTTATTTATGGAAGAATTATTTTATTATTTATTATTTAAATTTAAAAAATATGACATAAGAAAGGTAATATAAAGTGGCATCAAGGAGTGGAGTGTAATAGTACAAATATGTTCATAAAAACTACTCAAGAACTTAAATGATTAAAAAAAGTAAAATATAGTCACATAAAAAGAGTTCAATAACTATTTAAAAATAGCGTGTACTTTATTAAATAAAATAGTAAAAATTATTTAAAATCATTATAAAATCTTTAAATAAATAACTATTAACTATAAAGTAAATTAGTATAAACATCAAACAAGATATTAATATTAAGTTATTATATTTATTTAGGAATTATTTTATTTTACTTTAGAATTATTTCAAAATTATTTCATTTTATTTAATTGTTTTCTTTATTTTTATTTTATAATTTTATTTTTTCTAAATATATGTTGGCTCTTTAATCATTGTTTTTGACACATTCATGCCATTACACTATCCCTTCTTCATAGAAAAATAAAATAATTTTTAAACTAGTACTTGCACCTAAAGGAGGTTCAAAGATTATGTCAATAGAAAACTATATGTATGTTAATATGTTAGAGAGTATATGTTTGTGCATGGATATGCTGCAAATTCTAGTTGCATGTGGCTTGATTAAACAATTAATAATAAGTGCTAAATAATGGAATAAAATAAACTTAGACAAATATTTAATAATGCTAAATAATGGAATGCAATAAACTTAGACAAATATTTAATAATAAATGCTAAATAATGAAATGAAATAAACTTAGACAAATGTTTGCATACAAATTTAAAACATAAAGCAATACAATTCATGACCTCATACCTACAACAGGATACTTTAGCCAATCAAGCTAGGTTTCATGCCCTTAATCATTTAAATTAACTTAATAAGTTTATTATTTGTTATCATTTTTTTTAAATTATTATGTTTATTAATATTTATATTTTGATATATTTTGACTTTCCATTTAGTTTATTTTATTTTAGATTTTAATTTAGATTTAAGTTTGAAATTTATATTAATTATAAATATATCTTTTTTATGAAATTATAAATAATAATTAAAGGGTATTAGAATTAATTTAATTTATAATTAGTTATCTTATTAAAACTTTAATTATTGTAGAATAATTTTATTTTAGATTTTTGTTATAATTTATATAATAAAATGAATTTCAAACTTAAAATATAAATTAAAATTTATAGAGTGTGAGAGAGGTAACTTTTGATTAGTCGTTTCACGCCATTAATACAAGGATAGCATGTCCTAGGGAGTTATGCTTAGAGTTGCATGTCATTTGGTTAAGGATATGATAATTCACCTTTAAAACCTCTTTAATGTGCCCATCGCACACTTAGGAGGAAAATAGATAGAGAGAGAGAGAGAAAGAGAGAAAATAAAGAGAGAGAAATAGAGAAATGGAGAGAGATACAAAGAGATAAAAAGAGAGATATAGATACAAAAATAGAGGTATAGATATAAAGGAATAAATATGGAGAGAGGAAGGGGGAGAAAGAGAGATAAAGAAAGAGAGAGGAAAAGAGAGAAGATGAGAGACATAGATAGATATAGTCACATAAAGAGAGATAAAGAGATAGATAGATAAAGAGAAATAGGAGACAAAAATATATAGAGGTCGAAAGATCAAGAGATAAAGAGGGAAAGGGGGAGAGAGGAGGGAGATAAATAGGGATAGAAAAAAATAGTAAGGGGAGAAAGATAGGGAGAGGGAAATAGACAGAGAGAAGAAATGAGAGAAAGATAGATAGAGGAAGAGAGAAGGGAAGACAAATATAGAGAGAAATAGGGGAGAGAGAGGAAGAGAGAGATTGAGAGATAATAAAAAATATAAAGAGAGGGAGACAAAAATATAAAAATCTATCTCTTTCTCTTCCCATATCTCTATGATATCTCCCCATAAATGTACTTCTCCCTACCTCTCTCTATATATCTCCCTCTCTCTACCTCTCTCTATATAACTTCTTATCTCTATCTTTCTATCCCTCCATCTATCCCTCTCTCATTCTCTCCCTCTCTCTTTGTATCCCCTTATTTCTATCTCTATTTCTCTCTCCCGAGCTCTCCATTTCCATTTCCATCTCCATCTCCATCTCCATCTCCATCTCCATCTCTACCTTCCTCTCTATCTCTCTCCCTATCTCTATCTTGTTACCTCTCCTTACATCTCTTTCTCTCTTTCCCATCTATCTTTCCCACTATATATATCTCTCTATCTCTCCCTCTCTCTATCTATATCTCTCCCTCTCTCCCTATCACTCTTTTTCTATATTTCTCAACTTCTCTGTCCTCCCTCCCTCTCTATCTATTTATATATCTCTCTATATCTCTCCCCCTCTCTTTATCTCTCTCCCTCTCTCTATTAATTTTCTATATCACCTGGACTTTTTCTCTCACTCTTGCCCTCTCTATTTCTATCTTTCCCTCTCTCCCTCTTGTGTATTTATAACTCATTATCTCTATCTCTCTTTCTTATTTACTCCATCTCTCCTAGTACGGTGATCCCACAATAGTGGTTTACACTTTTTGGGAGATCCTATTTTTTGCTGAAATTGAACATATTTTTAAAAAATATAATAATTTAAGCCTTGAAAAATTCCATTCAAAGGATTCCAATTGAAGATGGTTTGATCAAACCACCTAAGATCAAACCCCCTTGGATAGAACCCCGCTAGTTTTAAACCATACCTATAGTGGAGTCTCCTTTACACCTATCAAAATGCTAATAAAAAACCACTTTTGATTTACCTTTTGGGGGATCAAATAAATTCATTTAAAATTTATTTTTTGTAAGTATATATTCCTTATTATAAGCTTCCTAGAAAGTATAATTTTAAATAAATTTAATTTGATTATTATATTTATTTTTTATTTCTTGTGAATGTAGGTTTTTCACTGAAAATCAAGCTCTCTATTCTTCACATGTGGAAAAATAGCAGATTATCAAAAAAATAAAAATAAAAAATATTTATGCACTAGATATTGTGTCTTTGATCCAAAAAAAAAATTGAATTTCGATACATACAAAAAAAGTTATGTTTTAGCCAGTAAATCATGTCTAAATTATAACTGGTTTGACTTTGAAACTTAATTAAGAAAAAAATATTCAATGAAATTCTATGAAACCAATTTCATGCACTAGATATCATAGTTAAAAATCTAAATTCAAAAGAAAAATAATTTTATCCTTCATAGAATAAAAGTTATGTGTTAGCCAGTAACGCCACTCTTTAAAAATAGTGTTTACTATTAAAAACTAGTTTTCAAAGGAGATGGAAAAAGAAGTGCAATCTAATTCCAAAATTTTTGAAAAAATATATATTTAGAATCTACAGACAAAATTTCATGAATCACTAGTTTACACCATCTTTAAATTCCTTGGGTTTTAGCCGTTATAGGTGTCCCAAAGTGAAGATTTAGTTAAAAAAAATCAGTTCACTAGCCAGTTTGGCCAAAAATTGTAAACTAGTATTGTGGGATCACCGTCAGGTACTCTCTCTACCTCTCTCTATGTATCACTTTCTATGTCTTTATATTTCTCTCTCCATCTCCCCCTCTTTCATTGACTACCTATTTCTATCTCTATCTCTCCCTCTCCCTCTTCCTCTCTCCTTTCATCTCTTTGCTTATATTTATCTCTCTCTCTCCCAATTTATATTTCTCTCTATCTCTCCTTTATATCCTATTTTCCCTCTCCCTCTTCCTATACTTCCTCTTTCTATATCTCTCTAATTCTCTCTCCTATCTCTAGTTCTCTCCCTCCCATCGGCCTCCCTCTCTATCTATTTATACATATCTATCTCTCTCCATATCTCTCTTACTCATACATGCACACACACTCCTTGTTTCTCTCTCCCTATCTCTAGCTCTAGCTCTATCTCTATCTCTCCATATTTAAATTCTTACATATATTTCTCTATCTCTATCTCATTATCTATCCATCTCTCTTTACCCCTATATCTTTATGTCTCTCTACCCCTCTCTATATAAATTACTTCATACCTCTATATTTATATTTCTCTCTCCCCGGGCTCTCTATATATTTATCTATTTTGGATCTATATATCTATCCCCCCCTCTCTCTCTATCTCTCTCTCTCCATATCTCTCCCTTTTTCTGTCCACATATCTCCCTTTCCCTCCCTCTCTCCCTATTTCAAACATATCATTAGCCTATTGGTAATGGATCCTTATTATCTTCTAAAATTCAAAGGTTTTGTTTTAGTTGTGTTTAGATCCTTGTGAGTAGATTCATATTTGATTTGAAACTATAACTTCCCTATTGAGACCTTTGTTGCACAAACAAAATCATTTTTTAAATAGCCTACCAATTGAGCTCATGTATACTACACAAATGTATGTAAACAATAAACCAAAAAAATCTCTAATTGACCATCCACACTTATTTGGTGTAGCCATTGCACACCAAGGTGTGATTGCTAGTTATCTAGCTTTTATGTGATAAGTGAGATTTTGGAGGCTTTTACCATTAAATGAAAACCGGTTTACCTTTAAATGACAACTGAAACTTGTTTTTCGATGACTCAATAGTGAGACTTGTTTCAGGCTCAAATCTCACACTATATGTAGCCTATCAGCTAATAAATAAAATATTTCTAGAGTAAATAATTTAAAATTGATATTTTAGAAAAATCCAATGTAACTTATAAGAAATTAAAAAAATCAATAAATAAAATAGTTCAAAATTGATATACTAGACAATATATTGTCCACTTAACTTAAAAATACTATTAAATAAATTAAATAATTCAAAATTCATATCTAAAACAAAAATATCATCCACTATAACTTAATTAAAAAGAAAGAAAGAAAAATGTATTATTTAATGTAAATTTTAAAAAATCCAATAAATAAGTAATTTAAAAATTGTAAGAAATAGAAAACCTCTTTTATAAATAAAATAATTCAAAATTGATATATTAGACAAAGATATCATCCAATATAATTTATAAGAAATATTTAAAAAACTTTTTTTAAATAAAATAATCTAAATTGATATCTTAAACAAATATACCATCCAATTTAAATTACAAAAAATATTTTAAAAAATATTCAATATATAAAATTATTATAACAAGACAACAATTATATATATATATATATATATATATATATATATATATATATATATTTAAATATACTATAAATTAACTATTTCATTAAATAAAGTTAAAAAAATTAAAAAATTAAGAAAAAATAATTCAAGATAATATTTATGAAAATATTTTATCTATAAATATATTTAAGATTATATTAATAATTTTTTATTTTTTATTTTTTTATTTTACAATTATTTTATTTTATTTCAAGATTATTTAAAAACTATTTTATTTATTTAAAAATTACTTTATTTTACTTTAAATTTACTTAAAATTATTATTATTATTATTATTATTTTAAATATATATTTAGGTGACAAACTTTTTTAAACAAGAATACAATATGTCATAAAAACAGTGAATACTAATAGTTTGTCCATTGACTACAAGCATATGGTGTGAAAGGCTACCATTATTACCCAACGACGTGATATTTGCTCAACGTCTTCATCCCCTTCCATCAACGTGTCTTGTAGTTCAACTCCCCATCTTGATGGGTCCCTCCATATGATACTATGTACCATTTTGTATGATATTATGTATGTTATGATATCTTAGACATGTCGTTTTGTAGGGAGAATAACTACATTCTTTACTAATTCAATTATTTTTTAAGTAGTTTTAATAAGAGTGTAAACAGGGATACATTGTTAATAAATATTTCATATATACAAAAACCAAACTTTTATATTTGTCAAATCAAAATTCTAATAAAATAGATAAAAAAATTCTGGGTAATTTTTATTTATACTTTTTGGTTAGGAGTAATTTAAGTTCTTTTTCAAAATGTCTATGATATATTAAATTTATTTTAGTTTGTAGTTGTAAGGGTAAAGAGTATATATTTTTTTTACATTATTTTTAGGTGGTTTTCATAAATATAAAAAAAGTTTATTAAAAAAAAATATAAATTATTAATCTTTTTATTTAAGTTAAGTTTGTGAGTGGAAAGATGATTTAAAGAATTCAATGGTACAAATTTGATTCTAATGTTCAAATTTTAAATTTCACCTTGAGTCCAAGATGACTTAATTTCAACTAAGTGTTACGTGTCAAGGCTCATGCCAAAAAAAATGAATTGTGTGTCTAAGTTGTATATAAAGAGACATCACACCTAGGTTATTAACCATCAAGCATTATCACACATGATCATGGAGCCCCTATTCAAAATCACTCATTTTTAGCATTATATCTCTCACAATCACTCTTGCCTCAATCACAACATCGCTCTACATCAATTATTTTGACATCACCTTTTTTGTAAAAATTGTAATTCGTTCACTATCTCAATACATCACATTTTACAATTTTACTTAAATTTCAAATTTTAAATTACATTTATCACGATATTGTCATTTATATATATTACATAACATCTTTAAACTTTTAAAAACTATTAAATTAGATCATAAAGTTTGTGAAAAAATGTTCATCAATACCATTAATCTTTCATTAGACATCCATGACAACGTCATGGTTGAATCCATAATCAAAAGTTATCTTCAGGAGTCAAAAAATCAAAAATTATCTTCATGAGTCAAAAATCAAACGATGTTATCTTCAGAGTCAAAAATCAGATATTGATGTATACTCGCATCTAACATAAAATTTCTAAGAAACTTCAGATGGTAGTTATATATCATAATCAAATCCATCTTCTCTTCTCCAACTTTAAAGTACACATTTAACATATTTTTTTCAGGTAAATATAAGTCCAGAAAGATACAATTTATCCTCTTGTTTCGATGGAAAAGCTAAATATATCGGCGGCAGCCGGCAGGTGAGATGCTCCAGTCAATGAGTACAACAAGACTCGCAACTAATTAAAAAATTTAATAAATTAAAAAAGTGACGAAGAAGAAACCGACAGGCGCATAGGGGCTGGATAGCCGCTTCCGGCATAGCCAATGGTAATTTCCAATCACTTCACGATAAGATGGCGGCGCAATTTTATTCCGTTCCTCTGGGCAGAATTTAGTCAAAGCTGACAGAACAATGTCATCATGTGATGAGCGACCATGTATCACCTCTTCCAAGGACCCCTTCACTTGGCTCCCAATTCATTTTCTAACCTACCCAGTTGGGCTCTCGTCTTCTAAGGAAGCAGCTGGTAATGGGAACGTGGTGGCCGATGAGCAGGACAACAGCCAGAATGGTGACGTGGGTGTCTGTAAAGCCCTTTGTAATGGGATGTCTTATCACTGCTTTTCTTTTCCTCTCCCTTGGAAACTTGGGAAACATGGAGACAAATGTCGATTCCAAGCCTGCCCGCCAGCTCAACCGCTTTATGCAGACCGCCATCACAAGCCGTAAAGAGTTTGCCAAGTATGGAGAATATGGAGAGCAGGGTAATGTTTGGACTGGTCCAAAGGCGCCCATTAAATTAAATGGAATAAAAGTGGTGAATCCGGTGGACCAAGCAACGGACAAGCTGCCTGGGACTGTTCCCTTCATTTTGGTAACAGGGGAGAGATCGTCACCTTGTATTACTCCTCGGGGTAATAATGTAATGATGAAATCTTACAAAAACAAGGTGGACTACTGTAATCTGCACGGCTGCAAGGTTTGGTATGCTTTAGAGGTATGGCAGAAGGGATTTGTTGGAACGTGGGTTAGATATCCGCTTCTTATACAGCTCATGAAAGCCAATCCGTCTGTGACGTGGTTTATGTGGATGGATTCAGATGCTGTTTTTACAGATTTCAATTTTTCTATTCCCTTTCAGACTTACAATAGCTGGAACAAAAATCTCATCGTCCCCGGCTACTGGGGAAAGGTATAATAACCCTTCTTGCTCTCCGATAAGTAGATCAGATTGTCTTATACATTATGAGCCAGAAGAATGTTTCAGAAATATATTCTGTCAGTATGTTCTAATTATACCTCCTTTCAATTTAAAAAATGAATCGATTATCATTAACCTGATGTTGACCGGTTGCACTCATTAATTTGGGTGAGCAGCCCAGTCAATCATGATGGGTGTGCATTTTTTTTCTAATATGAATATGAATTGTCTAGTAAAATGTTGTTTCAGTGAAAAAGAAGGAAAACAGTTGAGAATTTTACTACTTTTAATTGTACAGAAGGAATATAAATTGGTGTTTTAATAAATAAAAATTTCTTTGGCGATGGGTATTTCAGGTATATGGAGAAGATCCAGACTGGATAGGTCTGAACGCAGGGATTTTTCTCATTCGCAATTGCGAATGGTCTCACAAGTTTTTGGAGAAGTGGATGGAATTCGGTGCGCCTGAAAACTTAGTGGCTTCCAAAAAGGCTCTGAACAAAGTTGTAAAGAGTAGACCGCAAGAGTGGGATCCCGACGATCAGAGCGCCTTAGTATATCTTCTCAATAAGAACAAAACAAATTCGGAGGAGAATGTGTACCTGGAAGCAAGTTACGTCTTACACGGATATTTTGAGTATATTATAGACAGGTTTGAGGACTTCCTTGAGGGAAAGGAGAAGCAGCCTTTTATCACTCATTTCAGTGGATGTAACTTCTGTGGAGGGGGGAATGTCACAGAAAGATGCCATCAGGGCTTTGACAGAGCTTTCTTTTTTGCAGACAACCAGTTTCTTAGCTCCGTAGGTCGCAAGCACTCTTCCTTGACGACTACTACGCTGGAGCCCATCTCCTCTTCCTGATTTCACACGGCTCTCCTCAAGTATTAACCAATAAATTATTATTTACTGTTTGACCATTAAAATTGATGATATTTAGTAGGGTTTCAGGCAAATTCACCGTCAGCAATTCACCTTCAACAATTCACCGTCAATAATTTATTGCCATGACAAATTCATCTCTAGGAAAATTCACCACCATCAATTCATCGCCATGGAAAATTCACCACCAGCAATTTCCTAATTGTGTATGCCATAGCGATGAATTGCTGGTGGTGAATTTTCCATGACGATGAATTGATGGTGGTGAATTTGCCACGACAATAAATTGTTGGAAGTGAATTATTGACATTGAATTGTTGACGGTGAATTTTCCTAAAACCATTTAATAAAATACTCTCATAACAACTAGTATATTTTTCTTAACAACTATTTACTTTCTGTTATGTAGCAGAGAAACTACAGAAGATGGCAGTGAAACTGCAGAAGATGGCAGTGAAACTGCAGAAGATGGCAGTGATTATAAGGAAGGAATTCCATAAAAATGAGATGCCATTTTTTGTTGAAGGTGTTGTAGTCTCTGCAAAATCTGTATAGATCTGGTTTGTTGAACATTATCAACTGCTGCCTCGTGCAGTTTTCAGACCAGAGATGTGAAGGAAGAGATAAAATAAAATTTATATGTTTTATCTAGATGTATATTATCAGATTTAATAATTAAAATATATTTTGACAAATAAAAATAAAATAATTATTTACCATTAAATTATTATAAACTGTTTGACCATGAAGCATTCCACGTCTAACTTACCAATTATTATCTCCAAAATATGCTGTGAAAGACTTCTCCTTGCATATTCTCCGACTCCAACAGCCCAATAGATAAAATTAAAAAATAAATCTCCAAGTTCAGCATTTATGTACTTTAAAAGGTGTTACAATTTTTGCCTTTTTTCCAGTATCTTGAAGAAAATTAAGCACCAGCAGTCGCAGCCTGAACCTTCATTCTCCTCACGTTTAGTTTGAAATTTCTTTCTTTACATAAATTTCTTTATGTCTGAAATTTCCACGATTACGTGATTATCTTATCAACACTTATTATTCAATCGAGAATCTTTCGATGGTTGAAGAGAAACTAAGCTGTTCCACTAAATTTTGTGTTTTTACTCGGATTTGTCCATACAAGGGAATATATAATACCAATCTATTCAAGGTTCGCTTGAAATTTTCCTTTCTTAATTCAAGAAACAAGCAAATTGCATTACTAAACTTGTTATCTCAGATTCTTCGTTCGTCGATACCTTTGTCTAGGTGCCATCAAATTTGATTTACAGGTATTCTTCTTATCTTCTAGATTCATGACATATGCCATGAAGACCATATGTTAAAAGAACGTTTTATACATATTCATTCTTTGACATTGTTGTAAGGAATGATAATCTAAATTTGAAAGTTAGGACTGTTAGTGTGAATAATTAATCTATTCACTATACTTAAATGTACTAAAGTTGATGAGGTTAGAAAACTTCTTGTCTACCCAAATGTTCAATTTTTTAGACCTCTAGAGGTTATCAAGTGTAGAAAAATGTATCCCTCTACATTTTCACACTTGTTTGGGCCCTTGTGAACTAAATGGACTTAATTGTGTCTTATGTAGGGTGTTGTAAAGTGTTTTCTTACACTTTCACACTAATCTAGGGTTTTATTAATTAATTGGGTTTTTTTATGCTTTAATTGGTCTTATTTTACATCCACAAGCATTAATTAATACATCTTTTTGAAGATAATCTCGAAATATATCAAGTGACCAATCATAAATTAATGATTTTGGATTGTATGGCCTGGGTTTAGTGATCTAGGACTCATACGCCACCTTGGGCATATGGGTCCCAACCTGGATTTCAAATTAAAATAAACATTTCTTGAAAAATGTGTCTCAAGCTTAGCCTAATGGGACTCATACACCCCGACTGGCGTATGAGTCCTGTTTAACTTAGACCTAAATTAAATTCAAATTCTTGGTGGGATTTTATTCTCCTAGATCTGATGTCAACTTGTAGTGTTGTAATTTCAGAAATTGGACATAAACAAGTATAAATACAAGGTTATTTCAGTCATTTTTCACCTAGCAAGTTGAATAAGCATCCTTATAGAAAATTTGAGTTCACAAGAGCATTCAAGAGTGATTATTAAGCATTTTGGAGCATTATTCAAGTATCAAGTATCATGTCAAAGTTATCATGCATCATGTTTGTTTTTGAGCTAACATTTGTGATGTAGGGTTTTATGATTCAAACAAGCATTCAAATCTAGATCCATATCATCCAAGCAAGAGTCAAGATCCACATTCATGCTAGTCATTTCATACATGTTTGCAGCATCTTGTTCAAGGATTTGGTGAGTTGCAACATTTCCTATTTGTTCATTCATCATTCCTCCTTTACATTTCTATTCATTTCAAGGTTTGATTACCAAAACAGGGTTTGATCAAGGAAAACTCCTTTCTACTAACAAAACAACATTTTTTCCCTCTTTAGTGTGTGATTTGCATATCTAGGTTGAAGATACATTAAAGAGCAAGATTGGAGAAAGGTTGTCAAGTTTGCAAAATTGTCAAAGTTGCCACATTGTTTACAAGATCATTAAAAGACACCTACAAAGCAGAATTTATCATTTTAGATTTGGAAATCAAGTTGAGAAGGAAGAGCAGGGATAGGAGAGCAGATTCAAATCTTGACCTTCCGAAAAAGTTGAGCATGACTGATACACCACTTTTGGTGTATGAGTCCCAGTACAAAACTTTTTCCAGATTTTCAAAGCTCCAGACTTGTCACTGCCAGATTTCTATTCCTACCTAGAAGCCCTAATCTGGGACTAAATTTACCAGCTAGGCATATGAGTCCCAATGTGCATTAATATTAGCATTTTTAGCATTTTATACCTTGTTTCAAGCTTCTACAGGTTTCCAGGTGCACTTCTGTGTTTTCTCTATTTACTATTCTGATTTACATTAATAATCTAGGTCACATAGTTAAGTTTTACATATCATTAGGTTTTGCATGTTACGAGTCTTTCCAAGCCCTAGCTTGGTGGTGAGCCCCTCTTTAGTCTTTAATCATACCCTAGGACATCCCTATTGCATATATCTTTCCCCTTTACATCCTTGGATTGAGATCTCTAGGGTTTCCTTGAATGAAACTTGAAGAAAATTTGTCTAGGTCCCTAAACACTTAGTTTTTGTTCCCTATATTTTCTTTGTTTCATTTTGGTGAACCTGCCCTTTAGAACATTTCATTTTCTGATTTGGAGTGCATCATAATCCTAGATCTAGCTTATATTAACTTTGCATTAGGTTTTGCATTAGTTAATTTTCATCTAGGGTTTCAAAATTTTGCATTAGTGAAAGTGCATATATGTTGCATTTTTACCTCTTGCATCATTGAAATTCATTTGAAATCTGCACTTGCACTTAACTTCTAGACATCATCCAAAAAAATATATAACATTCACACAGAATTTGCTGAAAACGGTGCAAAAACCCTAATCGGGGACTCATATGCCCCTCAAGGTGATTTAATCCCAGTACAAGTGCTTTTTCCTAATTTCTAGGTATTTTATGGTGACTGCTATTCACTATTTGAACCCTTGAAAAACCCTGATTGGGACTCATGTATGCCCCTCTAGGTGATTTAGTCTCGTCTCATATTTTAAACCGTATTTTACAGCATTAAATTCTTTGTTTATGTGTTTCAATTTGTTGTTATTACATTTCAGTTTTAGTTAGCTGAGTTTTTGTTTCATTCATTTTATTGCATCTAGCTTAATTTCATTTGAATCGGATAGCATTTATCTTGTGTTCATTACATTCATAGATTACCCTTGCATGAGCTTTACAATTTGGTGTCCTACTAATACTATAATGAGACGAAGTTCGAGACTCGTGTCATCTCGTGATAGCACCATCGTCATGGATCTTGGATTATCTAGCTCTTTCACTACTAGTATTGGCACTAGTTCACTAAGTATGGACCATACTCTTTGTAGTGTCAAAAAATGTCATATGTGACATTTTCACACTTGTTTGGGTCCTCCTCGTTAAATTGAGCTTAATGTTGCATTGATTTAGTGTTGTAATGTGTTTAACACATTCACATTAGGTCTTGGGCCCTTGTGAACTAAATGAACTTAATTGTACCTTATTCAGGGTGTTGTCAAGTGTTGTTCCACACTTTCACACTTATCTAGGGTTTTCATTAATTAATTGGGCTTCTTTATGGCTTATTTGGCCTTATTTTGCATCCACAAGCTTTAATTAATGCATCTTTTCGAGGATAACCCTGACATAAACCAACATTCAATCATGATTTAGGTGTTTTTGGATTGTATGGCCCATATTTAGTGATTTGGGACTCATACACCACCTTGGGTGTATGGGTCTCACCTAAGTTTTGGGGCCCCGATCCTAATTTCACATGAATCTAAGCTTTCTTGAAAAATGTGTCCCATAGCCTAACCTAATGGGACTCATACACCACTTCTAGTGTATGAGTCCTATGTGGCCTAAAATTAAATTAAATTCAAATTCTTGGCAGGATTTTATTCTCCTACATCTAATGTCAGCTTGTAGTATTGTAATTTCAAGAAATTTGGAATAAACAAGTATAAATACAAGATTTTTTCACTCATTTTACACCTAGCAAGTTGAATAAGCGTCCTTATAGAAAATTTGAGTTCACAAGAGCATTCAAGTGTTTACAAGAGCATTCAAGAGCCTTCAAGAGTTGATTATCAAGTGTTTTAGAGTATTATTCAAGTATCAAGCATCATGTCAAAGTCATCATGTATCATGTTTTTTTTTGAGCTAACAATTGTGATGTAGGGTTTCATGATTCAAGCAAGCATTCAATTCAAGATCTATCACATTCAAGCAAGATTCAAGATCTACATCCATTGGAGCCATTTCATACATGTTTGCAGCACTTTATTGCTAGGGTTTGGTGATTTGCAACATTACATTTTGTTCATTCACCATTCTTTTATCCCATTTGATTTCATTACAAGGTTTGATTACCAAAATAGGGTTTGACCAAGGAAAACCCCTTTCCACTAACAAAACAACATTTTTCCCTCTCTTTAGTGAGTGTTTTACATATCTAGGTTGAAGAAATCTTAAAGAGAAAGATTTCAAAGAGGTTGTTAAAGTTGCAAAGTCATTCAAGTTGCTACCTTATTTAGAAGATCATTGGAGAACACCTACAGAACAAAATTTGACAATTTAGATCCAAAAACCAGGTCAAGAAGGTAGAGCAAAGATTGAAGAGCGGATTCAGATCCTAATTCTCTAAAATAGTCAAACTAGACTGATACACCACTTTTGGTGTATGAGTCCTAGTACAGTCAAATTTGCAGTTTTTAGGAGTTCCAGACTTGTCTTTTCCAGATTTTTGTTCCTGCCCAGAAACCCTAATCTGGGACTAAATCCTCTAATCTAGTGTATGAGTCCCAATCTACATTAATTTCATTTTTTTCAGCATTTCAGGACCTCATTCAAGCTCCTACATATTTCCAAGTGCACACCCCTGATCTCTCAGTTTGTTATTTTGTTTTGCATTCATTTCTAGGTCATTTAGTGAAGTCTTGCATATCATTAAGTTTCATAATTAAGTCTTGCATATCATTTGTCTTTCCAATCCCTAGCTTGGTGGTGAACCCTTTTTTAGTCTCTAATCATACCCTAGGACACCCTATTGGAAGATCTCTTTCCCCTACTTCATCCTTGGATTGAGATCTTTAGGGTTTCCTTGAATGAGAAGTGTGGAAGATTGTTGTTCTATGCCCTAAACTGGATAAGCAAAAACAATTTTCCTCCTTTCATTTTGGTGAACCTACATTTAGAACATCTTAATTCTACTTTGGAGTGCATCATCATCTTAGATCTAGCTTGCATTAACATTGCATTAAGGTTTGCATTAGTTAATTGGCATCTAAGGTTTATAATTCTTGCTTTAGTGAAAATGCATATATAGGTTGCATTTTTTCATCTTGTTTCATTGAAATTCATTTGAAATATGCATTTGCACTTAGCTTAGACATCATACAAACCAAAAGGCATAATTCTCACTTCGAATTTTCTGAAATTTTTGAAAAAACCCTCATCTGGGACTCATATGCCCCTCTGGGTGATTTAGTCCTAGTACAGATGCTTTTGCCTTTTTTTGGGTATTATGTGGTGACTGTTATTCAACATTTAAACCTTTAAAAAACCTTATTTGGGACTCATACGCCCCTTTGGGTGATTTAGCCCCGTTTTAAATTTTAAACTACATTTTCTAGCATCAATTTTTTTGTTTCTATGTTTCTATTTGTTGTTGTTAGTCGTCTATTTCAGTTTGTAGAGTTTTTTTTCCTCATTTCATTGCATTTAACTTCATTACATACATTGCATAATCTCGTATTTGCATTTAGACCTTTTATTCTAAGTTCTTGCATTACATTTCATCATGGATATGTGCTTTAGTAAGCTATGGATGTCCTTGAAGTCCTTAGTGGATGTGTCAAGTTGTGCTTTTCGAAATGACCCTAATGAATTGAATGTACTCATGCTCACTCGACTCTAAATGCATGTCCTCCTCATGATGTTGACATCATTGGAGAAGATGATGACAGCATGAATAAATTCCTAAACAATTTCCTTAATAACCTTGAGACTAATGCATCCTTTTATCCGTCCATGAAACAACCAACACCCCCTATGATCCCACCACTTGATATGTTTGGTTACCTACATCCTAAAACTGAACTACAAACCAAACCTAAGTTCGCTACAATAGGTGAACCTAGTTCCTCTAGTCAAGCAAACATTCAACCATTCTACGTTAACAAAGTGACCAACACTCCCATCAATCTAGAAGAGACATATGGAAAAGGATTCACGATATTAAGCAAACAAGGATGTGATACAACAATTCATGAACATGAAATTCATCAACTCTTAGAGAAAATTCCAACTAAAGATACTAAAGGGTTAGGATATCAAGATCCTCCTTCTGACATAAGTGTCCTCCTTTCTAAAGAACAACCAATGCTTTGTAACGATGATAAGGATGATAGGATCGTCTTAGGTCCTCCTCCTCCACATTCAACTAGAGAAGTCGGTGAATCTAGAAAATGACAAAGACCTTACAAACTAAAGAAACCAAAATTTACTTGTCCACCAACTGCCACTGAAAGAAATTTACAAAAAAAATTAAACCAAGGACTGGTTACATTACCACCCATAAGAGAAGACGGATCTCCAAATCCTAAGAATACAAACACATCACATTGTCTATACCATAGAGTTCTTAGACACAATACTAATGAGTGTCGTGCTTTAAAACAAATATTTTAAAAGTTCGATATCATAGAAATAGTCCCTTAAAGCAAGACCCTTTCGCTCCTTACTATGTAATAGTTGTAGAATCATCATATCCTCACTATCGCATGCTTCACATTCATTGAAAATCATTTCAAAATGTAAGGAGCTCTTTCCCATCACCTACCTCGGCTCATTATTTTCTTGCATTCTACTTGGGTTACGAATCTTGTTCCAGTCAGGAAAAAGAATGATGACATAAGGCTCTATGTTGATTTCAGAAATTTGAATGTGTCATCATTAACGGATAATTATCCTTTGCCAAACATGGAGTCCATGTTACAAAAAGTAACTAGTTGTGAGCTTCTTTCTATGATGGATGGGTTCTCAAGTTATAATCAAGTGGTGGTCAAAGAATATGAGCAGTACAAAACAGCTTTCACAACTCCATGGGGAACTTATGTCTATGTCAGAATACCATTTGGATTGAAAAATGTAGGGGCTACCTTTCAGAGAGCCATGGACATGGCATTTGCAGATTTCATAGACATATTTTTAGCTATCTACCAAGATGACCTTACTGCATACAGTAAAAAAAAGGAAGATCATTGTATGCATCTCAAGAAAGTGTTTAAGAAAGCATTAGAATATGGAATTTCATTGAATCCAAAAAAATGTGTGTTTGGAGTAAAGGAAGGTAAACTACTAGGCCATATTGTGTCTAAAGATGGAATAAGGATTGATCCTAAGAGAGTAGCTTCCATAGACAAGATCCCATAGCCAAAAAATGCTAAAGACCTATCCAATCATTCTTTTGCCAAATAAATTTCTTGAGGAGGTTTGTCACTAACTTTGCTGAGATTACAAGGCCTATTTCTAAGATGTTGAAGAAAGGCGAGAAGGTGGTTTGGAGTGAGGGGCCTAGTCAGGCATTTAAAAGCATAAAACAAGCCATCAAGGAAGCTCCAATTCTGAAATCTCTAGATTTTTCTAAACCAATGCATATCTTCTCCTTTGCTTCTTTCCATACTATTGTTGTTGTGTTGTTGCAGAAAAATGATGAGGGTTTTGAGCAGCCCATTGTGTTCTTTAGTAAGTCTTTGCAGGCCACATAACTTAAGTATGACATGACTGAAAAGCAGGCCTATGCTTTGGTCAAGGCTATGAATAATTTTAGGACTTACTTAATGGGAGCTATAGTCATAGGTTTTGTGCCAAGTGTTGTAGTGAAGGATATCTTCACTCAACAGGAAACTACGGGTAGAAGGTGCAGATGGATCAACAGGATCCAAGAGTTCAACATTGATGTTCAGATTACCAAGTTGGTAAGAGGACAAGGTCTAGCTAAGTTAATGGCTAAAGCCAACTTGGAGGCAAACCAAGTAAATCAAGTTGAGTGTGTAGATGTTGCACCTATCTGTGACATGCAAACTTGTGGCTAGTATAAAAGGATTGTTTAGTATTTATAAACTATGCAGTGTCCTAAGGATATGGCTAATAATGAGAAAAGAACTTTGAAGTTGCATGCCATTAAATATGTCATTATTGACAATGAACTTTAGTGGAGAATCCCAGATGGTGGATTGCTCAAGTGTGTTGATGGAAAATAGGCGTTGAAACTTTTGCAAGAAATGCATAATGGAGTATGTGGTGACCACTACATGGCTAAAACAACTGCTCTTAAGATTTTGAGGGCGGGATTTTGGTGGCCCATAGTCTTTAAAGATGCAAATGACAAGTTTGTTCAAACTTGTGATGCTTGCCAGAGATTTGTAGGGAAGCTAAAGTTTTCAGGGAGTTTACCACTCAGACCTATTTTAGTTAAGGCCCCTTTCCAACAATGGGGTATAGACTTCATTGGTGAAATATCAAAAAAATCTAGTGGGGGCATTCATGGATCCTTGTTGTAACTGATTACTTTACAAAATGGGTGGAGGAAATCCCACCAAGAAGGAAACAAGTAAAGTGGTAATTGATTTCTTGATGAATAATATCTTAATCAGGTTTGGAGTCACAAAGAATATTATCTCAGACAATGCCATGTGTTTCAAATCTGATGAGTTCAGGGACTTTTGTTATAAACATGGAATACAGATTTCATATTCTTCCCCTTACCATCCTCAAGGAAATGGTCAAACTGAATCTAGTAACAAGATTCAAATGAAGATTATCAAAAGGGTGATAGAGAAGAACAAGAAAGCCTAGGATTCAAAGCTGAATCTTGCACTTTGGGCAGACAGGGTTACTGTCAAGAAAGCCACTAGACATTCACCATTTGGTATAGTTTATGGTTTAGATGCTAGATTTCCTAAGAATAACCTTCTTAAGATGTACAAGTTTGTATAAGAGTATGATGAGGAAATTTTTGATGAAATACAACATAGAGTTGACAATCTCATACAATTATATGAAACTAGAAGAGAAGCTCGTGACAAAAATGCAAAGATGCGGTTACAAGTCAAGCACCTGTCTGATAGAAAAGATTCTCCTAGAAAAATTGAAGTGGGGAGTATGGTATTAATGTGGAATGCAAGAGCTCAAGACAAGGGCAAGCATGGAAAATTTGAAGCACTGTGGTTAGGCCCTTATGTGATATCCAATACACATGGCGAGGATTCATACTTTATCCAAAGCTTAACAAGTGAACTTCTTGAACTACTAGTACATGCACAGTTATTGAAGCCAAATATGCTATGCTCTGGACATGTACATTGTATAGTCCTATAAATTTTATATATAGCTCTGGTTTGTTTTGGTCTAGTCTCCTTGCCTTGTCTAGAAAATCCTTGGTTTTTGGTGTCCTTATTCTTGGTTTCCTTCAACCATGAGATCTAAAATCTCGCCATGCCTGCAAGAGGCATGCATCCCCAATCGGAGCCACTAGTGGAACCTTCAAAATCTTTTGTTCCACTAGTCTAAAATGATTTTACTTTTGTGTCCTCTTGGTCTAGAATGGGAATAGGGTTTAGGGTTTTATGTTAGGTGTGGGTTTTCACTTAGTATATTTTTTCCCTTGTCTAAACCCTTGTTATCTAGTCTAATCCTTCATTGACTTGTTGTGGTCGGTTCCAGGTTGTCTTAGTTATATCTTAATTCTTTGAGTTCATTTGGTTACTAGCCCCTTGTGGTTAGAATTCCCCATATGCCCGTCGCATAATGTTTTCCTTATTACTTTGGTCCAAGGTTAATATTTTATAAAGTTAAAGGTTTGAAATATTTAGCCTTTACACCTTTGCAAAATGATTTTTAAGTCTTTTAAGGCCTTGTCCCTCATTCTTCATAGCGGTCCCTCTTTTAAAACAACCTTGCAAGCACGTGCTAATTACCTTCACTTAAGCTCTTGCTCACCACTTAGTCTATCACCCATCGTGGATTGTCTTATGACCGCTTTCCTTGAATTGGCAATGCACGATGGACATCTTCCTTTGTATCGCTAGTTGCCTTTGTATCGTTGTTCACCCAAGTGCTTTGAGTTCTAAATCAGTGATGCATGATAACACTGAAGCTTTTGCATTTGCTATCTCATCGCCCATCGCGAATTCCTACTTGCTTATCCATTTCAAAGTAGCGATGAGTGATGAAGTCTTTTGTTTTAATGTTTCATCGCTAATTTGGAATGTAACTAAGGTTGATGCTCCCATTGACCTTGATCTTGTAGTATGGACACGTGGCCAAATCTCACTCTATTGTCACTTCTCTCCCATCACTGATGTGATTCAACTATTGAGATGTAAATCAGCGATGAGCGATGGGCAAAGAGTAAAGTTAAATGAGGATCCATATCTAATGGTTGATATCTTATCGTGTATATGGTTCATATCATTGATAAGACACATAAAGGAAAAGAAACATCAATGATGAGCAATATACTATTAATTCTTGTGCCTATCACACCACCTAAAGCTATCGTAGTTACAAGTGGAGGTCTAAGGAACATATCAACGATGAGTGATGGAATATTCAGTGGAATATTCCTCTCATTGCTAGGTCTTAAAGCATCACAAATTCATTTAAAGGAGTTGAGATCAAAGTAGTGATGTGTGATGGATTTCAAGAAAAAGGTGACTAAGGAAAATATGAACGACATGGCAACATTTGGAGGACATCACTGAAAGCAAAAAGAAAAGGAGCGAAGATAAAGGAGAGCCATTGATTGTGTTTTAAATCAAAAATATTAATGGCCAGAATTTGAACTTAAACAGCTAAGTGTCAATTCACTCGCATGATCTTTCTTTCGAACATTAATGGAGGATACGCTTCATTCCTTTGCCATAAAGAGGGTTGTTGGCCTACTTTATTTCACAATTGCACCCATCAAGAGCAAATAAATTGGTCAAGTTTGAGTAGAAAGGTGTAAGGAGCTCAAGTGAAAAATTTCAGAGATTTTGAAGACAAATTCTTTCCTAGGTAAACAAGTAATCAAACCTTTATGTGTCAATTCTACTTGAATTAAGCTAGTTTAGGGAGTTAGTGAAAATTTTGAAAGCTTGAAGTGCTTAAGGTTTGCAAGGGTTTGTATATCGTGCAATTTCAATTGGGTTGGTGAGAATTGTGTGAGGTCTAGGAGGGTTTTTTATTTTGCAAATTTGTTTCTTGAGAGCATAAGCCAATAGGCCCCTTCCGTAAGTTGAATATTTGTAAACCCTAGTTTGGTTACACTGTGAAAATGAGTGACCCTAGTGAGTCTTGGATGCCAAACCAAAGAGGAAACCTAAGCAGAAAAGGGTCAAGAGACAAAAAAACCCAAGATGAAAAACCCACACCTAGGCTGGATGTTCCTGAGGCATCTACTAAGTCAAAAGGAGAGAAGAGAACTCTTGCCAAATTTATGGAGGGTGAAGCCAAAGATATCATTGAGGCAGGATCATCACAAATTGGTAAAAGGCCTATAGGGTAGGTTGTTGTGGCCAATAGGTTGATTGATCTTTCTTCTACAATTGGAGAGGTTGCTCAACCACATAGTGGATGAGAATTATTCGTGTATGCCTTCAACAGAAGATATGCTAGACGTCTAGCCAGACACTTATGGGGGTTTCAACCTTGGGAAGCTAGTAGTGTCGAATTTTTTTGTGGAATTTGATATAATGTTGGAGTTGGAAAAGCACTATGATCCCAAGGACAGAAAAATAAAGAGAGAATGGAACCTTACTCCTTGAGGTTACCAGAGATAAAATTATGGAGGTGTTCAAGTTGAACCCCAACTATACTACCAGCATCAACTTTTCTGACTTGTGCAATGAATATGAGCATAACCGATATGGATATAGGAAAATGGTGCTTTCTAGGCACAGGAAGGATGACAAAGGCGGTTTTGGTCCTAAGGACTTGGATCCTTTTCAATGTGAAGAGTTTAATAATTATTTCAAGAACACATATTACTGCTTGAATTAGGTATTAGCTCGCAGTTATGATACAAGGATACCAACTTCTTTATTGGTAATGGTTATTGACATACATAACTGGAATTCCAATAGAGGATTCGATTATACAGCATACATTGCAGAGAAAATGTACAAAGGGTTGATTGAGTTGAAAGATGGATGTGCTCCATTGTCTTTTCCACATTATTCTTTATTGATGCACATGATTCTTTATGTTGGACAAGAGAAATGGAGAAGAAGATGAAGCTAAGGTAGAAGGATGAGGAAGGAAATGATCTGCCTGTCCAAATGTGGACTCACATCTAGGACCAAAATTGTGCACATTCAAATTATTTGACTTTCTATAATGTTATCAAATTTGGTATTTTGGAGAGTATGGGTGTGGAGCCTCTTTATAGACTTTCAAGAGTCATCAGAGATATTATGCTCCCTAAAGATGTAGAGGGATCACCAGAAAATCACAACTGGGCTAATTGGTTTTTGCATTCGGAGTATACATTGATCAAAGCCTATGGAGCTAAGGTGACACCTCATTGTTTGCCACTATATGTCTCTGATAGATTGCAATTCATGGAATTGATGTGGCAATTATATTTTATGGATAAGGAGAAATTTAGAACTCCTAGGAAGGGCTCGATAATAGTGCCACAATGCACATTTGCTTATTTCAAGGTGACTGCTAAAGAAGGATATGAGAGATTTGGGATAATACTGAATAACCTCAGGATGTCAGTTGATGAGGTTAGAAATTTTGATCCAGAGGGTTTTGTAAATGATATGAAAAGAAAGAAGGGTTTGTTTGGTTTCTCTCATAAATTTCTATATACTGATGATGTAATAAGAAATTTGACAATACATGGAGCAGTGACATCAAGAAAGAAGGAATGGACTGGCATTTGTGGCATTTTGGAGGATATAATGAAGAGAAATGCTTTATATGTCAATCTATATGATGAGATTCAAGACCCTTTTGAAAGGGCTATGAAAAAATTGAATGATTACCAGAATGGTGAGTTTAAGGTAAAGGTTAAAGAGGCTACTGAAAATGAACAAGCCCTCTTGGAGCAACAACATGAAGCAATGGATATTCCAAAGCAGCCTTCGACGATTGAAGGGGGCGATACAAAGATAATTGGAGAGGAACAATATGCAGAGCATGTGCCAGATGATGAGGAGGTGGAAATGAGATTTCCTTCTACTAAAATGAACTATGCTCTTGATTCTCAAGTTTCTTAGGATAGAATTGTAAAATGGTAGTATGATGATAAGACTGATGATGATCTAAGGATCAAGGCTTGTGACGAATTTCTTGCAAATGATGCCTTTGTGCAGACTAAATAATTTAAGGAATTCATCATCCAACGGAGAAGCAAAGACATAAAACAAAGAATTGAAGAGGCTAAGGCCAGTGTTGACCCTTCTCAGCAGGAGGAAGCAAAGAAAGTAGAAGAAGAGAAGATAATGGTTGAGATAGTAGTCATTACCCCTGTTGAAGCCAGGAAAAATTTTATAGAAAGTGGAATAATGTTGCTTCCAAGGTGTACTCTTACCTTTGCTATTGCACTTGATGCAATAAGGAAGGATCCTCAAGCCTTTG
Organism: Sequoia sempervirens; assembly: GCA_007258455.2. Classification (NCBI taxonomy): domain Eukaryota; kingdom Viridiplantae; phylum Streptophyta; class Pinopsida; order Cupressales; family Cupressaceae; genus Sequoia; species Sequoia sempervirens. Next base: position 944,859,052 of record VDFB02271358.1, read on the forward strand.
TATCAAAACAACACTTTGACAACTGTGTGTTTGGATCAATTTTTAGTCCAAAATTGCATACTCTTGAAATTTGGTTGATGGTGCCTAACATTGGAAAACATGAGGTTGTTAGGTCAATTGAGGAAGTTATTGGCTCAGTTGTGGTGAAGAGGGCCACAGACATAACTCTAGTTCAAGCTGCAAAGTTGACTATGCACGTTGCCATACTAAGTGTTGACACTACACAGATCTCATAGAAAAAGTATGATTCATTGTTGAAAGATTACAATATTCTTTTGGATGAGTGAAATAAAATGAGAGCTACAACATAGGCCAGTCAGTCAATAAGAGCATTTCCTTCACCCTCTTCATCCTCTTCATATTTTTCATCTTAAGACAAGGAGACCTTGGCATTGAGGATTCAGAGCTTGAAGAAAGAGTTGCAAACAGAAAAGGACAATGTCAAAAGAGCTGAGGAGACTGAAAAGGTGGCAAGTGATATTTTTGATGATGTGTTAAAGCATAGAGTAGCAAAGTTATTGAACAAGGTTGGCATTGTGTGGGATGTATACAAGAATGTTCATGAAGCCAACAAGAAATATTTTTTGGTTCAAAAGGCATTCCAGACTGAATGGAGTAAGTGGAGTACTAGGGTGGGAGCATTAAAATAAATGATGCCACATATGCAGGAAGACCCTGAGGCTCCAACCAACATCCCTGACTTTTTAAAATCAATTGATTTATTAAGTGAGATTACAACATTTCATGGCAAGTTGGCTATGCAATTACAAAATAAGTTGAGAATTTTTAGAGAGATGGAAGGGCATGGTATGCCCAAGATATTGGATGATAAAGGTGAATTGAAGGAGTTTGTTGCATGGAAAGATGAGTTGGAAAATATACTCCCATATTTCAAGCAAATGGTCAATCTCATTGATTACACAATGTTGAACCCAGCTGTTGATAATATGTTAGGAATTGAAGTAAGAATAGACACATTTGTCAAAGAGGTTAGGATATTGATCAATGTAAGATACAACCAGCATAATACAAAAGTGCAGAAGTTGTTGGACATGCAGTGGCCAACTGAGGAGGAATATAACACATGGCTTGAAAAGTTTACAAATTAAGCCTTGGATGAAGAATTGTAAAATGTTATCTCCTCCTAGTTATGAAGATCGATGACAGATGTGCTAATGTGGATGGGGTATGTGTTGATGTTTAGCAGCTTCGGGCTCAATTCTTCCAGCCTCGAATGAAGACATAAATGGCAACATGTAATCTCTAAAGATGGCCGACCTTCCTTGTAATATATATATCTATTATTTGTAATTTCTTTGGTGGCCGACCTAGTTATTATTTGGAATTATATTTCCTTTTGATGGCCGACCTACTTCTTGAAGAGGTGCGACCTCTCTTGCAACAATGTATATATAGGTCATTTCCTCACATTCAACAATCAAGCAAGTTCGAGTTCTCTTCTCTTCTCTCAAGTGTGAATTACCAAGAGCAGATTGTGAATTCATCAAGTGCAGATTGTGAAGTCATCAAGAGTAGATTGTGAACTCTTCAAGAGCAGATTTGAGTTGCAAGGAAGTGCAGATTATTTATCTATCTTTGCATCTTGTGAAGGTTTTGATTATTGGCCTTGAGATTGGCCTCATTGTAAAGAGACTCGTTGCCATTATTTTATATAATAGAGAGATCTTTGTTGCTGGGTTTTTCTCCCTCAAGAGAAGGGTTTTCCCAGGATATCTATTGTGTTATTGTGTCTGATTTTGAATTATTTTTTTGTGCATTAAATCTAATCATTAAACTAACAATATGCTCTCTCTCTCTTTTTATTGTTTTCTTGTTTTAAGTTCCTGCTAACTGGACATGCACGTGGAAGAAAATTATTCTCATGGAGAAGATGTTTTGGTGTTGCTACAACGATGAAAGATGCCTTTTGGAAGGTGGAAAAATCTTCTTGAGTGAAAGGAAATTAGTTTTTGTCTTATATATTTTCCACCTTCATCAAAATGCAAATGTAACCGCTTGGGGAAGTTTTGAAATTCAAATTCAAATGAATGTCAAATGAAAAATGTGATTGTAAGTATAATTTGGCCTGAAGCTTGTTGCTCCCATGTTTCTTTAAATGGGAATTCAAGGCCAATTGCACGGGTATTTGGTTGGTTTTAGTTTTGAACTCATGTAATGAGAATTTTGTAATCAAGTACAGAGGAATAGAATAGTTTTGAGTCTTAAGTATGAATTTTAGTTGTAATAGGCATAATAGTTTTACAACAGTAATGGCATTTGAATGAGAATTGAAAATTTTGGAACAATTTTTCTCGTGTATTTTGTCACATGAATTATGAATAAAATGATCAAGGATCTTTTATTTGTCTTCAATTGTTTTGTTCGAATGTATGGTGTTGTCTCTACTTTAATTCAAAGAATTAATTAAATGCTTTGATGAGATCATAGGTTCATGTGATTAAGTATTAGGATTACTAAGTAGTTTCTGTTATGGGAGATCTTGAATTGTTTTATTGCAAAGCAATGTCACAATATTCTATAAATGCTAAGTTTAATTACTAATGTATTACAGTTTGTTGCAAATTTGAATCTGTTACCCATGGATAAAACATTGATCTATTCATTTGGTAATCTTTGATGTAATTGAGTCGGTCTTTCCTGTCAAAGAACACAATCTTAATGAAAATCGCTCACATACCTTAAATTGTTGTAAATTTTTATGAGAAACCATCCATTCCTTGATTTAGGTAGTAATTTGTTAAAGGATCAATCATATTCTTGAAGGATTGTATCTAATTAGCAGCCTATAGGAATGTATCTATTATTCACAATGTTCATGGTAATTTGGCACAAGAGTATCACTTAAAACATTGTAAGGATCACCCTCCTAGGTCTTGTAGAGCCCGAAGTGTAGAGGTAAATCCTAGAAAGCTTTCACATGTTCGTTGGCCAACCCTCACCATTTTTTACCATTGAATTATGGAAAATTCATAGATAATGGTTGAGATTAAGTTTGGTTCTTAAAAAATAACCAACAGGTTTTTTGGGCAACTTGTGGATGTATGGCCGACAGGGCTTGTTCTCTTGCTTGTGCTATGTTCTTGGGGGTTTGGGCCAACATATGAAGTTGTGTTAAGATGTATTTGGGTCCTGACCTATCTTATTGAGAACTGCATTGAGTAAATTCAGTTGAAGATGTGTTTTTGGGCGACTGGTAAGTGCTACACATTTTCTTGTTGTCGACTTGGGTTGATGTGTGTCAGTGTGTGTGTTGTTTGAGATCACATTGGAAGATGTAATAAGATTATTTTTGGTCCTCTATCTTCTCGATAATACCACATTATGCTTTTGTGGTCAACTTGTTGGAATTATTATTTATCTTCTATTATGGCCAACCTAATTGGTGTTTTGAGATCTTATAGAGGATATAAATGATATAAAAATTTAGTCGCAAGTAGAGAGTGAGTGGTAATGTGCGAGTATGGAGTGGTGAAGTGAGTTGTAAGAAAGAAGAGTCAGATGTGCTTTAATGCTTCAGTCAGCAGAGTGTATTGTTGACAAATATTGTAATTCTAAATATTCATGTATCTTATTATCAGACAGTGAGTCTCTTTAGTAGGTCCTTGTAATTTGTATCTTTCCCTAAGGTTGTGTGCCTCAAATTTGCAAGTCCTTTGTATCTTTCCCTAAGGTTGTGCACCTTAGCTTGGAAGTCCATAGGTAGTGAGTCTTAAACAACACTATAATCTTTTGTAAGCAGTGAGCTTCATTATAATCTTTTGTAAGTAGTGAGCTTCCTATATTGAGAGATTTATCTCTGTGGTTTTCCCCTTCTTGGTTTTTCCACATAAATCCAGTATTATATTGGGCATGTGTGTTCATTGCCTTATTTTTCATTGTTATTGATTTGATTACGTATTGTTGATGTGTATAAGTTATTTATTATGTTAAAGTTTTGTATTTGTGTATTGTTGAAGGGTTTAAGATCTAGAGGGTTTAAGTTTTTATAGATATTGATTCACCCTCTTCCCTCTCAATATCTAGGTGTGTTCAACAAACTACAGATCACTTGCTTTTTGGGTGTAATTTTTTTTATTAGTATTGGTCCTAGTTAAAAAAATATGTTTGGCTCCAGTCGGGCCCACTCCAGGGGTCTCTCTTCAATCATTTTCAGAGTAGTCATTCTCTCTTCAGTAATTCTACTTTTTCTTGAATTTGGGAGGTAAACCCTTCTATTATGATTTGGCAAATTTTTCTAGAGACGAACAACAAAATTTTTAGGAAAAAGGATTTAGATATAAGTCAAGTAATTCAAAAAATTGAACTCTCCATTTCAAAAGTCATTATGGCAAGCGTCTTCAGAAATATAAATGGTAAGAAAGTGTTCTCTTCATGGGACGCCTCGATCCAAAATAAGTGGTCTTTGCTTAACCCCCTAGTGAAGGGTTATGTTTAGTCTTCTGGTTCAGCTATAAATAGAAGGCTTGTCAAATGGGTTCCTCCCCCAGTTGTTTTGGTCAAGTTAAATTTTGATGGTGCATCCAAGGGGTACCCTAGTAAATCAGGAATTGGTATGGTCCTTAGGGATTTTAAGGTAGAATTATTTGAGCGACATGTGAAATGATAAAGAAAGGTTCAAAAAAATGTGGCTGAATTTAATGTATTATTGCTTGGGGTGGAATTGGATTTAAAATTGAAACTCACTCACATCATCATTGAAGGTGATTCACTTGTGGTGATTAATGCTCTATCTAATCAAAGTTTTGATTTGCGGAATTCTAATTACTTGTTGATTCGTATTCAAAATCTTCTCCAAAGGTTTTCTTCTTATGAGATCATGCATTTCTATAGGGAAGCTAATTTTGTTGCAGATTTTTTGGAAAACGGGGCTATTGATCTATCTCTTTTTTATACAAAGCTTTCACAAAAGGATATTGATTTGTTGTTGCCTTAGTACATTTTTCTATCCCTCCACTAAATTTTGGAAATGAGAGACGATGTTGGGCTATATCTACCTTCACATTTTTGGAGGTTTTATTGGTGTTCTCAAATTTGGATCCATATACTTTCTCTTACAACTTTTCTATTTCCTTCATGATGGTCTCCATGACATCATTTTTTGATAGATCTGTCTCCACTCTAAAGATGGTCCCATGACATTTTTTTGAGTTATGAAGGTGTTCTCAAGCCTGTCTTGTAGCTTGGATGTTGTTTCCTTTTTCTCCCTCTTTGACCCATGTGTAATTTTGCCACATGCAAACAGGAGGAGTGGCATGGGGAGCGAATTGCATGGTTGTCTTTTTGGTTCACTACATTTATTGGATCATGATTGTTTTTGAGGGCCTAATGTAATCTGGTATTCTAAAGTGATGAGTTGGTTTTCCTCTCTTCCTCTTCGTCCCATGTAAGATCTTATCACATGTGGACAATTGAGGCAGAATGAAGAATGTAGTGCACAATTCCTTGCTTGGTTTTCTACATTTAATGGTTTGATTTCTTTTGATGGCTTGATGTAATTTGGTATAGTGATGTGGTGTACTGGAAAATTTCTCTTGTGTCACATGGTTGGGAACTCGTGTATTTTCTTGGAAAATTTTCTTGCTTCTGTCACCTTCTAGGCTTATGGTATGATATCAAAGCAAGTTTCTTAAATACCTTTCACATCACATGTGCAAGCTTAATTTGGGTATGTAGAGATGTTACTTCTCCACAAACTCTATGCAAATTCTCATGCTAGCCAAGATTTGGAATTCTTCATAACCTTGTTAGCCTGCTTATTCTCAATCATCTTAATTTTACTAAATTCTCTCAATTTGGTGTTTATTTGCTCTTTTACTTCCTTTCTTCTATGCATCATGGATTCTCGGTTCAAGGATTTCATCTCAGGGTGTTATCATGAAGTCAGAGAGAATTTTCCCTTCTCAGTCTATAAGCTTTGAAGGACTTTTGGAATTCACTGTTCGTAAGATGAAAATGGCATTATTCTCATTGTGGGTTGGGACTGGTTGCATGCTCACCCCACAGATCTCCCAAATGAAGTTGCTTCCATGTTTTTTTCTAATCTAATGGACATCTTGTGGTGTATAGAACTTGTTAAATTTATTGTAGTTATCTACATGGTTCCTCACATTTTCCCATTGTTTGAGCTTGAGGTGGATTTGGAAGGATATGACCTTCACCATGGCTCCAAGGTGATGGGAGGAATCTTCAACTACAACAATTTGCACTCAGTCCCTTCTCAGTCTTCTCTAATATGGGTGATGGTTCACAACCTAGTGGTTGATAATCCAACAGATTTCTCTTCCTGAATTAGAAGTTTGAGACACAAAGTGTGTGTCTTCTTACTCTGCAAAGCTCAGAAAGATATATGGGGATTGCTTGCAAAGTTATTTGTATAAATTGGAGACATCCAATAAGAGAGAACTATTACCCCATTTAATAAGATTATCCCACTTAATAATTGAATGGAATTTAAGCTTAGATACATTAAAACTTGTACCTTGACCCCTAACGTTTGCCTCCCATAATAAAAAGGCATCCTTGTCTTGGAGACATATATGGAGGCATTTCTAAACATCAAGGGACTTTAAATGAAAGTTTTTTACATCTCCACATCTATTGGAAGCATCCATTGAAAATTGGAAGATTTCCTTGGATATATTATATAAATTACATTGTTTTTCCCAAGTAATCATATCTTGTTGATTAGAGATAAAAGAACTAAACAAATACACTAATAAACTTGTAATTTTCTATTTTTTTGCATTAAAATGTAGAGTTTTGTGGTGAAATTTTTTCCATTCAAATCCCAAATAGGTATTAGTACAAAGATAAACAACTATAAGGCTTAAGATATTTGTGTGCCAAGGTTTTATCAATTGATCAAAAATAGTCATCTTTAAGTACCCCAAACCATGCTTTAAAAATAATGGCATTCCCATCCCAATCCCCACCTACCATCTCCAAGTGATTATGGTTTAAAATTTAATTATTTGTCTCCTAATGATAATTACCAAATCTCAATATAGTTTATCTTTGATTTCATTGACATTTATCAAATTAAAGGGCTTGGAGGTCTAAGCTTATATTATCTTTGTAAGAAAGATGGACATTTGAGAAAAGACTATCCTATTTTGAAGAGGGGCCCTAGAGACTTCGACCTATAATTCGATGACTCATTTTTTGCTCAAGACTCTAGTCTAGATATTGTTATTAAGGTTGTTGAAATTAAAATGTCCAATAATGACCCAATTCGCAATGTTCCCCATTGAGTTCTAGATCAAGAAGATTGTGTGGTCATTCCAACAATGAATAGTAGTTTGGGTAGCAATACCTCCTCCATTAAACTCCGGAAGGAAACCCTCGAGACCTCTCTAATTGAATTTTTTTTTTGGCAAAGTGTTACCAGAGAGGGTAATGATCTTCATTGCTTCCAAACCAAATTACATCTGAGAAGATTCCCCCCTCAATCAATGAGTGAAGGGACAGTGATCAATCCAAATCTGAGATTAGTCAACTGACTGATTTTTACATCAGAAAAATTCCCCTTATTGGCTGAAACAAAATCAAAGGAACCACACAAATCCTTTGCTGCCAGGTGCTCCACATAGATTTCAACTTGCTACCACTGATCCAAAATAGCAGCCAAGATATGAGATAAGCAACCAAAGACTTATAGGTGCAACGCTCATGCAGAGAGAAAGAGAAAAGCATTGCAAACATTCCACCAAAGCAAACCAAACTACCGCCACTTACCCTTTGCTTTGTAGAGCATAGGGCTCTACAATTGAAGATACGCTTGCCATAGAAGCATGGAGGAAGCTGGGATAAGAGCAGTCGATCAGAGATCTAGAAGATACACCGAGATGAACAATTACCAACACCCATGGCACCTTGGGTTATGCCTGAAGAGAGGCACTAGCTAAAGGACGAACCATAAACCTTCACGTGAAAAATCCTGACCACCGATCAACTCTTCAAATCATGTTGGATCCACTGTGGCAGCCTTGCCCATTTTTTGATATCGGCAGACTGGCTAACATCATCAGGCTACTCAATGCCTTGGTTCGATAGGTAATCGGCGACCATATTCGCCTCTCTGTAGATGTGTGAAATGGTATAGTCCCCAATTAAGCTCAACTTTGCAACAACCTGGTCCATCCATACTTGCAGCTTCCAGCTCTAAACTTTTCTAGAAATTAGTGCTTTGATAACCACTTCAGAGTCCCCTTCTATATCAAGGTGATTCAGCCCCGCAGAGACACAATGGTTAAGACCTTCCAACATGGCTCCCCACTCAGCTTCATTGTTGGTTCCATTGGGGAACCTTTTTTATGCCGCCCAAACCATCAGCCCCTTGTCATTCCTGATTATAAAGCCAGTGCCAGAAGCCCCTGGGTTACCCCGAGAGGCCCCATCAAAGTTCAACTTAAAACGGTCCTTGGGGGGCAGCATCCATTTAACTTTGCTCTGGTCAACTTTTTTCTTTAGCAAACATATTTTTGGACGATTTAACTTTGGCCAATTTTTCACCATTGTCTGATCCCAAGAGGAGATATACTTAAAGGAACATTTGTTTGTCTGAATGTTAAGATGCTCACAGACCCCTATTCAATCTTTGTTAGCAAGCTAGCTATAGAAGAACTTCGCTCTTTGAAGATCTGAGCATTCCACTCCCGCCACAATTGCCAGATCACCATTGCCAGCACTTATTGCCATAAACCTTCCAATGTAGCACCTTTGTATAAGACAGGCCATGATTCAAAAATTTCCCTTCATGAATTTTGTAAAGGGAAAAACCACTCGAATTTAGCACAAACAAAGGACCAACTGGATTGCACCGTTTCACATTGAACCAATAGGTGGTCCAAAGTCTCTTCCTCCTTGTAGCACAACACACATCTATGGGGGGCCAAAATACCAATCTTGTTTAACCGATCCCCGATAAGAATTTTTGCATGTAGGGTTGTCCACGCGAAGGCCCCAGCCTTTGGGAGCACAATCTTCCCCTAGCACAGCTTTTTTTGGCCACGATGTTGATCCCAAGTCCTTTATAACTACATAACCAGATTTAGCGGCACACCAGATTATGGTGTTGCTACCTTCACCTAAAAGCCAGCACTGCCTTGCCAATTCGGATTTCATAAGAGCCTTCATCTGGGCGTCCAAAAATTCAAAGCTCTTCCACCTTGCTTTGCCTTGGCCATCAGGGTTTTCAATGTATTCACAAACATGCTCACCATATGTCAAAATTGAAAAATCCACACCTGCCTCCTAACCTGGGCATTGATCCAACTGTGCATGCCTGTTCCAGGAATCATGCCAAAAAGATGCCTTCTTGCCATCCTTCAATAGCCATCTGATGTGATTCATAATTACAGGCCTGCATTTCAGAATAAAGTTCCAGATAGCAGACCACCAGCGCAGATTTACAATAGTCAAGATGTGATCCATGTTCATGGAGTCAAGGTATTTTGCTTTTAAAAGATTGCACCATAAAGCTCCTTCATTGTTGAAGATTTCCTAGACCATCTTCGCACCCAAGGCCCTGTTTTGCAATTTTAAATCTTTCACACCAGCATCGCCTTCCTCCTTTGCCATCTTCACCGTATCCCATGCAATTAGAGGAATCTGTTTTCTCTTGTTGGAATCGTCCCAAATAAACTTCCTTTGGATACCCTGCAAAAGCTTATTGGTTTTTGACATTATTTCAATACCTGATAGCATATAGATTGGTATCTCCACCAGTACAACCTTCAACATGGTTATTCACCTAGCTAAAGTTAGCCATTTTCCCTGCCAACTTTTTGCTCGCAGCTTGCACTTTTTCACCGTATAGATTCCCAAATCTCACTTTTAACTGCACCATGAAATAAAGGGACCCCCAAGTATTTTGCGAGCAGATTTGCTAATCGAAAGCCCAATAATGTTGAGGCCTCCAATTGAAACCGCACCGAAGTATTGAAAAGGAAAATATTTGATTTATCTGTATTGACTATTTGACCTGTTTCAAAGCTAAACATATATATTGTTCTTTTGATGATTTCCAACTCGTTTAGATTAGGCTTACCATATAAAATCATATCATCAGCAAAAATTTGATGAGTGAATGGATTTAGGGATGGAGTAATTGATATACATTTCCACATACCACTTTGTTGTAGTTTGTTTATGTGCCTGCTCAAAGCATCCGCCATTATCACGAACAAGAATGAAGAGATCGAATCGCCTTGTCTTAGGCCCCTAGCCGATTGGAAAAAGCCATAAGGTGCTCCATTTATGACAACCGAATATCTTGGAGACGAAATACATCCAAAGACCCATTTCAACCATTTCTCACCAAAACCAAATTTTGCCATTGTCTTCATCAGAAAGCTCCACCGCACTCTATCATAGGCTTTGCTTAAGTCAATTTTGACAATCATCCCTGGTTTGTTAGATTTTTTCAAAGAGTGTACAATCTCATGTGCCACAATAATTCCATTTGTTATATGGGGGCCTGGAATAAAACCACTTTGTTGCTGAGATATTATCTTTGGTAGGATCTTTTCAACCTAGTTGCCATCACTTTCGAAATTACCTTATACACTGTATTGCACAAAGAAATCGACCTATAATCTTTGAACTTGCTACAAGCCTCCTTTTTGGGAATGAGGACTATATTTGTGTTATTTAAATCCTGCAAAATTTGTACCTTCTCAATTCTTCCACCACCTTCCAAAGATCCTCCCCAATAAAACTCCAACAAGTCTAGTAGAAGAGCACAGAGAACCCATCTGGGCTTGGCGCCTTGTCGGGTGCCAATTGGAACGTCGCCTCTTTAACTTCTTCCATGGTAATTGAGGCAATTACCATTGTATTGTCTTCCTCGCTTACCAATGATTATATGTCAGTAGGAAGACTGCAGTTTACTACATTAGCTTCTCCCATGCCACCACGCAAAGATTTGAAGTGCTACATCCCCAAACTCGCTATTGTAGCTTCATCCATTTGAGGACCTTCGGCTGTTATTATTTCCTCAATTCTATTCCAACTGCGCCTCAGCTTCGTGGAGTTGTGAAAATATTTAGTATTTAGATCCCCTTCTGCTAGCCAAGTTTCCCGAGATTTTGCCCACTAGTAACTTTCTTCTCTTGCCAAAATTTTATTATAATCCGCCATTAGTTGCTTTTCTTTATCATATTCTGCAGTTATCATGCAAAATTTTAACATTGTTTCACCCAAATCCTCCAGTTCGCCTTCAAGTCTCTCCTTTTCTACAAATATATTTTTAAAGCATACTTTGTTCCACTCCCTTAGGTGGCCTTTCATTCGTTGCAGCTTCTTATGGAATAAAAACATCCGCGTACCTCGGATTTGGATTGGCTCTTCCCAGCATGCCTTCATTCGATCAACCAATTTCTCACACCTAAGCCACATCCTCTCAAAGTGGAATTGCCCCTTCATTTGTGTTTGTCCTTCATTGAAATTTAATTCTACCGAAAAGTGATCGGAGATTGGAGTTGTCCAAATTGCAGATTTTGGTAATAAAGGTTCATTCATCCAATTATTAGATATCAAAAACCGGTCTAACCGTTCCGCAATATTTGAAAAACCCCGCCTTCTATTGTTCCAGGTGAAGGAACCATTTGATGCTTTAATATCAATTAAATTGTTCTGCTCAATGAATTTTCCAAAGTCTTTTTGCGACTGTGAAGACTTCCTTATGCCCCCCGATTTCTCATCAATGTTTGCTATGGCATTAAAATCTCCACCTATAATTATTTTCCCTTGTGTACTTTCTAAATCTTTACTTAATTCTTCCCACAATGATTCTTTATCCTCAACTTTTACTGGCCCATAAACATTATAAAGGAAATACTCATTAGGCGAAGACAGCATTTGAGCCCTTACCTTGATCCAATTGGGATTTGTCGACAATTCAGTAACTTTAGACCTTGAAGGCCTCCACATCACCCCTAATCCACCGGAGGCGCCAGTGGCATTTGTGCCAACACCTTCCCATCCTTTGCAATATTTGCAAAATTGCCTTATTTCTTCACCTATTAACTTTGTCTCTTGGAGGAGCACTATGTCAATTGTTTGACATTCAAGCTGGCATTTGACCAGCCTTCTTTTGTTAGGGGCACTAATGCCCCAAACATTCCATGTTAGTACCTTCATCTCCCGCCAAGGGAGGAATTGCCCCCCTTGGATCTCAGCATATAGGACTTGATCAAGGTTTGATCCCCTTGTAAGGCTTCCTCCTCACGCTTATGTTTATTTGTTTTTCTGCCTACTTTTGAGCCTGAAAACCAAAGCTGATTTTGTTGCACTCTGAGATTTTGTTCTTGGTTCCAAGATGTCCAACTTGTTCCCCTCTCCGCGATCAATGATTTTCCCTTCTTCTACTTCCTCGTTCTTCATTGTATCTATTTGTGTTGCTTCTACCATTGACAAGATTTTTGGGTCGTGAATCGTTACATCTTCTAGATAAGGCATTTCTTGATCGTTATTAACAGTTTCCATTTCCTCTTCTTTAGCTTTTGAAACAAATTTCCATGGGAGGGCCAACCAACTTTTCGGACTTGTTGGCAACGAGGTTGGTTTGTTATTTTGAACATTCTCCTTTCTTTGCTTCTCAATCCATACATCTTTCTTTTTTTGGTGGGTACTTTTTACAATCATATTCAAAATGATTGCGCCGCCTGCACTTTAAGCAAAAGAATTTTTGAGTTTATATCTCTATTGTTTGAATCCATTCCTGTCCCCTAACGAATAATTTTATTTTCTCGAGGATCTCTCTTATTGTTACGATTCTTATTCGTGCATATATCAACGATTCACTATCCCTTAAATCCACCTCCAAAGTCCTCCCAAAAGCATCCCCTATTCTGGTAAGGCAACTGTCTGACCAATATTCGTATGGGAGATTATACAATCTTAACCATACCGGCCCTTGCTTTGGGTTGAATTTCAGTGGGCCGAAATTTATTTCCCAGCACTGCAAATTTAGGAAACAATTTCCTCGCTTCCATTCATCTGCTATCATCATCTCTTCTCTTATTGCATTTGTAGCAAACACTGCCACAAAGAAGCCTTTTGGCATAAAATTGATGATTGGATCAGATTTCCAATTCTTGCAGACCCATTTGGCGATCTCCTTTCTTGAGAACCTCCTTCCCAAAAAATGGCATATAACCGCTTTTGCCTCCAAGTTACTTGCATCTATATCAACAATGTCACACAAATCTACCACGCGAAACGATTCTTCCATGGCTTTCTCTTGCTTATCATTCTCACCCACGGTTTCATCCTCCTTGGTTCCCTGATCAGGAACTCCGATCTCATTGGATTTCTTTAACTCTTCACCATCCTCCTACGCGTCTCCCGCCATCCCTTCTAGTCTCTAAAAATTTTAAATATTATACCCCTCTGATTGAATTGATAAAATTTAAAAAGATAGTAATAAAAAGATGTTTGGATAGTTTTAAGTGATCCACAACACCTTTCTAACTCTTGTTGGGTAGTCCATCCTTCCACTTTGACTCAAAATATGGGTGCCCTAGGTTTTGATGACATTGGGGCTCCTATAGTAGAGAAGAAATCACTCTTTTGTTAAAAGACAAAAAGTAACATTTGATCAAGGTGGCCCTTGTCCCATGGACAATGAAATTTTGAAGTTAGTTGGGAAAATTTGTGTTGATAGGCAGCTTAGTTGGGGTTTAGGACAGCCTAACCCCAATGGGATTAGTAAGGGGAAGGAATCCAAACCCTTCCCACTTCCAGCCTATTTTGAAAATCAATGTAAAGTGAAGGGCCCTCTTCCCTCCATTTTTTAATGAAAACCATACATTTTTTTATGAAAAATGTAAGGTAGAATGTGAGATAGCTAGAGCCTAATGACAAAAGGTGTTTTGCAATACCAAGCACAATTTGAATGTACTGCTCCTAGAAGTTAAAATCTATCAAGTCTGGATTGGAGTGTGTCTGCAAATACATCTAGCCTAGTGCTAGGTTTTTCTTTACAATTCATTGCAAAGGGATGGCTCTTCTATTTTTGCCCACCTTAAATGGACCAGCTCAATTCAAATTTTGGGTTTTTCTCCTTGTAACAAGGCTATTTGGACATTTTATCTGTTGATGGGAAAGAATTTGGTATTTTATTCCATCTATGTAGCAAAGGATTACAAAGATAGATCTAATCTTTGGACTTGGATGGCTATTAATTTACTTGATATATATTGGATCTTAGGAGGTGATTTAGTTATGATTGAGCGTTAAAAGGAAAAATTAAGAGGATGTAACTTTGACTCTTTTGGTCTAAATTTGAGAATAAAAATGTTGTAGACTCTATGGAAATAAATTGGATTGTAAAGGTGTATGGTTTATTTGGAGCAATTTTCAAAAAGGGCCCAAGGGGTCTTTTTCTCAGCTTGAAAGGTTTTACATGGACAGAAGTTTCTTGGATGTTTCCCATGTTCACAATAACAATGTTGTTCAAGACTTACCATTCTCCTTATCTCATCATCATCCCATTGAACTAGAATTTTCCCTCTTCTCTAGTCAAGTCCCACCAGAACTTTAAAGGGATCTTTAAGGTAAGTGTCACTAACCTGAATGTTCAGTCCTGTAGCAATAACATCTGTAGCATATGGAAATTATTTGCCACCATGAATGGGTCTGATTCATCAGCAATTGAGATGGTGTTGTTGATGCTACTCAAAAAATTCTTAGGCTTTATGGCAGAAACAAAGCAAGGATTAAAATTTTAAAAAATAGATATGTTCAAGAGAACCATAATAATGAAAGCAATTGCAGCATTTTCCTCATGACAACATTTGCAAAAATGGGTAATGGAAGCTAAGCATCAATTGAGGTGTAATTTTAACTACAAAGGCACCAGGGCTAGACTCGGATCTAGGCTCACATGGCCCAAGCTTGGAGATAAAGGCACAAGCTATTTTTTCAAAGTTTTGAAATTTAAGTATGTTAGATAAAAAAAATTGCAGCTATTGAGGTTGATGGGACTCTTGTGAAGGAAGATGTTCAAATGAAGTCTGCCTTTCAGAACTTCTATAACAAGCTATTTTCTTCTGAAGAGCTAGGGAGGGATGGCAGGAAGACTGGAAAAGTTATTTTTAAAATAGTCCTTTTGCTAGTTCGATCAGACCCTTTCCAGTCTTCTTGACAATAATATTTCTATTGATGAGATTGGCAAGGCTATTAATTCCCTCAGTAACAAAAAAGCTCGACGGTTTGATGTTTACCTGCTGAATTCTATAAAAGAAACCAAGATTAAATTCGCCATAACCTCTTGGGTGTTCACAATGAAGCAATTTCTGCTGTGACCCTGGGTAAACAACATAAACAAGGAGATGATTAAGCTTCTTCCCAGAGGAGATGTTACTCAAATTAAGAACTGGAGACCAATTACACTGTTGAATGTCTCCTATAAGATATTTGCTAAAATTCTGTCCCCGAGGGTCAAAAAGATTCTGCCTATTATTGTGCCCCCCTCGCAAACTGTGTTTGTGAAGGAGAGATAGATTTTATAAGTTCTGGTTACTAGCGGGGAAGGAATGCAGTAGGCTAAAGATTCTAAGCAATATATTGAAATAAAAAATTATCATTAATTTCCTCCATGATGTATTATGAAACTTTTCTTTTATTACACCGAGTGAAGAGCCCTTAGGAAAAGTTTAAATCAACCAGATTACAAACAGAAATAAAATGATGTAAACAATTAGCAAAATATGCATTATTAGTTGTCCTCCCATTTTTCTGTATCA
This sequence comes from Sequoia sempervirens, assembly GCA_007258455.2. Lineage (NCBI taxonomy): Eukaryota > Viridiplantae > Streptophyta > Pinopsida > Cupressales > Cupressaceae > Sequoia > Sequoia sempervirens. The sequence continues at coordinate 944,874,822 of VDFB02271358.1, forward strand.
TAGCTTGTTTCATATCTGGCAGGAGGAACATAGGCAACCAAGTATAGATAAATGAGGCCAAAAGAGTAGAGAACTTAGTATAAGATTTCAAATTTAACTTACTAGGGTCCCAGGAAAACAAAACACCCCCTGATTTGCCAAATTGATTCCCTGCCAGGAGGAGGGTGCTAATTTAGCAAGATCTACTTTCAGTGACCTTTCCTATAGCAGTAACATAGCTAATTATAAAGAGGAAAACATTGTTTTGACATAAACACTTATTTCCGACTCCCAGCTCTCTATTATTCCAAGAGAATTTTCATAGTAAAGTATTAGCTGCAAGAGACTCAAAAACCTGTTTAAGATACTATGCAAACCCATGAACACCCGAATAAGGGAAAGGTGGTTGCCCCAGGGTACAAATGTATCTTGTGTGGAAGAGTTTCTACTGTTTGTTTTCTTAAGGTTCTTTATGAAACTAGGTCAGATCTTGTTTTCCCCCACCTTGGGAACTGAATTAAAATGTTTCCTTAGGATAGCCATGATTGAGTCCTTTGGCACTATTTGTTTAAACTTATCAGCCATATGTCAATTTGGCAATTGAACATCCAGAGAAATGGTTGATTTTTTTTCTCTTGAGTCTTCCAAGGGCTGTACGATTGTGTTATAAACATTGGAAAGCTATGCATTCAAAAATTTTAACTCTCTAACTTTAGCAGATTCAATTTAGCAAAGTAATATTTAGCCTAGTGTCCATACCTTACAGAACTGATTGATATTTGGACAAGTTGATTTTGTTGGTTGGTGGCTTCCTTAGTGTTTGAATTCAATACCTGTGGAAGTTCAATATTGTCATCATATGCATTGACCAACTACCATTTTTTTTTTTCAAATGACTTGGCTTTTATTTCTCTAACTGGACTCAGGAGTCTGTCTACATAGCCAACAGCATTTGGCATCCGCTTTTGTGGGACAGATGGGCAAGATTATGCCAGATGCCCATGTTCGTGAGAACCTACCTATACTGGGATATTTTGATTTTCATAATATATAGACTGTTCCCATTCAATTCTTTTTAAGGCCATTATAATCATTTCTAAGAACCAATTTTGTAATTAGTTCACACATATGCAAGCATAATGGAGAACCCTGTGTTGTAGAGTGAGCTCAGAAGGAACTATGAAATCTCTAATCACATTTCCTATCTTTCTCAAAGAATTATTTACTCCAATATCCACTAGGAGGGAACAGAGTCTTTCCCGCAGTAGTACAGTGCTAGGAAGCTCATTAGTGAGTTGAAGGCATGACTCTGAATGTAGAGCCATGGACCTTGACAGGAAATGTCCTTGCCGCTTTTGATCAGATTTTTGCCATGATATACCCCTACGCTTGCAGTTTAGCTGAACCCAGGATTTCAAAGCTGTAGGCCGTGGATGGGACGCCATAAAGCAACAGATCAGAACCTTTTGTTTGAAAAGACAGTCCATGCTCCATTTCATCCACATAGAACTTAATCCAAGGAGGGTCATCAACTTCAACTAATAGCCATTATTCATTGACTAGAAATTTTGGTTTGACTATTGCTCTCTGAGGCAATTGGTAAAAAAACTTGAATAGATCAACAGATCAGAGACTATTTATTCTTTGAGAATCCAAAATCTATGCTCCCTTTCACCCATAGAACTCTAATCCTTGAGTGATAGTCATCTTCAAGTGACAATCATTTTTCATTCTGGCCCGAAATTTTGATTTAGCTACAGCTTTCTTAGGCTCTTGCTGAAAATACTTAAGTATAACGTCTCTTTACGGTTGGGAACAATCTGGTGTAGCTACTGATTTGAAAGAGGGAGAATTAGAATTGTAGGCCACGGTCTCCTCTCATAAAAATGCATCCTTTTTCAAGGTGAGTCAACTTATAGGGACTAATCAATCAGAAAAGGACTGCAAAATACAGCAGAAAATGAATCCCTTGAATATGGTGATGGAGAATCTGGACTGAAATTTTCAGCATACAAAAAATACTGTGCAAGTTTTTTTGGATTTCAAATTTTCAACCCTTTCCTAACTCAATGGAATTTATGGACACAATGTCAGTTTTACTTTTTAGCTAAATAAAGGTACTTCCCAATATCAGTGATCGTGTTTTCCTAAGATAAGGAGGAAAAGTAAACAGAATTGAAACTCAAAGTGAACCCAGAATGGTCTTGTTCTAATCACAAAAGCTCACAAAATGCCAAATATGTTGAATGAACAAGTAAAATTCCTTAGGAGTGCCTGTAATGTGTACAAAGGGAAGAAGATAAGCAATACATTAGCAAGTTTTTCATGAATACTTGCAAAATATGATAGATAAGCAAAAGGAAAGAAGATAAGCTATTACTAGAGTGCCAAAATATGCAGCTTACAATTAAAAGTAATGTGCATGTCATTTTTCAATACTGAAAATTGTAAATTGTTGGAAACCGTCCACAGTGACTCATCATAATTACTGGGAAGGAAAATTCCCTTTTTGCATGTCATTTTTCAATACTGAAAATTGATATATATGCTTTCCATTTCATAGATCTCTGGTTATGCTATCACTAGCATGTTTAAAATTTGTGTTTACACCAGGATAAACTACTACAGACAAAATGATACAAGAAATGAAACAAAGCCAGGAACTACACTAGTACTATCTAGAATGAAGTAAGGCCCATGAAATACTTATTTCTTTGCATAAACGATAACCATGGGATTTTGGGGAGTGATTTTGAATCCTTGAAGTGCTTGCATAGCTACAGTTGCTTGCATTTCATCCCCATATTCCACAAAAGCAATGCCAGGCTTTGCTTCAATCATACGAACTTCCTTGAAACCATGATATTGGCAGAAGAGCATCTGTAGCATCATAGGGGTTGTCTCCTGTGGAAGATTCTGAATGAACAATATGTTATTTGGTGGAGCGGGCGCCTCTGGAAGATTGGGTTTTGATGCTTGGAATGGCAATTGAGAACCCTGCAATAACAATAACGTGCATATTTATTATATGGTGTACACTACAACCAATCACATTATTTTATGTGAAAGTTTATATCTTATGTATTAAAAAAGAAAAATCATGTGCAAGATCAATATGCTCAAAAAATTCTATTGGTGATACATTTAAATGACCACCATTGGAATAAGGCTAATAGTTGGTAATAGCCCTTTTAGAAAAATATAGCATACAACCTGAAAGTAAATACAATAGTTGTTGTTCAGAAGAACAGGGACCACCCTTAGAGTAGGCGATCTCAGTGGCATTTTACAACAAAAGAATATGCGAACATAAATAATGGAATTATCTACGAACAAAATGGTACCATTTGTCCAGACAGAAATAAGTAATTCAAAGAACTGAACACATCTTCAAAAATCAGATTAAAGTCAACATGTATTCAATAGCCACATTAGTTCTCATGTGGCAATGATGATATGATAATGTCGTTAGTTTTCTTAATCAAAGTTATGATTGTGGAGAACAGTTTTGAATTTTCAAAAGTGGATATATATTTGATTTTTGTATTAGATTGTATACAAAGCTACTCCTATTTTTGTATGCTTCAGCTTTTCTTTTTCTTAAAGCAATTTATCATATTTTTTATTAACAGCAATTTGCACAATTGGAGTAACTGATACACTCTTTTATACTTTATTTCAATTACAATGCATTTTTATTTTCTAAAGCATACTCACTGTGTAACTAATCCTATGGCTTTGAAAAAAAAAATCTACAATTTTTAGGAGGCTTCCTATGTTTGACCCCTGTTATCCCTTCATTTGGGTGATATTTCTACCCATCTGAAAAACACACTCCCTGTCCCTGAAATTTAGGGTAATATGGTCAACTTTAGTATCCAAAGGATCCCTAGATTAAGTTCCATTGCAAAACTAATTGCTATCAAGATGGGAAGAACAAATGAAGAAAAACTTAGATGTCATAAAATTATTCATGTAAAACTGTCTAACAATTACTGGTCCTGAAGAAATTGAAATAAACATAAATTGACTAAACGATGATTTTTTAAAGAACCAAATACATTTTCAGAAAGAGCAATCGAGTGTCATATCTATTCTATCAAGGCCTTCAGTTGAAACCCAGAATGGCTTTACAGTAGATCTTTTTCATGCAAAGGCATTTGCTTTCACAAAATATAACTAGGTTTGAATAAATGGCATAAACAGTTTAACTACAATACCCAAAGTCCGACTTCAAACTTACTAGTGCTGGTGCGCCATAAGCAGATGGATATGCTGCATTAGGAATTGCCCCAACTTGTTGAGCTTCATGGTGTTGATCCCTCCGCCTCCTTTCAGCTGAAAATCATAAATATTGGTTCAAAACAAATTTGTTCTTTGGACAACTGAGAATATAAAGAAAATATAGATTTACTCTCAGTTCAATGACATTAAGATCACAAGCTTGAAGAAACAATAAAATACAAGGAAGATGTCACAGTTAACTATGGATGACACAGAAACTACCTCAAATGTAAGGAAAAAGGCATTTTTTCATTGTAAAGAAAAGATGTATGTTACTTATCAAGAGGTTAGATTATTTCTCTTATTAATGTAAAAATTGTTTCTGCATGTTGCCATAGAAATGTTTATCATGCAATAATTCAGCATAAAAGATGTTAGTCAGATATATTGAAGCATTTAGACAGATATTGTCAAAAATCAAAACTAACAAAGAAATGGGATTCTAAGTCATGACAGAACAGCAAGATGCATGATAAGTCACTAATGCGTTGCTATAAGCCATATCCCTGAATTTTATGAGTAGAATCCTAACACAGATAATAACCCCAAAAGTTAAAAAAATTAAAACTTCCTTTCAACAATAAAGAGAAGTCTAGAGCGTATTATTAAGAAGTTAGCAGTCTGATAAAGCAAAGGATAGAGAAAAGCACTGCCCAATCCATATGAAAAGGAACAAAACCTGGGACAAAAGGAAAGCTATCAAGAGTGGATAATAAACCAAAATCTATTCCAGAAAAAAGAAATAAACTACATTTATTTATTCAATAACCAAAAACTGCCAACGGAATTACCGAATACCACATGTACAGCCCAATGAAGGCTTATGTTCAATTTATAAAAGAAGATATATAAGAGAAAGAATCATAGCATATTAATGTGATCCATTTAATGGATCTAGTTCATCACCAAGTTCAGTGACTGGATGCAGTTTCAGTCATGATGTGGTTGCCGTTCAGGGGAAAGACTAGTGATTTGGTTGCACCAAAAGTTGAAATTTTTTTACATATTCATGTTCCTCTCAAAAATTCATGCAATTTCAAAAAAGCAACATATTGTTAAGTCTACATGCAAAAGTTATGGCTTCCGGACGATGGAGAACAAATTTTGAAATGATGCCACTGTTTCGTGTTTCTGAAGTAGCCATTCATAATCCCCCCCTGCTGAAAAGCAGAGGTTTTGTCCCAAGTGAGACAGAAAATGAAATGAAGAGATAGAAGATTTCATTTCCAATTCTGATTCTGGAGTCTTCTAGAGTATGTGGAGAACCATCCAACATCCATTTAAGGACAAGAAGAGGTGGGATTCAGTAGTTGAGGCTGGATTGAACATTGTATGACAAAGAAGAAGAGGATTTCCATCTGAAAGGTAAAGAAAAGATATGGCAGTTGTTTTTTTTTTTTTATTCAAGGGGTAAACGCTTTTGAACCAGAGCTATGAACCGGAATACAACCATTCAACAATACTGCCCCAATGGGGTTTGAACCTTGGTGGCAAGAACAACAATGCCACCTTTAAACCAACACACCATGCCAATATTGGCAAAGATATGGCAGTTGTGAAGAGCAGCCAAATGTTGTAATTTCTGACCATTGTACTGTTTATTTGAGTAATAATACTCAAGTAGATGAGCAATTGCCGCTCCCAATTGTTTCTTTCCCTTTCTGGGATTTTCATTGATAAAATTTGGTTGTTGAATTGTCTATTTTCCGTGCCTTTCATTCTTCATATCCTATTCTCAAGAAAAATTTCAGATCTCTAGATGACTGTTATTTATTAAATACACGTAACACAGCAAACGAATTGTTTAGTCCTTAATTTCAACTCAAATTTTGAGAGAATTACAATCAACTGGTATCAGAGCAACAAGTTCCTTGAGACTTGTGGGAATTTTGGTAACACATATGAAATTGTGCGTATAACCATATTTTCAGATCTTTAAGAAAATGTTGCAGAAGTTGTTGGTTGCACATTTCAACCATGACAAAGTCACTAAAGAAGAAGCTTGAGGATCTCCAAGCATCAAATGAGGATGTGCTAGCTAAGAATAGAACTCTTTAGTGCATCACTTGGAAGAAATACTCAAAGAGATCCAAGCTAGTAGGGAGAACCAAGGAGTGTTGGGAAATATGTCTCAACCTTCCTCCTAATGTTAATAATACAAAAGGTGCAATTTTTGGGTATAAAATGGAAAAACTGAATTTCTGGGCTATAGGCTTAGTTTTTGGCCAAAATAAAATTTCCAGTTGCTCTCCACTACCTACAGATGTGCGGGCTACATAGATTTCTTCGAGTACTTCAAATTAAAGAAAAAAAAGGACCCGAGTTATCCCATTTGATCAGAAGTTATGGCACCCGGAATTTTGTGTAGGAAATATAAAAAGTTGTTGGATGCATAAAAGAGTTGTAAAGGGTGTTGGAAATTTGTCATTGATGTCAAAGTAAAGTAAGAAGATCAGCATAATTGAGGATGTTCTAGTTATTTATGTAAGCATCAAATATGAGAAAAGAAAGACACAAGTATGACTTCTAGATCAAGAAGAGACAAATCACAAAACCAGAAATCATATCATCGGTAAAGGACGTGATAATGAAGCAGATCAGATCGCTGATTTTAATCTTCAGATCACATGATTTCTTCAGATCATTTTATTCTAAAGGCACGATTAAAGAATTGCAAAATCAATTCACAAATCTGAAGGTAAAATAAATCAATTTGTTCTAAAATCGAGTCACTATGCCAAACAAACATTACTATATCAAAACGAGTGATTTAAATAAAAGACTAACTTATCAAGAGATACGATTTGTTATTGAGATAATGCGACTTAAATTGAAAAAGCACGATTCTTTTAAGCGCTGATTGTATTTATGAAATGATACAATGTGAAGTGATGCAATTCAATAAACAGACTTATCATTAAGCACATAAGACAAAATACAGAAAAGACAAAAAACAGAGAAAGAAAAAAGAAAAGAGAAGCGACTTTTCAAGAAGAGATACGATTTTTTTTCTTAAGTGATGTGCTCCATCTAATGGTTCGATTTATTTTTGATGATACAAATTCAGACTTTTATGAAAGGGTGCGATTATTTTTTAAGAAAAATAATGATAGATAATGTTCTTCTAAGAGGTACAAGAACAGAATTTGAATGATGTGATCTTTCACCAAAGGTTGCAATCTATAACCAGAATATATATAGATGATTCAAATCAGATTGGAAGTGAGGGTGTGAGAGAATGATTATCTGAGTAGAAGAGCAGAAGTTTATATCTCTTGTGTGAGCATAAAGAGGCAACATACATCACAAAAAGGGATTGGATTGAAGCAAAGAGCAGATCTGTTATATTTAGATTTTCAGTCTATTGTAAGAGGTTGGTGCCTCTTGTTAGCCAAGGTTGGTGCCTTGGAAGAGGGAGTTGGTGCTCCTTGTAGGTTGGTGCCTACTAAACCAAGTTAGGGAGTTGGTGCTGCTTGTAGGTTGGTGCCTACAAAACAGTTTAAGAGGTTGGTGCCTACAATCATTGTTAACTTATATAAATATAAAGTACATTATTTGTACCGTGGTTTTCTCCCGTAAGGGTTTCCACGTAAAATCTTGGTGTCAACTTGTTCTTATTGTTATATTCTTGCATAGTTGCTATTGTGATTGAAAGTTATAAATTGGTAAAAGTTGAGTTATTCTGATTCACACCCCCAACCACCCCCTCCTTCACACCCCCAACCACCCCCTCCTCCCCCTCGTCACAGTATAACTATGTGCTCATCAAAGGGAAGTTATAATTGTCAGCCAACTTATGATGTTTATTATGACACATCATAAGGCATCTTTGATTGGGGGATAATTTGGGTGCCAATTTTGAGTGGTTTTGGCTCATGGGTTTCGAAATACCATTTTGATGGTTTCAAGTTTTATATCTCCTATCTTAGGTGCTTGAGATGGAGGATGTGTGTAGAGTTTTGTAGATATTGTTTAAACTTTACAAATTCCTACATATCTCTAGTTGGTTGTACTCATGTGAAGGTTTGCTCTGCAAGTGTAATGAAATCATGATTTACTAAATAATACATTGCGCTGCTTTGGAGTGTAGGGTTTTTTTCTCAAAAGGGTTTTCCCATGTACATCTATGCTATGGTATTTATCTAAGTTTATGGGTCCTCATTTTTACCCCCTGTACCCGTATGGGTTTGGTTCAAGCTCGGTACCTTACAGGTCCCTCCCCAAGTACGCCCAAGGATCCGCCCGGGCGCCCCAAGTTCCTAAGGACCCAAGGCACTCGGGCGGAATCCTAGGTGTACCCAAGGCATACCTAGCCAAACCCGGGCGTACCCGCCGCCTAGGATGTCAATCTTTAAAAAAAACATTAAAAAAGTTATTTATCTAAAAGGCATTGGTTAGCCTAAAGTGAGAGCATAATATGTTTTTCAACTCATTTAACAAACACAAAAGGCCACAAACAACATTTTTTGCCTCCAAGCTGCCATTGTTGGGTTTTGAAAGTTAGTGCCATTTTTTTCGAAGGTGAGGGCTACGAAGGAGTTAGACCTACACCAACAAGGGAGAAATAGCTGCACAGAAGATTTAACAATCAAAGTTCAGTAAATCTTTCATTCTTTTCAAGTTTTCAATAATTTTTTTGAAAAAATTTCAAGTTTCTTTTAGTTTATTTGGTAAGTTTTGAAAAAAAAAAATTACTTCTTATGCATAATAAAGGGTTATAATGCCGATTTAAGAAAGAAAGAAAAAACACCAATTGTTGTGTTGTTAATTTGTAATGTTTTTATTTTAGGTTCATACAAAATGGTTAGTAGTTCTAGTTCAATTGGCCCAAATGCAGGGAGTCAATTTAAATATGATGCATCGTCACCTCTTTGATGACATATGACAATGATTCAACAACTTCCTGGTGGTGGGGGTTATCTTTGGCATTGTAGCCAATGTGGAACTCAGTATAAGAGCTCATACTTTCGAGTGAAAGCTGACTTATGTGCTATTCCTTTATAGGGAATAAAAGTTTGTCCTGGGCCAAATAAAAAAGGGTCGTCAAAAAAACAAATATTGGCTTATATTAAAGAACAAGAAGATGTCGACATGGCATGTAATAGATCAAAGGCTATTGCACATCTGTAATGTCCCCTTTTTGGATAACCCTAAATTTTGCCCTAGAATCACAAATACAATGTAGTTAGGGTTTTTAACTCACCAATTTTGTAATGTCCCAAATATTTCAAGCTAAGTCTGGCAGAAATAACTAAGGAAATAGTGGTTTTCAACACTTTAATTATAATAAAATAATAATAAATTAATTTAAATTATTATTGTGGCCTACTCCTTTGACTTTTGGCATCCAGATTATTATTTGAGATAATTTCTCTTATGGCCGACTATCTTCAAGTTGGCATTTATGATTAGTATTTATATTGAGTGGTTTTTCATTTTGAGATCACCACGAATTTGAGTTGTTGGCTATGGCGAACTAAGCAAGGGACATAGTCACCTGCTAGTTCTCATTAGGTAGAGGATGTAGTTGCTCTACTTGTTTGTGTTTATCATCCAATTTTGTGTTCACCGTGACTAATCTGTTGGGCGCACCGCTTTCAGGCCATTGGCGAAGTAGGCGATCCGATTGCAGCCATTTAGTCGAGCCTTCCGGCTCTAGCTAAGCGATATCTGAGTATACCTCTTGGCTGGATGGTGTCATGTGATTGCAAGGAAGACGAGTCTGGTCACAACCGCTACAACGCACATTCCAAGTGAAGAAACAGTGATAGGGTGTTGTCGGGAACATTCTCAGCTTATATCATCAGAGTCGCGCCATCACTGGGCGACGATACCACCAGGTGGACTCACCTAACATCGTCATCTAATTTGCGTCACCCCACTTCCATCACTAGGTGTCAACACTTCCAAGAGCGATCACAGTTGCACAAGTGGCGGACCTTTCATTCAGCATTCAATCGAGCTCACAGGGTCGTCGACCTGTAATATCATTCGAAGTGAGCCAACATCAATAGTTGCGTAATTCAAGCTATCAATCTGAGCACGATTCATACATGAGTTATTACTACAAACACAACGGGTGCACATCCTATTGTTTCATATCATTATGTTGTTATGTTCAAAGACGCTATGATATTTGGGCAATTTGTATTGATTTCTAATTAGTAGTGTATCTACTTTGGGTTGCTTCCCAGTTCGTACTGTGTAATCTTTGATTATCATAAATCTAAAGGGCTTAAGAGTTTGCTGTTGTCATATTTTGAATGTGAAATTGTCAGATCAGAATTGTTTTTTTTGTGTAATTAGTGTCAGGCACATTTCAAATTTAAGCCAACTAAATCTTGGTTTAGATCCTACAATTAGGTTAGATGCCATTGGAATATACTTCATATGATCAACATTAATGACTTATCTATTTAAATCATGTAGATACATAACTATTTCAAAACTATCTACACATTATCCATAATGCATAGTGAAAGTCTTAATCATAATAGGATTTGGATGACGAACATGATAAGTCCGCCCGAAGCTATCCATCTAAGCCCAAGCGCACGAGCGTCTAACCAAGACAAACCACCCCTTGGCCCCAAGCAGCAGGAAAGTCTGAACCAAACAATTCCACCCTTGGGGTGGCCTACTTAGTGGATACACTTGTATCTGCTTTTCCTATCCATGTTGTCTTATCCATCCTCCTTATGATTGAGACTCCTTGAATCCATCCTAACAATCAGTCATAGTTTGGCTTGATAGGGGAGCCTTGAAAGGGGCACTTGTAAACTACTCAACCCATCTAAGCCCAAGAGCACGAGTGTCTAACCAAGACAACCCACCCCTTGGCCCCAAGCAGCACAAACGTTCGAACCAAGACAATTCCACCCTCGGAGTGTCCTACTTAGCATGGGAGGCCCGTAAACTGCATTCTCCTAACTTGCTCCCTTCAACCTTACATTTGATTGATTATATATTTATGTATAGGATATATATATACATAAATATATATATAATGCAGATAATCTATTCTAGATGATCAGTTGTGGATATCAGTCTGCCTATATATCTTCAATGTTGTTCGATGCCTTTATTTCTCGTTCGATCTGTTCTTAATATTTAGAAGATATTGTTAGTGTAAATCAAACGCATAAGAATCTATTATTTATATTCATATTAAAGAAACATAACTTATAAGGCTCAATAATTGCTACAAGCATCATTACTGCATAATCGTATATAATTTATATATTTATATTTTATATGAATATATACATACATATATATATATATATATATATGAATATATATATATATACATATACATATACACATATATATATATACACATACACACACATAAATATATATGTATGTAAGTATATATATATATATATATATATATTCATATGTATGTATATATATATATATTCATATGTATATATATAAATATATGTATATATTCATATGTATATATATTTCTAATTACTTTCAATCTTCCAATACATACATACATACATACATACAGACAGACATATATATATATATATATATATATTTCTAATTACTTTCAATCTTCCAATACATATACATACATTCGCCATATATTCTTGCAATAATATAGTTAATCCCATTGATAATTTATTCTTCTTCCCAACTTGTTGTTTTATCCCAGTGCAGATATTTCTGATTCATTCCTTTTTTGATTCACATTTGCTTTCGTAAATGCAAATACATTCCTAAATCTCTTCAATGCCTTCCTTTGCAAATGATTCTACTCTCCTCATATATCCTCGTGTCTAAATGAAACAATACGTCTCTTTGAATAGAGATCTCTTAACAAAAAGACATGACTTTTGTTTAAGTGTTGTTTTGTCTTATCCTAATTGCCGCCAATTACCAACTCAATCATTGTTGTTCATTATCAATTATTGTCTTATATTTCATCACTGCTTTTATTAATTCTTTTCAATTTCAAATCTGTCACTGCTCCTTATATTAATCGATGTCCTTTAATTATATGGCTAAACAGTTGCTATACTATTGGCTAATGCTTGCTAAATGAATCAGAGGATTGTAAGGGGGTGTTCTAGGGGACAGATTCTGACAACCAAGTCTAACATGGAATATCCTATCCCCCTGTGTATTGTTAAGGCAATGTAACGTATTTATTTTTATATTAGTTAATATATTTATATTATGATTATAATTATAATAATATATTTAAATTGTGAATATTTATATTTATATTTATTACTTGTTTATTTATTTGCATTTCAATGTTTGCAATTTCGGGGGCATGACAACATCCTCTTGCCAAGAGAAGCTTGCACAAACCTCCTAGTGGCTTATCACAACTAGTCGGACCACATCCTTTCATGCCAATGCCACCATCTTCTGAAGAAGAGAATGTTTTGGTTTCACGAAAAAAGTGGCCCATTGGAAAAGGCCTTCAAAAATGAAGTGAGGGAGATTGCAGACTAGAGCATTGCTCATTGCATTTATGGCAATGGGCTTCTTTTCAACCTTGTTAGATCACCTTATTGGCGAAAAATGGTGACAACCCTTTCCAATACAACTTCTAATTATGTTAGTCCTAGGTATGAAAAGGTGTGAACCACCTTATTGGTGAAGAGAGAGCTTTAGTAGAGGCATCATTGAGAGTAATCAAAGATACATGACCCGAAACAGGTGTGTCCATTATTTTTGATGGATGGAAAGATTGCAAAAATAGACCATTGATCAATGTTATAGTCGTGTCCCCTAAAGGGGCGATGTTTTTGAAGGCAATGGATTGTGAGGGGCAAGTAAAAGATGCAAGTTCCATTCCCAATATCCTCATAGAATCCATTGAAATGGTGGGGTCTGAAAATGTTGTCCAAGTCATAATGGGCAATGTTAAAAATTGTAGGGCAGCTGGATCTATAGTGGAGGGTACGTATAGTCACATTTTTGGACACCATGCACAGTCCACTCACTCAATTTGATATTGCAAAAGATTGGCACACAAATTGAGTGGGTCAAACAAATTTACATGAAGGGCGAGGAGATCCAAATGTTTGTGACTAATCACTCACATGTCATAAGCCATCTTCAAGACCTTCTCCAAGTTGGAGTTGTTGAAGGTAGTTTAAATTTGATTTTTCAATGTATTTTTTTATTTTTTTATTTTATTTTTTTATTGTTGATTTGTGACATGTATTTTTTTATACCATGTTAGATTGTTGAAACTCAATTTACATATCACACAATCATCTTAAGACAACTTGTGAAGGTGCGAGAGGCCTTGAGTTCTATGGTCATCAATAGCTTGTGGAGTGTATGGAGGCAGTCAAACACAAAAAGAGCCCAAAATGTAAAAGCATTGATCCTAGATGATGAGTAGTGGTGTAATGTCCCCTAATTGGGAATGCCCTAAATTTGCCCTAATTCCTTAATTGAATAAACAAAAGGGGTTAGAGAATATTTTTCACCTGATTGAAGCCCTACACACAAATTAGAACCATTTACCACAACCATACTGATTAGCCGATTATAATCATTTACCACAATAATACTAATTAGCAGATTATCATAATTAAATATTAGTAAACTCATGGCCAAATTATTAATTCAATCACAAAGCATTTAATATCCTTGGAGGGCTCAACCATAGGAGAGCATGGGAGAACATGACTTGATGGGCTGCCTAGGACCCTTCTACTATAGGCCCAAGAGCGGATGTCTTGGCCTCTACCTAGGAGGTGTCCCCTTTCCGTTATCCCCTTATCTTGCCAACCATTTCCCTCTCTCCATGATTTGACCTCTTGTGTTGATTCACTGTGATGGACGAAGGGGGTGAGATTACAATGGGTGCCCTGAAAATGCCATCTCTCCTAGGCCCAAGGCGTTGTACCATTGGCACCCCAAATGGATACCCCCTTGGCCTCCTTGGGACTACTTGGTCCCCCATTATGGAACACATTGGTTCCCCGTTATAGGACTACTTGGTCCTCCATAATGGAACACATTGGTCCCCCATTATAGGACTACCTAGTCCTCCATCTTGAGGTGGCGTACCTAGGAGAGTGCCCCATCACCATTCCCCTCTTGTGATCTCAACCCCCTCTATCAAGGCTAAAACATTTAAATCAGATGACAACCAATATTAATCATATTTAAGGAAGCAGCCATAACAGAAATGTATCATTAGTATCTTGGATATCTAATTAAATAATCATAATCACTCATACTACATTATGCTGCACCATATAGCTGCAAATAAGATCTCATACCGCCAACTCAGGAAGTCGGACTGCTGCACAAATGTTAATTAATTGATTATTTACGACTTCGAAGATGCAGACCTCGATTCATTTTATCTGGTCACATGATTGTTGTCTTAATGTTTAGATGTTTATTGATTTTCAGATTCAGTCAACATGCTCTCCAATCGATCTGTTCTTAACACTCGGAAGATATCATTAGTGTAAATCAAACAAATAAGAATCTATTATCCATATTCATACTAAAGAACCATAATTACTTTATAAGGCTCAATAAGCATCATTATTGCATAATCGAGTATAATTCACATCTATATATATATATATATATATTCTATTATATTTAACTTACTTCCCTTATTGATTTATTATTTGTCTTCACTATACGTATTTCATTATCGAGTATAATTATATATTTATATAATTGTTGTAAGCATCATTATTGCATAATCGAGTATAATTCGCATATATATATATATATATATATATATTATATTTAACTTACTTCCCTTATGGATTTATTATTTGTCTTCACTATACGTATTTCTTCTTCCCAGTCTAATTGTATCATATTAATGTATCTGCCGCTATGCTCAGTAAACATTCCTATTTTTGTCCTTATTCCTCATTCATATATCTGTCTCCATTATCTTTCTGCTGCTTTTCCAAGTGTGACTTTATTTCTTCTGCTAATACTTTGTTGCTTGAATAATGAATGTATTTTCTGTAGGTGATGGATGTTCTTATATTTAGATGATATTCTGTTTCTGATGATCCTTTGACATCTTTTAATATTCCTTTTATATTACTCCTTCGTGCCTCTTTGTTGAGAGGATGCGATCATTTCCAAGGGGGGCGTCTCTTTTAGACTCAGTGTTGCCCTTTAATTAATTATTATCTAATCACTGGTGATACATCCCTGGTAATTGAATTCGCTGCCCTTAATATATGTATATTAAATTTAGTTTGTTCTTATTTCCAATCGGCCTTGGTGTTGAACATAAGGAGTCGGCCAGCAATGCAAGGTCGGTCCATAATAATAAGAGGAATTAATTAATTCTATTTAAATACTTCAAAGTGGGCACCACAATAAAGGGGGTCGGCCCAGGTTAAGTTCAACTCAATTTATTTTTTTCTTTGCATTTTATTTTATTCGCCTAGGCTGAGTGCTATGGCGGGGCATGACAGGTGGGCTCATGTGGATTATGTTTTGAATTTCACCGAGCTCATCAAGAGCATGAGTAAGTATGTTGATACTGATCACCCATGTTTGGGTGAAATTTATGATGGCATGGACTCCATGGTGGAGAAAATAAGAGCAATAATAGAAGCCAAGGAACATGACTAAATGGAAACATTTTTCAAAATTGTGCAAAAGATTATTGTTGACCTTTGGAACAAGATGACCACCCCTTTACATCTCTTAGCATTTGCTTTGTCACCAAAGTATTATAGCAAAGAGGTAATTTCATTGTCGAGGAGGGTGCCACCATATAGGGATGGGGAGGTTGTTGCTGGCTATAAGGCTGCATTTAGAAAGATATTTTCAGATGAAGATATCCAAAGTATTCTCTTGAGCAAGTTTGGCCACTTCATATCTTCAAACCATCATAATTTTCCACTCTTCTAGACAAATATAGGACAAGTGTTGATGATTGGTGGTATCTACATGGTCAAGGCTCCATTTACTTGCAGCCTCTTGCAATTAAAATACTCTCCCAAGTATGTATCTTTTTATTTATTCTTTTCTCGTTTTTCATTCAATGCTATTATGCTATATATTATATTTTTATTTTATAATAATATAATTTTATAATTTATGTAGGTTTTGAATTTATAAAAATAAATAATAAATGTTGTATGCAAACTCAACAGGTTGCAAGTTCTTCTTTAGCTGAGCAGAATTGGAGTACATACTCCATCCACTCTGTCAAGTGCAACCGTTTGGGTGCAAAAAAGGCTGAGAATTTGGTCCATACACACTCCAACCTTCGTCTCTTGTCACGTAAGAAACTTGAATACAATGAGGGTGTGACAAAGAATTGGGATCTAACCCCTGAGTGTGCTGATTTAGAGGCTACAGTTGCACAGCCTATCAGTCTCTATAGATGAGGTAACTTTTGCACTTGACACACCTAATGGGAGTGGCAATCCAACTGATTGTGGTTCAACTGAAATTGGTGTGTGACAAAGAATTGGGATCTAACCCCTGAGTGTGCTGATTTAGAGGCTACAGTTGCACAGCCTATCGAAGTCTCTATAGATGAGGTAACTTTTGCACTTGACACACCTAATGGGAGTGGCAATCCAACTGATTGTGGTTCAACTGAAATTGAATCAAGTGTTGACCTTGATGCTTTTGATGAAGAACTCTGTTACCGGGTCCTTTAGTTTAGCCCCCCGAACCCGCCAAAATACGTGTGGGTTTGGGTTCGGGTTCGGTTCGGCCCTCGGTTCGCCTGGGTTCTTCGTTTTCAACCCGGGTTCTCTGTGGGTCCTCACACCGAACCCGCCAAAATACGTGTGGGTTTGGGTTCGGGTTCGGTTCTGGGTTCGCCTGGGTTCTTCGTTTTCAACCCGGGTTCTCTGTGGGTCCTTGAAGGACCCACAGAGAACCCGGGTTGAAAACAAAGAACCCTGGCCGAACCCGGGGAGAACCCAGAAGGACCCGGGAGGACCCACGCCGTCCAGCCTTAAAAAAGGCAAAATATCAACTTAAAAACAAAAAACATAACCCTAAAAAGTGCCTAGATTGCCTTATATTGACTTGGCCGACCAAATGAGGCTCATTTTGCAAACTCAAAAGAGCAAAAACACCATTTTTTTGCCTCCAAGCTAAAATAGTTGATTTTTGCAGGTTTTCTCTTTTTTTTCGAAGGTGAGATTGTAAGAGCTACGAAGGAGTTCAACTGATAGAAACAAGAGAGGAATAGGTGCACTAAGAAGATCAAGCAATCAAAGGTGAGTGAATCTATCCTCTTTTTTTTAGTTTTCAATAATTTTTTTGAAGATTTTTCAAGTTTTTTTTTCTTTTTCTAGTAAGGTTTGAAATTTTTTAAGAACATTTTATGCAAAATAAGGGGTTATAATGCCCATTTTTTCTTAAAAAAATTACTTGTTTTTTATTTATTTTAGGTTCATATCTTCATACAAAATGGCCGATAGTTCTACTTCAGTTGGAATGGGTGCAGAGAGTCAATTTAAATATGATCCAGGCTCACCTCTTTGGCGACATACGACAATGATTCAACAACTTCCCGGTGGTGGGGGTTATGTTTGGCGTTGCAGCCAATGTGGAACTACATATAGGAGCTCGTACTTTCGAGTGAAAGCCCATTTATGTGCTATTGGTAATCAAGGAATAAAACCTTGCCTTGGGCCAAATAAAAAAGGGTTGACAAAGGATCAAATAATGGGTTATATTAAAGAACAAGAGGATGCTGACAATGCATTCAAAACACCAAAGGCTACAGACCATCCTCTTATGAAGAAAGGTAAAAATAAAAGCAAAAGCTCGCAAAGACTTAGTGGCTTATCAGAACCGGCTGGCCCACATCCTTTCATGGAAATGGCACAATCTTCTGAAGGAGAAAATATGTCGGTGACACGAAAAAGAGGCCCATTGGATAGAGCCTTCAAAAATGAAGCAAGGGAGTTGGCAGATGAGAGCATTGCACGTTGCATTTATGGCAATGGGCTTCCTTTCAACCTTGTTAGATCACCTTATTGGCGGGAAATGGTGAAAGCCATTTCTAAGACAACTCCTGATTATGTTAGTCCTGGGTATGAAAAGGTGCGGACCACCTTATTGGCAAAGGAGAAATCTTCAGTAGAGGTAGCATTGAGAGTAATCAAGGATACATGGGTCGAAACAGGTGTGTCCATCATTTATGATGGATGGAAGGATTGCAAAAATAGACCATTGATCAATGTTATAGCAATATCCCCTAAAGGGGCGATGTTTTTGAAGGCAGTTGATTGTGAAGGGAAAATAAAAGATGCAAGTTTTATTGCCAATATCCTCATAGAATCCATTGAAATGGTGGGGCCTGAAAACGTTGTCCAAGTCATAACGGATAATGCTAAAAACTGTAGGGCAGCTGGGGCTATAGTGGAGGCTAGATATGGTCACATTTTTTGGACACCATGTGCAGTCCACTCACTCAATTTGATAATGCAAAAGATTGGTACACAAATTGAGTGGGTCAAGCAAATCTACGCAGAGGGTGAGGAGATCCAAATGTTTGTGACTAATCATCATATGTCACAAGCCATCTTCAGGACCTTCTCCAAGTTGGAGTTGCTTAAGGTAATTTAAATCTGATTTTTTAATATAATTTTTTATTTTTTTATTTTAATTTTTCATTGCTGATTTGTGACATGCATTTTCTTACAATGTTAGGTTGCTGAAACTCGATTTGCATCTCACACAATTGTCTTAAGACGACTTGTGAAGGTGCGACAGGCCTTGGGTTCTATGGTCATCAACAGTTTGTGGAGTGTATGGAGGCAATCAAGCACAGAAAGAGCCCAAAAAGTGAAAGCAATGATCTTAGATGATGAGTGGTGGGCTCGTGTGGAATATGTTTTAAATTTCACCGAGCCTATTATGAGCATGATTAGGTATACTGATACTGATCGCCCATGTTTGGGTGAAATTTATGATGGCATGGATTCCATGGTGGAGAAAATAAGAGCAATAATAGATGCCAAGGAACATGACCCAACGGAATCATTTTTCAAAACTGTGCAAACTATTATTGTTGACCGTTGGAACAAGATGACCACCCCTTTACATCTCTTAGCATTTGCTTTGTCACCAAAGTATTATAGCAAAGAGATACTTTCATTGCCGAGGAGGATGGCACCATATAGGGATTTAGAGGTTGCTGCTGGCTATAAGGCTGCATTTAGAAAGATATTTGTAGATGAAGAAATCCAAAGCATTGTCATGGGCGAGTTTAGCCAATTCATAGCTGCAAAAAATCATGATGTTTCTGCTCATCTAGACAGATATAGGAAAGATGCTGATGATTGGTGGTATCTACATGGTCAAGGCTCCATTTACTTGCAACCTCTTGCAATTAAAATACTCTCCCAAGTATGTATCTTTTTATTTATTTATTTTTTCGTTTTTCATTCGATGCTATTATGCTATATATTATGATTATTATCGGCAAGTAAAATTAAATACTAATAGTAATTACTAAATGTTGTGTGCATAATCAACAAGGTTGCAAGTTCCTCTTCAGCTGAGCGGAATTGGAGTACATACTCCTTCATCCACTCGGTCAAGCGCAATCGTTTGGGTGCAAAAAAAGCAGAGGATTTGGTCTATGTACACTCCAACCTTCGTCTCTTATCACATAAGAAACCTGAATACAATGAGGGTGTGTCAAAGAATTGGGATCTCACCCCTGAGTGTGCTGATTTAGATGCTACAATTGCACAACTTACCTTGGCTTCTATGGATGACAATGAGGCAACTAATGCACCTAGTGGGAGTGGCAATCCAATTGATGGTGGTTCAAATGAAATTGAAGTTATTGAACCAATTGAGGATGATGAGGATGATTTTGAAGAATACAATAATACTGAATTAAATATTGTCTTGATTGTAATTTGAATTTTCAATGTGTAATGACATTTTAAGACTTGAGTATTTACTATTTACTTTTTTGCAAATTATGAATATGATTACAGATTATATGAGGTATTACCGTATGGCGTATTTCATTGTTTCAATATTCTATGGCATTATGGCATTATGATCATATGATTATAATTTTGAGCATGCTTATGAGTCTATGGCATTATCATTATGTTTATAAATTTATAATATATATATATAGTACGGCCGTACCCGAACCCGTACCCTAGGGAAAAAAAAATTTGCCGAACCGGCGAACCCGAACCCGAACCCGAACCCATATCTGAACCCGTACCCGAACCGGCAACTTAGATGAAGAATATGAAGATTAATAAATATTGATTGTAATTTGAATTTTCATTGTGTAATGACATTTTGAGACTTGAGTATTTTCATTTTTGCAAATTAAGAATATGAAGTATTTAAATATTCTATTTATTGGCAATTATGAGTATCACTATTCTTACAATTAAATTTATTATTTTGAACATGCTAGTTATATATATATATATATATACCCATACCCATACCCATACTCGAACCAGTAACTTAGGTATTTATTGTTTATTTTTTGTTTAAAATGTGCTTTTGCTTTTGTAATTGTTAAAAGATTGAGATTTGCAAAAGACTCTCCTTAGAATATTAGTGTAGGAAGCATTTTTGTTTACCCTCCTTCCTTTTCATTTGGTATCAAAGCCTAATCACCTCAAATTCTAGGGGTTGGGTAGAGGGGTTTTTGTACTAATCTTCATTTGAATGTGAGCTTACTTAGAGAAGGTTTCGATTTTATTGTAAGAAGAGATGGCAAGCAAATAAGGATAGAGATGAAGAAGTTCTCAAGTACAAACTTTGAGTTGTGATAGCTCAAGATGGAGGATGTGCTAGTAGTCTAAGATCTATGGGTTGTAGTATCTAGATCCAAACCTACAACTATATCACAAGAAGACTAGGACAAGATGGATAAAAAAGCTATGGGTCTTATTAGACTCAATTTGGTTGATTCAGTGTTGCTAAATGTGCATGAAGAGCCTACGCAACGAATCTTTAGACAAAGCTTGGAGAAATTTATCAAGCTGTCCCTCGTGACTAAGTTTTTCCTGAGAAAGAAGTATACCCTCAAGATGGAGGATGGTGGGTCTGTGGCTAAACATTTAAATGCCTTGAATATAACAGTTACCCAATTGCATTCCATGGGAGTGAAAATGGAGTATCAGTGTATGACTTTTTTGTGTTATTTGCTAGATTCATGGGACCACTTTTTTATGTCCTGAAATATCCCAACCAAGTTTTGTGCAATTTTTTCTGATTTTTGAAACATAAAATGATGCCTTAATTTTCTGATTATAATTTCTGCTCAAACCCTAGTTTGTTGATGTAATTTTCTGACTAAATTTATGCATGAACAGCAGTATACATTCATCCAAATAATAGCCAAACTCATAGCAGATCATAAACAACATGAAACCAATAACATAGTCTACCAAACTTCCACCAATATGAACCAAAATTTCTGATTTTCAAATGTCCAGTTTGCTGCTACAACTCAGATTTAACCAGTGATGCAATTACACAATAAAATGGGCTTCAAACATGCCCAGCAACATGAAAGAGTTTGCTGATATGAAGAAACCTCAACTTATGCAAAGTAAATGACCTCCTACTCTAACCCTAGCTGGGCGAAATTGCTCCAGCTCACAACAATGCAAGCAAATGCAACTATTTGATGAAAAAACAACTCCAAAACCCTACCAAAGGGGTGTGATGGCCTGCTGGTCTGCTGATAGGGTTTGCAACCCTTGAAATCTGAAGAATATCCTCCAACTTGCCCAATTCACCCCTCCAAACTAGACACCTAAATGCTGATGCAGAAATCTGAATGTGATCCTAGCAAGAATAACCATTTAAGCCCATGTGAACCTCCGTCATGAAGTCCTCCATTGAAGAAGCTAGGGTTTCGTCCAACTTCTCCTCAATTCCTAAGGGTTTTTGTCCTTGAAGAATTTGCCAAAGTGCAAATCAGAATAGCAGAGATGAATTAGTCAATGATGAAATGCCTCCAAAAAGACCTTGTCTGAATACAAAATCTCCTTATGTCTCCCAATCTGGCCGACCTGACCTTTTGCAAATTTAAATTTATTTTTTATTCATTTTTTCCCTCCCTCCTTTGGGCACCAACTTGCCTTTTTTATTTTTTATTATTTCTTTTATTTTTCTTATTTTTATTATTTCTCCCTTCACCTTATTCCTCCAAGGGGTCGCCCAAGCCCATATAAAAAATATTTTGGCACAAATATTCAAAAATTAAATATTATTTTACCATTTTTTGGGCACCAAGACTCAAGAATAATAAAATATTATGTTTTGCTCAATTTTCCTTATTTG
This sequence comes from Sequoia sempervirens, assembly GCA_007258455.2. NCBI lineage: Eukaryota > Viridiplantae > Streptophyta > Pinopsida > Cupressales > Cupressaceae > Sequoia > Sequoia sempervirens. The sequence continues at coordinate 944,897,373 of VDFB02271358.1, forward strand.
CGTTGAGAAGGGACATTACAATCCTCCCTTCCCGAAATTGCTTGTCCTCAAGCAATGACAAGCTTACCACCACCTGGATCCCATATTGTCATACTACCATATATGTCAAATAGATGTACCTCAAGGATCTATCAACACCCACCAACTCTCCCACTTCGAAGGTTTCCATGTGAATGTGTAGGATGCCCCTTATAAGTGAATGGAAGAACATATGTTGATGTTATAAATCAAAACAGCAACCTCCCAACTGAAAATCGGACTCAAGTGTAAGTACCATCGCCAAAGTCATATGACGATAGAATAACATCCATGCGCCATTCCCCAATGGTGGCGCAATGATCCCAACCTCTTCAAGACATCCAAACAATTGTTGTGCCCCAAGTAGCTTGTAGGGTATCCAAGTGCGATAAGGTAGAGTAGTCATCCCCTAGAAAGGTATGGAGTGGATCCTCATGAACTACGCCAAGAAGGCCAAGATCCTCACGCTTCCTTTCAACCCCTATGACATATTCCAGCTGGAACACAAGCATTAGTAACTCAAAACCAAACATTATAGCAATACATCCATACCTTGTATCAAGATTCAGCTTCATCTCCCACGTGTGCCCAACAAATGTAAGTGCCTCTATGGCATGCATCGCAAATCTCTGAAATATGGCAGCCTCCAATGCAACCAAAGAATCAATATGATGATAGGATTACACTCTGTTATTGACCACAAACTAAATCACTTGTGACTCCCTCTTCATGTGAACATTTGACATTAGTGGCTGATCCACTAAGTGTATGCTCAACTACTATAACCTCCTCTAGGGTTTGGTCCTTCAAGGGGCCCTCAAACAAAGGCAGCTCATGACACAAATCAGGTACAAGAACAAAATTTTCTGACTCATACCTTTCTGCTTGTCCACCCAAATCTGCATACTCTTCTTGCTTGCTTTCTTCACAAGACCTTTCCTTTGCTTGCACCATCGATATGCATCCTTCCCTTGGAAGAAATAGAGATCTAGTATGTGACTCCCTTTGCCTCTTGGCTTGATCTAGCTGATTACATCGTTCCTTGAGATCTTGCAAGTGTTGTTTTGTTTGGGCAGCCAACATCTTTGCCCTTCTAGCTCTTTGCAACCAGCTGTCACACAAGACTTGAGTTCTCTTGACATCTTCCATGGTATGATACACAAAATCAGACTTGTTGTGGCTTGAATTTTCAACATCTTCCCTATGCTTAACACCCATCTCATGAGTGCCAACAAGGGGAGACTCTTTCACCTCATTTTCCCCATGTGAAGTAGTTGTATCTCATGAAGATGTGAGGAAATAGGACTGCTGTTATCAAACAGAAAATCTGCATTTTCATCATACCTCTTTGTGGTGTCTTCAAGGAGCTCGAGCAAATCTTCATCCATTGTTGAATGCCTATCATCAAGTGCTGGTATGATCGCACCCCCAAATCTGCTTTCCTTCATGGCCTCTTCTTCAACACATCCATGTGTAAAAATTAGGTCATCATCATGCTCCATCAAAGGGTCTCCATCAAAGTAGTGAGTAGAATCTTCTACATCATGTTTTTCCTCAAGGGCTGATCTAGAAAGTGTATGTACAGCTATAACCTCCTTAACCTCCAAGTGATCCTCCATATCTTGCAATGTTAAATCAATCTTATCCAATTCACTTTGTTCACTACGTACTGAAATTTCTTCATGTAGCTATTCTAACACGGCTGGTTTGACAACCTTCATGATGGTATCTTTGTCAATCTTCATGTGCTCTTCATTTGTAGCTTCAATAGGTGAATCTCCTTTGTCCTTGTCTTCATAGGGTTGAAGTAAACTTTTAAACATATATTTTTTTATCACTTGGACAATTTCAACATGCTTTTCTTCAATGGTTGTTCTAGAACCTTGTTCACCTATAGGCTGATCAATGAATGCTGATTTAGAACCCTTGTCAAATTCCTCATAGAGAGTTTTGGATATTTCCTTTGTATATGTGGGTGAGTTGCTATAGTGCCTAAATTGTCTTGATAGGGAGTCTTTAAGCTGCTGCAAGATATGAGCAAATCTCTGTTGTCTCAGCATAAACTCTTTCATGATGTCCTCAAGACTTGGCTGCTCACACTTTTTTCATTTCCCTTTTTGCTTGCTATAGTTCATCCAACACTCCATATAGCAACCAGAGGAGAGGTCATTTATAATCTCATGTGTTGCCATTACTCCAAACTTTACATACCCAACAGGCTGGCAAGATCAAGACTCTAATACCACTGAAATATCCCAACCAAGTTTTGTGCAATTTTTTCTGATTTTTTTAACAACAAATGATGACCTAATTTTCTGATTATAATTTCTACTCAAACTCTAGTTTGCTGATGTAATTTTCTGAGTAAATTTGTGCATGAACAGCAGTATACATTCATCCAAATAATAGCCAAACTCATAGCAGATCATAAACAACATGAAACCAATAACATAGTCTACCAAACTTCCACCAATATGAACCAAAATTTCTGATATTCAAATGTCCAATTTGCTGCTACAACTCAGATTTAACCAATGATACAATTACACAACAAAATGGGCTTCAAACATGCCTAGCAACATGAAAGAGTTTGTTGATATGAAGAAACCTCAACTTATGCAAAGTAAATGACCTCCTACTCTAACCCTAGCTGGGCGAAATTGCTCCAACTTACAACAATGCAAGCAAATACAACTATTTGATGAAAAAAACAACTCCAAAACCCTACCAAAGGGGTGCGCTGGCCTGCTAGTCTGCTGATAAGGTTTGCAACCCTTGAAATCTGAAGAATATCCTCCAACTTGCCCAATTCGCCCCTCCAAACTAGACACCTAAATGCTGATGCAGAAATTTGAATGTGATCCTAGCAAGAATCACCATTGAAGCCCATGTGAACCCCCATCATGAAGTCATCCATTGAAGAAGCTAGGGTTTCGTCCAACTTCTCCTTAATTCCTAAGGGTTTTTGTCCTTAAAGAATTCACCAAAGTGCAGATTGGAATAGCAGAGATGAATTAGTCGATGATGAAATGCCTCCAAAAAGACCTTGTATAAATACAAAACCTCCTTATGCCTCCCAATCTAGCCAACCCAACCTTTTGCAAATTTAAATTAATTTTTTATTCATTTTTTCCCTCCCTCCTTTGGGCGCCAACTTGCCTTTTTTATTTTTTATTATTTCTTTTATTTATTTTTACTTTTTTATTATTTCTCCCTTCACCTTATTCCTCCAAGGGGCCGCCCAAGCCCATATAAAAAATATTTTGGCACAAATATTCAAAAATTAAATATTATTTTACCTTCTTTTGGGCACCAAGACTCAAAAATAATAAAATATTTTTTTGGCTCAATTTTCCTTATTGGCGTTGAGAAGAGACATTACATGTCCATTGAGAGCACTACCACCAAGTTCAAGACGGACGAAGTGGTTGCATCTTTGCTTTTAGAAGAAATGAGAAGGAAGAGTTTTGAGTCAACTAAGGAGGCCCTAACAATTTGTGGAAGATCCAAAGAAAAAGGCAAGAAGAAGAATAAGAAGCAAGATAAATCTAGATTCAAATCCTATGAGAAATCCAAATCTCTTGGTAAGTTCAAGGCAAAATGTTGGAATTGTGGAAAACCTAGACATCTAAGAGGAGACTATAGGGAGGAGAAGAAAAAAAGCAGATTTTGATGATGAGTCTAAGAAATCCTCCCAAGATGATGGTGATGCTTTGGTCACTGCCTTGGTTACTCATGCATCAAAAGGTGTGTGGTTGATAGACTCTGGTGCCTCTTTCCACATGACCTCACATCGAGGTTGGTTACAAAATATGAAGAATATGATGGTGAGAAGGTGTACCTAGCAGATAATTCGCATCTAAAGATTGTTGACTGTGGTAGAGTCCTGATTTGATTCCCTAATGGACAAGTGAAGGGGACCAAATGTGTACTATATATCCCTAGTTTGGCAAAAAACCTACTTTTTGCAAGAAAGCTAAATGATGCAGGTGTGCAAGTTGTTTTCTTGATGGAGGTTCCAAGATGGCTGAGGAGCTATGGTTCTTGCTAAGGGTGTTTGGATTGGCACTCTATTTCAGCTATATGCATGCACAGTCCAATGTAACAGTTCTTCAATTCTTGCAATGATGAAATTTGCAGAATCTTCACCTTAACCACTAGAACCAACAACAAAGAGGTGCATTGAGTCTCCATTTGATGGTCATGCTTTTTGGGTACCTAAGGGTGCTCATGCTTTGGAGACTAAGCTGCCAACAAAGAATAAATGTTATGGCACCAAAGGATGGGTCATATAGGTGATAAGGGTTTAAACTTTCAGGACCCTAAAAAATAAAAACCTTGTTGAGGGTTTAAATGATTGTAATCTTCAAGTTAATTTTTGTGAACATTGCATATATGGAAAACAAAACCACATTCAATTTTACTATAGTTCTCATATATCTTCTAGGGTGTTGGCTTTAATCCATTCAAATGTATTTGGTCCTATTAATGTTCTTTCGATTTCCAAATTTATATATTATGTTTCTTTCATTGATGATTGCAGTAGGACATGGGTATATTTCCTTAGAAGTAAATCTGAAGTCTTCAGTCATTTTAAAGAGTTGAAAGCTCTTGTAGAAAATCAAACTAGCAGGCAAATTATGACATTGAGGATTGATAATGGTGGCGAGTTTTGTTTAGCAAATTTTGATAGATTATATAAGGACCATGAGGTAAAAAAACATATGACAACTCCATACATCACTCAACAGAATGGAGTTCCAAAAAAAATGAATAGGATGTTGATGGAGAGGGCTAGGAGTATGCTAAGTGGGGCTGGCCTAGAACAAAAGTTTTGGGCAGAAGTAGTTGCCATAGCGTGCTACCTGGTTAGTACGACTCCTACATCAAGTCTTGTTGATAAGACACCTGTGGAGTTGTGGTTGGTCAAAAATCCCTCACTGAGACATCTTCATGTCTTTGGTTGTGAGGCATATGCACATATGCCTAGGGAGAAGCAGTTAAAGTTGAAGAACAAGGCTATAAAATGTATCTTCATTGGCTATGGCGCTGATGTGAAAGGATACAAGCTTTGAGACGTTGTGGCTTGTATAGCAAAAATGTTATCTTTAGAGAAGTTAAGTCTTTTTCTACAATATTGCAACCAAAGAAAGATGAAAAGAAAGATGTAGTTCAACTAACCCCAAAGACCAAGAAGGTTGAACTAGAAGCCCACGAAGGACCTGAAGAGAAAGAGAGCTCAAATAGCTCTGATGAAGAGATAGAACCTCCATCTAAGACATTGAGGAAGTCCACTCAATAAAGATAGCAACTAGAAAGGTCTACTCCCCCTAATTGGAGATGCATTTCTGCTTTGATTACTAACACTAATGAGCCTGGGACTAGACCTAGTACCTTTACAAATGGGTGTTTAAAAGAAAATTAGCGTCTAATGGTAGTGTTGAAATGTACAGGCGAGATTGGGTGCAAAGGGTTATCCCTAGGTTGAGGGAATAGATTATGGTGAGATTTTCTCTCTGGTCACAAGGCCAACATCCATTTGTTTTCTATTGTCTCTTGTTGCAACGTACGATCTTGAGGTTGAGCAGATGCATATGAAGGCGACATTCCTTCATGGTGATTTGGAGGAAGAGATTTATATGACATAGCCAAAAAACTACATTGAAAAAGGTAAAGAACATTTGGTATGTAAGTTGAAAAGTCTTTGTACAATCTTAAGCAATCTCCTAGGATGTGGTACCAAAAGTTAGATTCTTTTGTGTTAAGTTTGGGATTTCTAAGATCTGAATTGGATCATTGCATCTACTATAAGATGGGTGGTGATCGTATTCTCATTATTGCATTATATGTTGATGATATGTTGTTTTTCAATAATGGGAAAAGTTTGATTTGTGATTTGAAATCTCAACTTTCAACACAATTTGATATAAAGGACTTAAGGGCAGCCAAGTACATCTTGGGGATGAAGATTAGAAGAGAGTGAACAAAAAACTTTGGATGGCCAAAGTAAACATGTGAATTCAATGTTGGAGATGTTTAAAATGACAAATTGCATGCCATTGTGTGTACCTGTCCAACTTCTTGTGAGATGGAGGATATGAGCAGAGTGCCTTATGCTAATGTAGTTGGGAGTTTGATGTATGCTATGGTTTGTACAAGACCAAACATTGCCCAAGCAATGGGAGTTCTTAGCTGATTTATGGCTAATCCTGGACAAGTACATTGGGATGCAATGAAGAGGATCTTCAGGTATTTGCGAGGTACTTTGGAGTATTCCTTATGCTATCATGGTAATCCTACTATTAAAGTATTATTGTAATATTTAATGGTCAACTTAGCTTTTAATTAGTTGTTAATTAGTTTCCACTTAACTTAAGATTGCTTTATGTTAGTTTTAGTAACTTTCAATTATTTGCTTTAGTTATGTTTAGTTAACAATTGTTTCTTTCTAGAAACATTGTCTTGTAATTCTTTATATAAGGAGTATTCCTCTCCTTTGTGAATAATGAATATTGAATATCAATTATCATTTCATGATATCAGAGCTTAGGCTTAAATCTTTTTTGGCGAATTTTTTAGCAATAAAAATTCGTGTTTTCATAAGGAATTTTTTTAAATTCTTAGATGTTTTTGCTTGATTTTTAAAAAAAAAATCAAATGTTAATGGTTTACCCAAAAAGTTGAAAAATTATTTCAGAAGGTTTTTGACGGATTTTTTTACAAAATTTGTGGAGTTTTTTGTCCAATTGTTTGTAAAATAAAAATCAAAGTTTTTTTCTTTGAAAAATTCACAGGAATTTTTTGCAGAGATTTTGGGCATTTACCTGAAAAATTTAAAGGTTTTTTTTAGAAGAAAATTCGAGGGTTTCTTCCGTTTTGAAGATTCGTGGATTTTTCAAAGAAAAGTTTGTGAATTTTTTAAAGCCTAAGGTTTTCAGGAAAAGATCATGGGATTTCTATGAAGAAATCACGGCATATTTGTAAAGAGAAAAATCGCAATGGATTTTTTTGTGCAAATTCTGCTCTTTTCCTGACCGCGCAACCTGAGTTTTCGTCTGTCTTTTTTTTGCGCGATTTTCTTCAAATCATGGGTTCAATTTGTTTTTTGGCGATGGATTCATGGAGATCTTTTTAGTTTGCCTGTGCGCGATTTCTTAAAATCATGATTTCCAGCTTGGTTCTTTTGACAGATTTTGCAACAATAGTTTTTCAAGATAGTGAGCACCTGTTTTGTTTCTAGCGGACGGGTCTTTTGTAGATCGTGGACAGTTTTTTCAAGAGTTTTTGACAATTTTTGTCTACAAAAAATTGTGCCCTTCTTTGAGATAGATTTTATCTACAGTTCGTGGGTTTTTCTGTGCGACCTAGGGTTTTTTGTGTGTGCAGCGTCTTCATTTGGGTGGATTTGCCATTTTTTGAAGAGTTCTTTTTTAAAGTTTTTTTTGAAAAAAACATTGTTGGCTAGGGTTTCTGCAAACTTGTGCCTAATTTGCAAGGATTTTTTAAGAGTTTTTTGAAAAATAATTCTATAAAAAAATTTGCTGATCACCTGATCAAAGTTTTTGAAAAAAACATCTGCAATTTTTTGAGCTTTTTGAAGTTTTTTTTTTGAAAAAAATCTTGCTTTTTCTAGCGCCAAGGGCGAAGTTTGAGTTTTTGGCAATTTTTTGATATAAAATCATGAGTTTCTGAGCTGCCTCTATTTTTGACGATTTTTTTTAAATCTTGGGAGTTGTGCCAGCTAATTGTCCAGGGTTTCGTACCAACTGATCACAAACTTTACCTCATTTTTCGTGCTTTTGGAAAACGGGAGGGATGGCGTCTTTGACCAACGTCATGTTGGAAAGTACCCAAAGGTTCAATGGGAAAAATTACAACACGTGGAAGCAGAGGATGCTTACCATCTTTGAGTACCGATGTCTGGATGCACTTGTTCTAGGTACAGAAATTTGTCCCACAGCGGCAGGGAAGGATCAGGACAAGCATGATGGAGGTAATCGAGAGGCAGTTATACTTCTCAAGTTATCTGCAACCGATGAGATGTTACCAGAAATACCATCTAGTAAGTCTGCTACGGAGATTTGGAAACATTTGAAGGATCTTCACAAGACCTCAGACAAGAGCAGGGCTTTCTTTCTGAAGAATATGTTGTTTTCCATTACGATGGATGACAAAATGTCTTTGCATGATCATCTCACGAAGATCAAAAACATTTGCGATCAACTGGAGGCTATTGGTCGCAAGATGGAAGAAGAGGATATGGTGGTCATTACACTGAAAAGCTTGCCACGATCCTACAAGCACTTCATCAAAACTCTCAACATTACATCCACCAATGTTGACTTGAAGTTTGATGAGTTGTGCAACAAGCTCTTGCAGTAGGATAGGTGGAGGAAGCAATTTGGGAGCAACGGTGAGTCTTCCACTGTTGAGTAAGCGTTTATTGCCAAAGATGGCAAAGGAAGTCCACTCAGCAAAAAGGATGAGACAATTCGGAGGAGAGCTCCAAGAAGTCTTTCATATGCCATAATTGTGGGAAGATTGGTCATATGTAGAGTGCTCAAGTGGCAGAGTATATTGAGCAGAAGGAGTCTGCATATTATGCATTCATGGCCAAAACACCATCACAATATGGGTAGAATTAGTTTAAGTTAGTAGAATGACCATTAAGGGAGGGTATTAAAGTATTATTGTAATATTTAATGGTCATCTTAGCTTTTAGTTAGTCGCTAGTTAGCTTTTAGCTAACTTATATTGTTTTCTGTTAGTTTTAATAACTTTCAATTATTTTCTTTAGTTCTGTTTAGTTAACGATTGTTTCTTTTTAGAAACATCTTGTAATTCTTTATATAAGGAGTATTCCTCTCCTTTGTAAATAATGAATATCAATTATCAATTATAATTTCACCTGCAAGGGACAAAGATTTTGTTTGTATTTGTCGATTTGTGGATTCAAATTAAGTTGGAGATATTGACAACAGAAGGTCCACCAATGGATATGTTTTAACTATGTTTGGTGGTGCAATCAGTTGTATGAGTAAGTTTAACAAGTTGTGGTTGCTTTGTCCACTACAACAGCATAGTACATGGTAGCAACTCATGCTTGTAAGGAAGCCATCTGGCTTAAGAGACTATTCAAATGTTGGGCTTGAAGTAGGAGCTATTACAATTCATTGTGATAGTCAAAGTGCGATATGCCTAGCAAAGAAGCCAACCTTTCATGCAAAGACAAAGCATATTGATGCTTGAGATATGGTAGAGTATGGGAGGGCGATGGTGAAAAAATTTGACACTTTTAAGAATGTTGCAAATGCATTGACAAAGCCAATGAGCACAAAAAAGTTCAGGTGGTGTTATGAGTCTATGAGCCTCTCAACCCTTAGCAATTAGATAAATGGTGTTGCTACTCCCTTTGCTCTTCCAAGGTATTCGACAAGTGGGAGAATGTTGGGAAATGTGTTAATATTACAACAGGTAAGATTTTCAAGTATAAAATGGAAAAACTCAATTTATGGGTTGTCGACTTAGCTTTTAGCCAAAATAAAAATCCTTGGTTGCTCTACACCGCCTACGGGGGTGTTGGTTGTGTAGATCTCTTCAAGTACTTCATTTTTAAAATAACGGACCCAATTGGCCCATCGGATCAAAAATTATGGTCCCCAAAAGTTTGTGTAGGAAATGCAAAAAATTGTTGAACGCATAAAAAAATTGTAAAGGGAAGTTACACATGTCAACCAATTTATGATGCATCATAAGGCATCTTTGATTGAGGGATAATTTATGATCAGATGTAATGCACAAAAAATTAATTCAAAATCAAACACAATAACACAGTAGATACCCTGGGAAAACCCTCCTCTTGAGGGAGAAAAACCCAGCAACAATATATCACTTATATATTGAATGTTAACACAAATTGTCTCATTTACAAGAGGTTGATATGAAGGCCAGTAGAAGCACCACAAACTGATACAAACTCAGATTCAACCAGATGTAATTCGCTGATTAGAAACTCAGCCTTCAATGAATAACAATCTGCTCTTCTACAGAAATTGCAATCTCTCCTCTATATAATTCGCACTTGAACTCCAATGAATGAATATGATATGAGTGAACTGAAAAAATGGATGATACAATGCAATGGATCAATGTGTATATATACAAGTGAATGAAAGACGCATCCCTTCAAGTTGTTCATGTCGGCCTCAATAGAAAGATGTGCCTCTAAGTCTCATGAAGTCGGCTTCTAGAAATCGCGTCCCTTCATGAATGGATGTCGGCCTTATTAAATAAAACATTTCTTTATTAATCCGTGCCTCTTCATCAAATCGGAATCTCTATAAATTAAATACCTATTGGCTATTATTTAATTTATCACCATGAAAGAAGATCGGCTGGAAGGATACACTCGACGCTGCTATGAACATCAACACTCCCTCTCAGCTAGGGAGGATACTTCCAGCTGCATAAGACATATCACCTCATCGTGATGTCAACCACAATGGCTACACCCATATGTGGAAAGGAATGATATCACCTCATCATGATATCAACCATCATGGCTACAACCATGTATGGAAAAGAAAGATATCACCTCATCATGCTATCAACCATCATGGCTACACCCATGTATGGTATGTACAAGTGCTCATCACTTAACGTGATGTTGTCACCTCATCGTGACGTTTCAACCATCATGGCTACACCCATGTATGGTATGTACAAGTGCCCATCACTCAACGTGATGTTGTCACCTCATCGTGACTTTCACCATGGCTCTCCCAGAGGGTGAAACACAAGTACAAGAAAATCATCACAGACTCTCTCACGTGATGTTGTCATGGAGTCACACACATGACATCCACCATCGCTCTCCCAGAGGGTGGAAACAAAGCTTTCACCTCAAATCTCAAAGAGAAATGCATTAACAAGGGCTTGCACCTCAAATCTCTCTCAAAGAGAAATGCATTAAAGAGGATCACTGATACTAAGACTCCTTCTCAACTAGGGCTTGATTCTCCACCATACCAAGCTTGTCTCGAAAGTACACAAACTTTATCCTGGAGAGAGCCTTGGTGAGAATGTTTGTCGTTTGCTCATCAGTGCTGATATACCTCAACTGAATTGCTTTCCTCAATACCATATCTCTAATATAATGGTATTTGATTCCACATGCTTAGTTTTGTCATGAAACACAAGGTTGAGAAAAAGCTTTCTGGTTATCACAATGAATGATAGTAGGCTCCTTAGACCTTTTTGACTCCATGTTCCTATTTCTCTCCCAGATGTGTCCAGAAATTTCAATCTGCATTCATGTTTTTGTATACATAACCAAATGTCCAGATGTTAGCTTTAATGTCTAAGTTCCAACAACAGATATAACACATTCTGCATGAAATAAGAATACATTCAGGGAGTCATGTATCTTATTAAGGGAGAGGAATCATGACAGACCTAAGTAGCCTAAGGCCTACCACCTCCTAATTGCCCAATCCCTGTTTCAGGGCCTAAGGGGCTGAAGCCTAGGTGGGACCCCCAATCCTGCAACCCAATCCCGAATCAAGAGCCTAAGGGGCTAAGAAAAAACCCAATCACTTAACTGGGCCTAAGGGGTTGAGAATGGGGTTTCTAGGCAATCTACTTAGGACATGATACATCTCTCTTGATAGGATGACATGCTCAGATCAGACAGTTGATTGGCAAACAGTAATACAGCAGAAATAAGTGTTCATTCTTGGTGCAATAATATTTACATACATAGTTCTGAAATAAGAAACAGACCATGATACTTATTGAACAATATTCATTTTTTCTAAGGTTACAATTAATTAGTTCCTACTGCACAGATAAGAGATATAACAAATCATAATTCTGATTTAGCAATGTTTACATTTATAATAGAAGATTAATCTAATCATAGTACACAGAAAATCAGAAGGATTTTTGCTGCGTTAAAAACAATGTCTACGATTCTATAATCATATTCATTGCTCCCGAATACACAGTGACAACTCATAGTTCCAGATTTACAACAATGTTAAGCCAACATTTAGGGTCCATTGAATTTCTTTAGAGAAATGCACAGATATCCGTGCTCCTGAGAATATCTCGGATCTCAGTCCGCCTACAAATATATCCTTATTCCTGTGTGGAAAGTGATTCTAAAATGCCTAAGTCGATCTCATGGTGGGGGATTCAAAATGACGAATGCTTCCAGTTTACAAGAACAGAATCATTGAATAATTGAGCAGTAATCAATCAATAAATCACACAGGATGTATACATCTGTAGCAAGGATTTAAACATAAAAACTAAGTGAGAGCACTCACCATATGATCGCTATCCGCCTCCTATTAGTCGCTTCTGCTCCTTCCAAAAACGCCCATCCTCATTCTCCCTCGAGCTTCTTATAGTGGTCGCTGCTTCTCAGGGGTATGTCGCTTGCCTGAGGGGAGGCGTCTTTTGCGACCAAGGGTTTTTTGAGAGCAAACGAATTTGCAGTTTTATTTTAATTTCCCCTTAATTCGCCTTTTGTAGGAATCCGCCCTTTTATTTAGTTTATAGCATTCTTTTATGTGATTAAAAGTTAAACTTTAATTGTTATTAAAAAAATATCTATTATTTAATTATTGTCTTATATGTGCTTTAATTTAAAAATTAAGCTTTAATTGTTATTTTTAAAAAATATCTATTATTTAATTATTGTCTTATATCTATTTATTATTATCACATTAAAAATATATTGATTTTTTCATTTTTATACCTTGTGACAATTTGAGAAGTACAATTAATCTTTTTAATAATTTTATGTAAATGTGAGTTTCTGTGGGGATATGACATTGTCCAAACAATCCTGCAAGGAGCTTCCGAAGCCACACTGCTTCTCGAGCTGCCACACTAGCTGCAATATACTCGCCTTTGTTGTACTCAGTGCCACAGAAGACTGCTTCTGCTGCACCACAATATCATTGCAGATCCCAAACTGAAACAACATCCAAAGGTGCTCTCTTCGATCAGAAACACACCTTGCCCAATCAATCAGTATAACCATGTAGCTCCAAGTCCACACCTGAAGAATATCTCACGCCATATCCAACTGTGCCACACAAGTATCTCAAGATATGTTTCACTACAACTAGATGTATTTGCCTCGGTTCACACATGAACTGACTAAGTGCACTCAATGCATAGCAAATATCCGGTCTAGTATTGACTAGATACATCCACGATCCAATCAACTCCCTGTACATCGTGGAATCCACCAGATCTGAACTAGTTGCAGCCTCTTTCAACTTATGCAAGTTGGTCTCCATAGGCATAGACATGGATTTGCAATCCATCATACCAAATCTCTTCAGAATATCAATAGTGTACTTCCCTTGACTTAGAATCATCTCATCTCGGCTTCTGCCATACTTCTAAGCCAAGTAGTGCATGAGACCAAGATCCTTCATTTCAAATTCGAAGCTAACTCCTTGCATTTGATAATGAGGTGATCTTCTCCAGTAAGAATCAAATCATCAACATACGAACTAAGATCAATGCTTCACCATCAATTACCTTTGAAGTCATGGTTTGAATCGGCATCATTCTTGGAGAAGCCCAAGCTGATGGTAATCGATCAATTCTTTTGTACCAAGCACGAGGAGCCTGCTTAAGGCCATACAGCCTTCTCAACTCCGCAAACATGAGACTCCTTCCCATGTACCTCAAATCCATCGGGTTGCTCAATATGTACCTCTTCCTCGATTACACCATTCAGAAATGTTGTCTTAACGTCCATCTGGTGAATCTTCCATCCTTTAGATGCAGCAATGGCAATGATGGTCCTGACTAAAGTATAGCGAGCAACTGGAGCAAAGGTTTCCTCATAGTCAACTCCCTCTTTCTGTGAGAATCCTCTAGCCATGAACCTTGCCTTGTACTTCTCAATGCTCCCATCAGCCGCATGCTTGATCTTGAAGAGCCATTTAGAAGATACCACAGATTTACCCTCGGGTCTAGGTACGATGTCCCAAACATCATTCTTAAGAATGGATTGATACTCCTCAACCATAGCATATCTCCAAACCTGTTGACTAGAAGCTTCCTCAACACAGGAAGGCTCAGACTCAATAATCTGACTCATCAATGCAACATAGCTAGAAAACTTATGAGGTCTCTTACTTTCTCTGAAAGTTCCTCTCGGGGTTGCAAACCTTTCTGCCTCCTACATTGTTTGCTTGGCCCAAAGAGATCTTTTTCTTCCAATCACAATATCTATAGGCCCATCAGTAGGTTCCAAGGGCTCGACTGGATCATCATCTTCTTTAGGTTCTGGAGCCTTCCTCTGAATCTCAGGAGCATGGTCAACTTCCATATCCTGAGGAGACTCTTCATTATCTATCTCCATGTGAGTGCCCTTGGATCTTTTGAATGCAACATCCTCCTCAAATGTGACATCTCTATTGATCTCAATCAACTTCTGACCTGGAATGTAGATTTTGTAGGATTTTGACGTCTCACTGTAACCTACAAATATTCCCTTCTTGCCAGAAGGTTCCAACTTTGTCCTTTTGTCCTTAGGCACACGAACATATACAGGACAACCAAAGATCCTCAAATGACTTACTTTCAGCTTCACCCCTGTGAATGCTTCTTCGGGAGTCATGTTCTCCAAAATGCGATGAGGACTTCTATTTTGAACATAGACTGTTGTCCTAGATGCTTCCGCCCAAAGGAAGGTTTGCAGATCTTGGTCATGAATCATGGCTTTGGCTGCTTCCACAATAGATCTAATCTTCCTTTCAGCAACACCGTTCTGTTGAGGATTATAAGGGACACTGAACTCCCTCTTAATCCCAGCTTCAATGCAAAAGTTACGGAAGCTGCCGGAAGTGTACTCTCCTCCGTTATCGAATCTCAAAACTTTGATCCTCTTTCCGGACAAATTTTCCACCTATGCTTTGAATTCTTTGAACCTCTCTAATACCTCCTCAGATTCTTTAGATTTCAAGAAATAAATCCAAGTCTTTCTAGAGTAGTCATCAATAAAAATAATGTAATACAAGAAACCACTCGAAGAAGCAACAGACATTGGACCACATGAATCAAAATGAATAAGATCAAGAATACATTTAGATCTACTTTCACTACTATGAAATGGACCTTTAGTATTGTTGTGACCTTTTCACACATCGCCCCATTCAAAATGGGGACCCCTAATTTTTGCTCCATTCTGGTCTTTTTGGCTTTGGTTTTTGTCTCTCTCTCTCCGTCTGTCTCTTTTCTATGGTCTGCTTTCTGGGGATGTTCCCGTCTGCAAGCTTAAACGTGAATTTGGCCAAGTCTGAAAATTAGGGTTTCCATCCTTCTGGTTAGTCTGAGGTCAAATGAAGTGAATATATTGAAAGCAGGGACTAACACTGTTGTCAGTGTGCTTCCAGCAAACTTCCACCGAAATTTCAACAGATTCCGGCAACTTACTATTTTTAGTAAGTGTGCAATTATAGGCAATCTTTCAGCATTTTTTGTGAATCCGACAGCCACACTGCATTCAGAACACATCAAGCTACTAGTGTGCAAAATTTGAGCCGAAACGGACAACTTTCTATTTTTAGCAGTCCAGCTTCCAGAGCAGATTTCAGGGCTTGGATGCAGAGTTTTTCAACGCATGTCTGCAATTTTCTTCGGGGTTTTCAGAGACCTTCGCGATAGTGTAACATGCAAAATGAGATAACAACTTTCAGAATTCAGCCTTCGGAGGCTATTTTTAGGGTTTGCATGTCAGGGTTCTCTTTGCATGTTGGCATATTCTTTATGGGTTTTTCGAGAGTTTCGCGATGACGTGACATGCAAACGGAGATAATCACTCATTAAGCAACTTACTATTTTTAGCAGGTACATCCCGGCAGCCGCCTCCCAACACTTCAGAATCACGAGATGATCGCAATGCAACAGAAACGAGAACAAACGGAGACCAATTGATATGCATGCAGAACAAATTAGGGTTTCCAGATTCGGAGCCTGAAAAGAAGGGTAAAAAGTCAGAATTTTCGAAAACCGAGGTATACCACCGCGATCAGCATCCTTCAGGCTATCTGCTGGTAAAATTTGAAGTCAAACGGAGCACTTACTATTTATAGTAAGTCATTTTCGAAACAGGCTAAAAATAGCAAATCGGTTGCATGCGTCGATGTCAACAGGCAGGTCACGTGGTGAGGAGCACTTCATTCAAATTTCAAGTCAAATAGAGCCGTGGAGGTATCAAAAGCAAGCAGTTACTTTTTATAGCAAACCACCTTCAAAAATGGGCTAAAAATAGCAGGGTCAACGGGTTGATGAAGTTGTGAAGATGCAGTGTTCAAAATTTCAAACCATTCTGAGCTTCAGAGATGCAAGAATCGAGAGACTTACTATAAATAGTAAGGCACAGAGAAGCTGGCGAAAACGAGGGAAAAAGTAACTAAGTCTGGAACTTCATCCTGCAGCTACCTGAAAATGCGCCCAAGTTGATGAAGAAAGTTGAAAAATATTCTAAGGAAAAATTTCGTCCCCCTCACCCATCAAAATGCGCCCATCCTTCAACAAGCATCAAATGCGCCCATCCTTCAACAAGTATCAAATGTGCCCATAAAGCAAGAAAGTCAAAGAGGTCAATGTTTTTCATCCTGTAGCTATGGCAAAATGCGCCCACCCTGAGAGTTGATAGCAAAAAAAATTTTCTAAGTGTTGAAGTTATCCTCCACCACCCTCAAAATGCGCCCATCCTGCACATAGGTGGAAATGCGCCCAAAATGCAAGTGGGTCAAAGTAGTCAACAACTTTCATCCTTCTCCCTATGCAAAATGCGCCTAAAAGAGGGCATGTAAGGACAAGAAAGGGGAAGTTGAAGGGTCACAAGATGGCGTTGGAAAGGACTTCGTTCTCCTCTCCCTCTCAAATGCGCCCATGCAACACAAGTTCAAAGTAGTCAACAACTTTCATCCTTCTCCCTATGCAAAATGCGCCTAAAAGAGGGCATGTAAGGACAAGAAAGGGGAAGTTGAAGAGTCACATGCTAAGGCGTGGAAATTTTAAATCCTCCTCACCCTCTTATATGCGCTCATCCTCCTCCTAGGCTCAAATGCGCCCAAAAGAGGGCATGTGAAGACGAAAACAAGGAAGTCCAAGAGTCATCCTTCATGCATGTCAATATGCGCCCAAGTTGAAGTGAATGTAAGGGGGTAAACAAGGTAAAGGTGAAGTGAAATATTCCTAGGCATGGTTATTATTCTTCATCAAGTATGCTATGCGCCTAAGGTGGTGAGGAAAATGTAATGCCAAGTGATGAATATTGTAAGGCGTTGAAAGTGCTTGGTGATGAAATTTTTTTTCCAAGGCGTTGAAAGTTTGTCCCTCTTCACACATGATATGCGCCTAAGGTGGTGAGTGAAAAATAAAATATTGCTAAGGCGTTGGAGCTTTAAATAAAAATGTATTTCAAGTGTGAAATAAAATATAGAGTGGTGATTGAAAATAAAATATGCTAGGCGCCTTCATGAAAAATAAAAAGTGAAGTTGATGAAATTTCCACCACTGGCAAACGAATAAAATTTTCTAAGGCAAATTTTCAAAGTGCAAGGTGATTCAAAATTTCTCTAAGGCAAAATATTTTCTTCCTTAGAAAATACGCCTGGACATCAAGGTGATGAAGTTCTTCTTGAAGCACGAGCAAACTTTCCAGTGATGAAGTCAGAGATATTGGCATTGCAAGACGGATTAAAAATTTTCTCAAGTCAGAGCAACAGGATGTTCACAGAGATGAAGAACGGATTTAAATTGATTGAATAATAATTTTCTAAGGTTCAAAATTTAAAAAAATTTAAATGAACCCGTTCGTTGAGTACCCATGGATTCGACAAATTCTGGAGAAAATTTTCTTCTGGGTACTGGATGTTTGTGATGAGGAATGGATTTCTATGTCTTCCGCACTTCGCCAAGGCCTTCAGCATGAAGAATTTAATCGGTGCTCAAATTGTGAATTTTCTAAGGGAAAATTTTAAAATTTCTAAGGCAAATTTGAATAAAATGGTTTTGAAAGGAGAATGCTTCGACAGTGAATTTAAAGTGAATTGCCTAGATGATTTCGATCGAGTTCTTCACAGATGAATTTTCTAGAGCGTCAGAGATGATTCAAATTTAAAATTTGCAAGACAGAGCTTCGGCTGGGGAATTAAATGGATTAAAAGATGAAATTTAATTAAACATTTTCGAAAGTAAATTGAGACATGCCAGTCAAAGTTGAACTTCTAGAAGGTTGAGATTCTCGGACAAGTGTCAGAAATACCAGAGAGGGAAAATTCGAATTCTTGAAGTGGAGTAGTGGAAATTTAATGCATTAGCTATACTTAGCTCCTTCTAGAATTCGATTTTTTGCTATAAAATTGAGAGGTTTCTCACATCTTTTTCATAGTTGAAGAAGTTCAAATTTGCTCTAAAGGTGAAGTTGAGTTTGTTGCTGAAGCTCCATTTTATTGCTGAAGTTTGAAGTTGCCATGCAAGTGAGGAATTTCGATTTGAAGAAAGATATTGCTGAAGCTGGAGGTGCGCACTTGCTAATTTGCTGAGGTTGTTGAAGAAGTACGAATTTCAAAGAGCTGAGTTTTAAAAATCTGAAAGTTGCTAAGGAAGTACGATTTGAAGAGGACTGCTGAAGCTTATAAACATCACATTGCTAAAGTTGAGTATTGTTGCTGAGAATGCGCACTTGCTGATTTGCTGATTGAAGTTGGCAGATTTCTTGAAGTTTTAAGTTGCTGAAGCTTGCTTAGAAGTTTGTTTCTAATGTATTGAAGTTCAAAATCTGTTGAAGAGAAGAAGCTGAGGTTTGCGAATAAGAAATGTTATTGCAGCTTCTCAAGTTCTTGAAGGCGACTGGCAGCCCCTGCACAATGTTTTATTTATTTTATAAATTAATTTGCTGATGGATGTTTATTATGTTGCAGATGGCTGAGGCAAGGACAACTGGCAAAGACAATAATGGTGCATCTAGACAAGCAGTTATCAAGAGGCTGAGCAAGACATTTATTGCAAAGTCCAAGTTCACTTCGAAGTTGGGCAAGCTAACTGATACCAATTTGGGCTCTTTCAACTTGGAGGCGTTCAGGAATAAGATACTGGGAATTGGTCATCATCATCCTTCGGACACCTCACACAACATTGTTCGAAGTGGATTATATGCAGCTGCTAATTTCCCACCAGCCATTCAGTGTCCGGAGCTGATGATGGAGTGCGCCAACTGCTACGAGAAGGAACACAGATCAATCATGTCACCAGATGGACAAGTGCTTGCCAACCTCACTCCTTCAGCTATTGGCGAGGCTTTTGGAATCCCAGTGCACAGGAACATGGTTTACAAGTCCAAAGAATGAGCTGAACGAATGTATGCTACTGCATTCGAGAGGTGTACAGAGACAATCAATACTCACTGGATGAGTAATCCTAGGCCTTCTCGTACGAAGCTTCCAAGACAAATCATAGCAGACGACTTGAAGCAGGATTATTGTGATCTCATTATGATGCTGAGCAAAGTTGGAGGTTGCCCGCAGCCATTTATTTTTGAGCCGTGGATGTTCTATTACATCAACCTCGTGCTGGAAGGAAAGGATTACGTCAACTGGGCTGCAATGATCAGTGACAACTTGCACGAGCAGCTCCTGAGCTTGAGAAGAACGAAGACATTTTATATGAGCTCTTGCATCATTTACATGCTGGCTCGTATGACGAAGTACAGAGGAATTTCATACAAGGAACTTGTTGGTTGTGGCTCTCACCAATTCAAAATTCACGAGGCTTGTCCGCAGTTGCATTTGGCTAGTACTACTCATTACAAGCGTGCCAATGACGCCTTCACCATGCACATCACGAGAACACTTCAAGATCGGATGCATCACAGAATCTCGAAGGAAGCCCAGGAATTGATTGAGAGGTATGGGTGCTGGTTTATACAGTTTCTGAAGTTCTCTTACATTAGGCTGCAAGGATTTTCCTCATATCCATATAAGTTGCCTAAGTACCCAACCAATAGAATATTGATGTTAGAGATATCTAGGCAATTGGTTGCCTACGATAAAATCCGGAAGAAAAAGAAGGGAGGTATTGACTTCCCAATTGTCATGGGCAATTCCAATGAGGTGTGTCCTTCATTACAGGCAGCTAGAGAAGCCAAGAGCGAGCTTCAGTTTTATCACTTTCCATATCACACTGGCAGACAGCAATATGATCCGCATAACATCAGATGGATACTGTCAGAAGAGTTTAAACACAGGGCAAACATTGAGGATTATTGGGCTAATGCATTAGACGAAGCAGAGGTCAGGAAGAGGATGTTCTCTAGGCTGCCAATAAGCATGATCAGGGAGTGTGAAGTCATTCCGGTACCAGACCAGGTGAATGAGGACATAGACGTTGTCCATCCAGATTATGAAGCAGTAAGAAATACTCCACTTCCACTCCCGAATTGGTCAGATCCTGAGATAGCAAATTTGGACACACTTTCCATTCCGGTCTTGACATTCACTAGGGCATGGGTTGACAGGTGTGTGAATAGGCTGAAGAGTAAGTTGATTGCATTGACTTACAATTTGATGGGAGATCACAGGACACCCACAACCAGCAAGAAGAAACAAATCAGCCGAGGTCCAGAATCTATAAGGAAAGAGCCAATTCGGCAGGAGCCTGTTCAGCCGGAGCCTCCACAAGTTGCAGTTGAATCACCCACGCCATTGGAGACACGTTCTCCAAGTATACAGGAGGTTTCCTTGTTTGCTGATCAAAGAAATGCATTGAATCAGGTGTGAGCGGTACAAGAAAATAATCAGCCACCACGGAGAGAGTCAGTTGGCCAGAGCGTCAACGCACCTAGTAGAGAGGATCAGCAGACTAATGAGGGGACTGCTACTGACCCTCAGTTTCAGCAAGAGTTAGAGACGGCTTTGGAGGATGATGATATAGTTTCAGGAGATACTCAGCCACTTGAGGATGATGAGCCTCACCAGAATGATGTAGAAGTTGAACAAGTCCGTGAAGTAGAGGCACAAGAACAGCAACCATTTGATATACAGTATACAGTACCTGATTGGCTCAGGGAGAGGATGAGAAGGAGCCCCAGCGAAGAAATTGATCCAGCAGTTGAGATGGAAGAGTTTTTGAACAGAATTAGCGCACCTCCACAAAAGAAGAGAGCACGAAAGTTTTCAAAGATTTCCATTGAAGAGGATGGCTCTCGCACCCTTCACATGGCAGTGCCACAAGTTGATTGTGACCGAGATGAAGCAGTACCTGAGAATTATGTGGTCACAACTTTGGAGTTAGGACGCCCCATAGGTGCACAGATTGTAGAGGAGTGTGATAACTCCCACCTCGCCCTCAAGGACAGATTATTTAAAAAGGAAGGAAAGTACAAGAAGTTGAAAAGAGAGCATAAGGCTTTCATTGGATATGTACAGCAATTGTCTCGTCCTCGTGGACAGGAGATTCCAGCGATAGAGCTTCCACCTGAGATACCTAGAGAGTCGATTAGTGGCTTGTTGGAGTTGGGGAAGATGGCACAGGAGGCAGATAAGTGGGTCACGGGAGTTCGTGTTGAGACAAAAAAATTTATGGAGGACCTTGCTCTTGCTTTTCAGCAGGCTTCTAGTATTTTGGCACAAATGGAGGCAGTTGACCAGGCCTGGGGTGATGCTTTGTTTATCAGAGCAAAGTAATTCAGCGTCTTGAGGCATTGAGACATGTTCCTTTGCGGTTGCTGATTGATGGAGGGGTCATTCAGGAGAATGACAGGTATGACTTTTCTAGATGGTATTCTTCAGCAATCACGGGACGTGGTTTCTTCGACGCAGCACAGGCGGATTCAACCAGAGTCAGGAAGGCTATGACAAATATCATTGATGGAGTCCAGAATACTTTCGAGGCCATATTTGCTAGGCGGTTGAATCCAGATGAGGTAACTGTTGATAATTTGAGGGGTAGGCTGGTGCCTTACTTTTCAGAGGTGAAGACCTTCGTACAGGATGACTTTGAGAACACTTCCACCTTCTCCAGCTTGATTCAGAACACGCAGGATTCCTTAGTTGCTTGGAGAAAATCTTGTACAAGGCATGAACATTCAGTCACTGTATTAGAGTTCCAGCTTGATTGCATTCCACCTATTTCAGTTCAGGAAATTGAGGCTGTACTTGGCAGGTTCATTGAGTTTGCAGCCAGAGAGAAGGATAATGGGAATGCACTACTGGACGAGGATCTTCTAGAGGACTGATTGTGGGCATTAATTGCCTTTACTATTTTTTGGAGTGAGTGGGAATCTTTGTTCATTTATTACACCACTCCCCATTCTGGCAGTTTTTAGGGTTAGGGCTGAGGTGGCTTAATCTTAGCCACTCTTTTGATTGTAATCTTAGCCATCCATTGGACTGGGCTATCTATAAAAGGGGGAGTCCCCCTCATTTGTATCTCATTAGAATTAGAATTAGATTAGACTAGAGATTGGAGATCAGAGTAGAGGCTAGAGCAGAGAGGCATTTTGTTTAATAGCTTAGCATAGTGTGGAGAAGAAGGAAAGTTTTCCCTTTGAAAACTTTTGTGGAGATTGTTGTGTAAAACTTTCATGATAATAGATCTTTTCATTGATGGTGGAATTCGTCTTTGTCATGGATAGCTAGCAAGGTCTCTTCATCCTTTCGGATCCAAGTAGCATAAAGTAGCATAATCTTCATTTCATGCAAGTAGTTTACTTTGGATGTGTGGTGTTTTATTGAGGTAGCTTCATTTCATTCCATACCACTAGCAACTTGTTGATGACAAGCTCGCCTTGCGTGGTCGACTGGAAATTATCTTGAGTTTAACTTCAATTGTGATTTGTATGCTTATATGCGTCGTCTTGATGGTATATGTATGCTAAATTGTAATCTGAATATCTTTTGCTATCCCTTTGAAGATTGCACCAATTTTGCCGAAGCTGTCCGACGTGAGGCTAGGTGAAATTCGGTCGAAGTCTGCTGAAATTGAGCTCCACATATCTTGCATTTAGAATAGAATTTAAAACTTTCTTACCCTTTCACTCATTTACTTTCCGTTCATCTTTGGTTAGTTTTAGGAAACATACTTACTGCCAAATCATACGCGCAAAATCCCCTTCAAATCATTCACCTACTGTTAACTGCAAGAATCCTGAACAATTGTGTAAGTCCCCTCGTGAAAACAGCAATTCACATCAAACCAACTGAGGGTATTCTAAGTATTTCGGAACCTTGGAGTTGAACGTGCGAACTTTCTTGCAATCTTAGCGCACGGAATACTTTGATCAAGAGAGAACGGAGTAGCCTTCGGACTATTTTGTTCTGCTGATTGGTGCGGTCATAAAAATCACATCAACAAGTATTCTTACCCAAAGCGCAGCCTTTGCAAGTACCTTCATGCTCCTGGTTGAATTTCGGAAGACCCGTGACCATTCTCTCCATGATAGGTAGTGCTCGAAAGTGAAGGTGAGCCAATCTTCGATGCCAAAGTTCACATGAACTTGAAGAATCATACAATAGAGCCTGAAGTGGGCGAGTGCAAAGTCTATAGAGGCACTCATGTCGAACTCAGATCACACGAGTTGTCTTGATACTTGAGTTCTTTGGCCATGCAAGAACTTTCCCTTCTGAAAATGCAACTTGGTACCCCTTGTCTTCCAATGCTGAGATAGAGACAAGATTCCGCTTGATGCCCGAAACAAATAGGACATCACTCAACTGCAAGGTAATGTCGGAATCTAAGTGGAGAGAGGAGGTCCCAACTCCTTTCACAGAATAACTAGCATCATCTCCAATGATTACTTGAACA
The DNA here is from genome assembly GCA_007258455.2 of Sequoia sempervirens. NCBI lineage: Eukaryota > Viridiplantae > Streptophyta > Pinopsida > Cupressales > Cupressaceae > Sequoia > Sequoia sempervirens. The sequence goes on from VDFB02271358.1 coordinate 944,921,235, forward strand.
CTAGAATCTCTCTCCACCAAATCAGTTAGATGCTCTCTAAATCCGGTGATGTGGCGAGAGGCACCACTATCAATCAACCAAGTATTGTTGTCGGTAGGCACACTGCTTGAAAGAGCTGAATAGAATAGGAATTCGCTTGAATCCTTTTGTGGAGAGATCTCATCAACATCAGCAATGGCAGCCTGCTGCTTAGGCCTGGATAGACAATCCTTTGCAAAGTGACCATACTTGTCACATCTAAAACATTGAACACGAGAGAGATCCCTTTTCTTCTTGAATGCGGGAGCACCATCAGATCCCTTATCTCTATTCCTCTTGAAATAACCTTTCTTTCCACCTTTCCCTTTCTTCTTCAAGGATTGAGTGGCAAGAACATGAATGTCTTCATTAGTGGAGCTTTGACCAATACCTCTCGTAGCCAACCTAGACTCTTCTTGAATACAGTCTACCCTCAAACGATCAAACTTGGGAAGTTTTGATCTCGCACTGATTCCTTGAATGTAAGACTCCCAAGATGAAGGAAGACCATTAAGGGCAAGCATGGTCAAATCCTTGTCATCAACAAAATGACCAATAGTAGAGAGTTGATCTCTCAACTCGGAAATCTTCATGAAGTAAGATATGATGGTTTCTCCTTTCGCCATCTTCACATGATGAAGTTGTTGTTTTAAAGCAAGTGCACGGCTTGTGTTGTTGATTTTGTACATCTCCTCCAAAGTTTTAAACATTTCTCTTGTCGTCTTCAACTTTGAGACGATAGGAACAATATGACCCTTTACGGAATCAACTAACATCTTCTTCGCCTTTATATCTTTCTTCTTCCATTGAACCTTCTCTTCCTCATCCGTAGGCTCGAGGACATTGCTCTCCACGAACTCTGCCAATTCATTTTCCTCCAAGGTGAGCATAATTCTGAATCTCCAAGATGTGAAATTAGATGCTCCCTCAAGTCTATCCTCAATCTTGAGTCTATTCACCATTTTGATGAATAGATAGAAGTGAACAAAAATGAGAAAGAGAATAAAGAGTATCGCTGTAAGACTAAATCTGATCGAGATCTTCTTCAAACCCGCTCTGATACCATGTTAAATTTATGATCAGATGTAATGCACAGAAAATTAATTCAAAATCAGACACAATAACACAGCAGATACACTGGGAAAACCCTCCTCTTGGGGGAGAAAACCCAGCAACAATATATCACTTATATATTGAATGTTAACACAAATTGTCTCCTTTACAAGAGGCCGATATGAAGGCTAGTAGAAGCACCACAAACTGATACAAACTCAGATACAACCAGATGTAATTCACTGATTAGAAACTCAGCCTTCAACGAATAACAATCTGCTCTTCTACAGAAATCGCAATCTCTCCTCTATATAATTCGCACTTTAACTCCAATGAATGAATATGATATGAGTGAACTGAATAAAATGGATGATACAATGCAATGGATCAATGTGTATATATACAAGTGAATGAGAGACGCATCCCTTCAAGTTGTTCATGCCAGCCTCAATAGAAAGACGTGCCTCTAAGTCTCATGAAGTCGGCTTCTAGAAATCGCGTCCCTTCATGAATGGATGTCGGCCTTATTAAATAAAACATTTCTTTATTAATTCGTGCCTCTTCATCAAATCAGAATCTCTATAAATTAAATAGCTATTGGCTATTATTTAATTTATCACCATGAAAGAAGATCGGCTGGAAGGATACACTCGACGCTGCTATGAACATCAACAAGTTACACATGTCAACCAATTTATGATGCATCATAAGGCATCTTCGATTGAGGGATAATTGGGTGCCACTTTTGGATGGTTTTGGCTCATGGGTTTCTAAATACCATTTGATAGTTTCAAGTTTTGTATCTCCTCTATATTAGGTGCTTGAGATGGAGGGTGTGTGTAAAGTTTTGTGGATACTTTTAAAATATGAGAATTCCTCTAGATCTCTAGTTGGTGGTACTGAATGTGTATTGCAATCATGATTTACTAAATGATAGCTACTTTAAAGTGGGGTTTTTCTCCTAAAAGGGTTTTCCCCATGTACACCTATGTTATGGTATTTATTGTTTATTTTCTATTTAAATGTGTTTTTGCTTTCTATAGTTGTTAAAAGATTGAAATTTGCACAACACTCTCCTCAAAATATTAGTGTAGAAGCGTTTCCACATATCCTACTTCGTTTTCAAGGAGAACTCTACATTATTTGAGCAATTGCAACAAGAGTTGAAATTTAACGAAGATGATGAAAAACTTTCAAGATAGATAGGGCATGAAGAGGAAAAAGGAACTCTACCAAAGATGCACAAAATGAAACAGAGGTATGCACGATGGTCACTCCTTTATATTCTCTCTCTTCCCACCAAGAATCTATTGGTACTTTTGAAAACCACACTCAAGGATGTTTTAAGATGTTAACCAAGATGGGTTATGACAGAAAAGGACTTGGAAAGAAGGGCCAAGGTATGGTTAATCCTATAGAGGTTGAGAAAAGACCTCAATATGAGGACCTTGGATATAAGAGCATGGAGATTAGTGAATGCTCAAAAGGGGAGTTTGCACCATAGTATACATACTCAGTGAGTACTCAAGGTAAATAAAAAGAAATATCCTTTTGGGATTGCACAAGGGGTTTCCCATTCATCAAATTGGTGCTTGGTTTGGTCATGCCTTGAAAATAACCTTTATTGTTCTTGAGATCCCTTGGGCATCATGCAGCACCCTTGATATTTCTCTCCTTGGAAATTTTGCTCACTTTGCCTCTAATAAAAAGAGTTGTTTCCATCTCTATGTGTATGGCAAGTTGTATGTCCAACCCTATTGGTCATTTAATCATCAAAAATCTTAAATATCACTACATTTATTCACAAACACCAAAGACTTAAATGTTAATTGCAATCCAGCAGCATCGTTCCAATTTCCTCAATCTATTTAGTGTTGATATGACATGCTTTTGAGACTTCTCCAATAGTTAGAGTTACATGTCTCTATGACATGGATCTCCATCACACAAGCTTCTAAACTTATCATTGGATTTAAAGAGAAATTTGTGGAATCACATCAGCTTGATCTTCAAACAGTTTAGTAATATGAATAAACAACTCATCAGACTAAATATAGGATAATTCTAGTAATACTTCTGTATACAAAACAAAATCTTTAAGCCATGTCCCAGGCAGTCAGTTTATCTCAACTTGTATTCTGTGCACTGCATGTTTGCAGATGGTTGCAGAATAAGGCATTAGTTCTTTGTTCTTATTGCCAAACCGGAACATCTCATGCAGTAGTGTCATTATATTTGCCTCATATCCTATAGTGCTGGCTTTATACGCCTATTCTATAGAAAGCTGATACTCACCCCTCTTGCTAGCATTGACTCAGCATATCCCTTGACACAGCCACTATACTCACTTTCGCATAATGGCACCTGCTTGACAAGCCTATTCGGAAAAAAACCACTATACTTTCCAATGTAAGACTCTACTCAACATGCTTGGTCTAATATTCCTACTAATAGTGGACAACTAACAGGTATATGCATCAGAGAGATGTTTAAGAACAAATAATCTCTGCCAACTAAAAGCCTAAAGGAGGACTAATTTATTATTAAAGTATATATCTTACAAAAAATTAAAAAACCCTGTGAAAAATTTTACTTCAGCAGAAATCATCTCCGCCACTACAAGCCTAAAGGAGGACTGATTTATTATTAAAGTATATATCTTTACAGAAACACTGAAAATTTGTTATTCTCCGATTGATCATCAAACGAGATTAAATAAGAAAATCTCTCCTATATAAAGTTTAAACCAACAAAACAACAATTAGTCAAGTAAGATACTAGAGATTTCCATAGTTCAACAATTTTGTAGTGCAACACCTAATAACACAAAAATATCCAAATTGTTCCCCAGATAAGAAGTGTATAGAGATACCTCTCTCATCTTGTCGTTTTCGTTTTTCCCTTGGAACAAAAGTACCATCGGCCTTTGCAATAGCATCTGACTTTGTTTTTGCATATTGTATTCTCTGCAGTCCAAAAAAGGATTACACTTCAGAACATCCCATAAAGTATTAACAATAGAGAGATTTTACAACACTAATGCAATGCATTAACATGACTAGCCTGTTTCTCAACAGTTATTTCTAAATGTGCATCTTTTAGCATCCAATCTAATAAGATTGTCCAAAAATGATCCTAATTAAATCTATTCATACTTGACTGTATAAATTTTATCAAGACCTCCAAGTTCCTTTGGCTTCATTTAGCTTGTTAAAAAACAATTGCTTTGGTTTTCATAAGAAACTTAAGACTGGAGTAGAACAAGATCTCCCAATCAATCAGAAATAATAGCTGGTGTGAGTAAACTGAGCCAAACTAACTCTGAAATTCTGAAACTGAGATATTTTAAATGTATTTAGCTAAAAATCTGAAATAGTATTTTTTAGTGTTTTAAATAAAATCTGTTTTTATGGCAGAATAAAGACATTAAAATAATAACCAACAATCACAACAACCTATATCACAGGTGAGCCACCCCCAAACAATCCCCTCTGTAGAAGTGCTGATTCAACCAGATCACACAATTTCAATTCTCATAAAATCATTAAATCTCTTATTACATAGTAAGTCTCAATAGGGTGATACCTTTAGACAACAGAAACTTCTCTCAGTATTACTTATCTTTGCTTGATCATAAAGCAGTCTAAAAATTTCTATAGCCTTATGGCTTTATTCATTCTACTTCAGTATATTAACTAATCATCATCTCTAAGCATGGATGAGATAAGTGTATGAATGAATTGCAACTAACAAGCATTAAATGCTGTTAAACATAACTAGAAAAAATGTGCTTTCTCTATATCTAGAGAGATTAAGTTCACTATGGTCTTATTATGCAATAACAAGTTAACTCATTTTTTATGACCATGGCTACCATCCGGATAACTATGTGATGAGGGCTAGTTATTTTTTGTAAAACAAGCTAAACAAGCAATTCTCAAATTTAAAAAATTACTAGGATTAGATGGGATCCAGTTAGAGAGACGAAAAGGAGCACAAAACTGTCATTCTGACAGCACCCTGAGTGATCATTTAGTTATTAGCTTAAATGTGAGCATAATTTGGGATTCACTATTAATGTAATGGGCCCAGAATTGCTCTAGAAATAGGATGAGTAGGGGCACAGATACATAACTGTCAAAAAAATGAAGTACATGGTTGCCAAGGTACACAAAACTTACAAAGAGATTTATAACTTTCAAAAGTGAAAATAAACATGTAATTTTTTTACAATACATGCTGATAGTTAAGTACAAAACTTTGAAAGCCCAAGAGATTTGAAATTATATTAATATATAGAAAGCAGTCATATTTGAGAAAGGAGCATCTATAGATATGCCAAGAAATTGGCATTGAAAAAGAAAAAACAAAATACACTCATCAAGTCTGTCTGCCTCATTCATCAGCTGAATCTGCAGCATTTGAATTTTCATGTTAGTTTTTGCTACTTTACTTTCATCCAGCCTATCAAGCAGTACATTATTCTTGTCTTTACAACTTGAATATTTTAGATCATGTTAATCATGCATCTGACATCATTCCAGCTTTGTCATGATTACTGCTTATCAGTATGAAAACCCTAGGGTCATCACATAATTATCATGATGGAAAATTGTCTCGCTTCATGAAATATTTGACTGAACAGCGAGGAAGATTATACATGAAACATGAAACACTTGCAGCTTGCTGTCTTCTAAATTCCAACTGATCCCATTATAGTTTGCTTCATCAACACCTTGTTGAACATGAAAAAATTAATATGGTGCAACCATGCAAATTGAGGTCAATGCCAAGGAGGTTGTATACGTTGTAAAAGAGCTATACCAAGGAAGAAGAGCACACAGCAGCAAATAATAGGAACAGCGCTTAGAGCAAATCAAAGAACAGTGCTTGAACCAGTAAAAGAGAAGATTTGAAATTACTAAAAGAAGAAAAATAATGTGAAGTGCTCAGGATGACCACACTGACAATAATTTACATGGAAAGTAGATCAAGACACAATGTGGGCACTGGAACAAACAGCAAGGAGCATTAGAGTCGAATACCAAAATGGAGCATTGAATTTACATCTGCAGAAGCACTGCTGTTAGAAGACAAAAGAAGCTTATGTACACACGTTAAGTGCTCATAAAAGGAAATAATGCAACACCTTTGAAGTAAGTTATTTATGAACAGAAAATAAGTCCAAAACAATCTTCATTCCAGCCAGAAAAAGTCTTTTTCAAGCATCCATGTGCTGAATATCCACATTCAGAAAGTTTACACTTAGAAAATTTTACAGCAAAGGAGCATTTCAGGTAAAAAAAGTGCAGGCAACCATTCTGGCTTTGCAATAGCTTTGCATTGGTTTCTTCTTGGAAATATGTGAAACATTTTGCTTGTGAAAAATTATAAGGAAATATGAGCCTTATTTGCCCAGACTAATTGTTATTTCTGAATCCCCATGAAACGTATATCCATGGTAGCTCCATTCATGAGAGCATTGTCGTTGTGAATCTTCTTGGCTGGTTTAGTTATAAGAAGAAATCCTCTATGAAAATAATGGCCTTTATCCTGTGAACAGGCTACAGAAAAAGAAACAGTGGAAAACGGAGTGCCTTTATTAACCAGCATTGGCAAAATGCCAAAAAGATATAATTTAAGCCATCTAAGAAAATCTCTTTGCCTGACTTGTTGGCATTTCAATTCGCACCTCTGGAATGCGAATTAGAAACGGACAGCTATGCACAGATAAACTGCTCTTCGAATTAGGAGGGGAATCTCCCTCTTTGCTGATGTTGCATAAAGAAAGTAAACTAAAACTAATTTGCCAATCTTTTTGTTCAGCTAAGAGCACAAAGTTATAAAACTCTAGCGCCATAGCTGAGATTTTCTCTTTTGAACTTCAACTACAACTAAGCCTACTCTAAAGATGTTTCTAACTACTCAAGTAAACGCAGAGTTTGAGAGTTAGAAATGAACAAGGAATGATTCTTTGACACAAATACTTAGACAAACTTTCTTCCAACGCACATCTATTGTACTTTCAATGCAAGCTGAAATAAAGATCATATAAACAGAACATATAAAACGGAAACCTCAGACAGTAGATCAAAGCAAATGTGGCATAAGATTTCCTTTTCTCAAATTTCAAGTAACAAAGATTACACTTCTGGGACAGCAGGATTGTAGCAAAATAGGCTTACAATTTAGCGATCAAACTAGAATACATTGACACAAGACACATGAACTGAACAATAACTTGCAGCTAAAAGAGGCTTGCAAATTTGCTCTTACACTAAGTGAACAATACTGAATAACAATTAGAAGGCACTAGTAGGCTCAGTGTTTTGTTATCACAAGCATGGTTAAAGAAAAATGGGCAAGGCTTCCCTTATTTATACACAAGCAGAGGAGTAGGGAACCCTAAAATCTCCTTGCTTTTACAACTAAGACTTGCCAACATACAAGCTTTATTTCTAAAACTAAAACAGGATAAGCATCTAACAACCTTTGAAAGCAGAAAAAACAGGTAAAGTGCCAACTATTACAACTTGATTCTTTCTCTTCTATAAAGAATGGATAAGAATTGAGACAAGAATAGAAAGAAATCTTGGAGAAAGCTTCAAGTTCACTACTACTTTAAATCTCAACTACATCTACTAAAAAGCTGGAAACTGCCTCTCTATCAGGAGCATTGATATTATTTATAGCAAAACTTCACTTTTCTAGGATTTCCTCGCTATCTGCAATTGAACTTAGAAAATATTTGGCATCTTCAACTTCTTTATGAGTTCTATTCTTAAAAAACATCGCTGCCCCAAAAGATGACTCACTAATTGATAACTTGGTAGCTCTGCAACTTTATGCTTCTGACACTTCTCTTGATTTTCCCACAGAAGAGTATAGTACAACTCTTTTCCAATACTTGTCATTTTGCTCATACCACACCCTTCCACATTCTTCAACTGAGATGATGATGTTTTTTATTGGTATTGAAAAAGCACTTCTCAACATCGTTCGTTTAGATAATCATGATACAACACTTGTTTGGCTCTGAATTCCATAAGAGAATACTGTATGCTGAAAAACTTGAAGTTTGACTATAAACTCGACTATGCTTGGACAAGTTCTACACAAAAGCTAAAAATAGCTTTGCTGATTTTTCTTCTTCAAACAGGCAGATTTTTCAAAAATAATTTGAGATATGGGTTTTGTAGAGAATCTCGTTGCAAGAAGAGCCAAATCGTTCGTTTTTTTAAATTGTTGATGGCTGGTTAAAAAAGCAGAAACCCTAATTTTTGAATTTTTCCTGAAAAAAGGTGAGAGCTGGGTTTTGTGCAAAATCACGTTTTGGATGAACCCAATTGATCAGATTTTGAAAATACTGAAGATTTCTTGGACATGCATGGAAAAAGCAAGTTCTTGAAAGTTGAAAAATTTTCCAAAGTTGTTGAGAATCATGAACCAAGTTGACCCAGATTGCTGAAATTTGAAAAAGATGACACCCTTCTTCTGAAAATTGATGCCCTAGAATTTTGAAGCATGAAAAAGCGAGGCTCTGTGTGAGCTGATCTGGAAAATATGAAGAACTTTGAAAAAGCACCGGGTTTTGGCCTTTGAATCTCGAAATGAATAAAATTTTATGTTTCCTCCCCTGAACTCCAACATGCAAAATAATGAATAATGAATGCCAAAGCCCTCTTAAATAAGTTTTGAGGATAAATAAAACGTTTTATTCTCCAACTTTAAATCTTTCGAAGCCAATCTTGAGTGGGTTCGTCGAATGTAGACATTGTTTGAATGATGCATTGTGAAAATTGAAAATTTCTCTAAGGCATGAAAACTTGGACGCCCTTCTTGGCAAACTTAACTATTTTCTTGAAATTTCCAAAAAAAATTTGCTTTCTTTTGACCTCAGTTTGATCCTCGATTTTCCAACGACAAATTGATCCCATGAACTAGTTGAATGTCTCGTTGCAGAGCTTGATTGAATCTGGGAAGATTGTCCTGGAGGCAATATTTGATAAAAACTGGTTCTGAGGCCTTAAAATCTTGGGCGCCCCTGGCTACCTGGGGCGCCCATGATCACCAGAGAACCATTTTTTGACATCCTTCAATTTTTTAATGATTTGTGATCTTCTGATGAATTCTCAATTCCAGCAGTTTGAATGGCCCGATGAACTGGCTGTCAGATGCATTGGATAGCTCGGAGAATCCGGAGGAAGGCCTTCTGGAGATGACTTGCCAAGAAGGTTGAATCTGAGGGGTATTTCAACTTTGTTTTTGACTTTTCTCATTTTGCAAGATTTTATTCCCCTGTTCAATCTGGCATAACTGATGCTTGACAAATCTGACGAGCTCACCGTTGAATCCACCACCCAAGGCCAACCCCACCATCCGTTGGCACCAACCCCACCAACCAAGGCATCCTAATCACCCTAAGGCATATAGGATGGTGGGGTTTGCATAGCCTGTTCAACAGTGGCGATGCGCCTGAGAAAGAAGCCTTGATGGGGTTGGGGGTCATCCCTATCCCCTCCCCCGGTGGGGTCCGCCTTGGATAGAGGTTGATCTTGACTTTTGATGGGATCAATCTCTAAACACCCATGTCACGTATTAATATCAGAAGGTAGAGCTTGATCTTAGACCCCACCGACTGAGGCTCCTAACCACCCAAGCTTCGCCATTCCCGACCAAGCTTCGCTACCGACCATAAGGCCCATCTCTATATCCTCCCACCCCCCCGGTAGGCAAAGCCTAGAGCAGTGGCGAAGCTAGGGTAGTTAGAAGCGCCTGAGAAAGAAGAAAAGTTGTTGGATACTGGAAACCCTAATTTCAACTTTTAGGAACTCAAATCCTTGGGCACCCCTGGCTACCTGGGGCGCCCAGCATCTCCAGACTTAACCATTTTTACTTGATTTTCATCCTTCAAACTTGATCTTCCATTCTCTGTCCTCCGTTTGATTTGCAATTGTTGGTAACAGACGAATCTGTTGATTAAGCTAAGACATCCACTGGATAGCTGGAAAAATTCTGAAGACAATGATCACATTTGCAAACCCTAACTGTTGAGTTTGAGCCTCCAAAACTCTAGGCACCCTTGGCTAGCTGGGGCGCCCAAAGTTCCCAGACTTAGTTTATTTTTTGATATTTTTATGATTTGCAGTTTGCCACTTCATCAAGACTCCTCCGATTGATCTGAGATTCCGACTGATAAATTGATCTGATGGACATGCTGTTGGATTCACTGCGGAGCCAAAAGAATTGGGGACAAAACATCTTGGAAGCGGAAAACCTAACTTCATCATTTGATACCTTGAAATCATGGGTGCCCCTAGCTAGTTGGGGCGCCCATGGCCTCCAGAGATAGTTTTATTTTCAACTTTTTCAACTTTTCCTTTGTTCTTCACTTTCTGCTTCGTTCTTGGCGACCAAGGTTGAAAAATATTCTAAGGCATGATTGTCTAGGCACCTAGACTGAGCAGGGGTGCCTAGCATCTCCAGTCTTAGTCAAATTTTCTTAGTTTTCAAGATTCTTCAACCTCCTTCCTTCGTTCTTTGTTTCTTGCATAGCAGCATAAATCGTTTGGGGAAAAAATCGGCAAACCAAAAAATCAGGATTTTTTGAAAAATCGTGAAAAAATCGGGAAAAAATCGGGAAAAAACCGGATTTGAAAAAAAACGTAAAAAATTGTAGAAAAATAGATAAAACCTACTTTTTTTTTAGACTTAAGGTCATTTCCATAGCATAGAGATACAGAGAGCAAATAAAATAGAGATTTTAACCCGAATTATAGAAAATTGATAATAAAAAATAAAAAATAAATCATAGAATAAATAGTATAAAGTTATATTATTATATAACAATTTATTTAGTAAAATTTAATTATATTTAAATTATTTTTATATTACAGTTTTTTAACAGTATATATTTAGTTAATTTTTAATTTTTTTGAATGTTAAAATTATATTATTAAAAATTTATAAAAATTTAAATGTATATTAATAAATATAAATTATAATTTAGTAATATAGTTTATAATTATATAAATTATAAACTATAAATTATATTATATTAAAAAACTATTATAAACTTAAACAGTTTTTTAATATAATATAAATTATAGTTTATAATTTATAAATTATATTAATAAATATAATTCTATAAAATTAAAAAAACATATGACAATATAGAAAAAAAACCAACAAAACGTCTGGCAATATATTAAATTTGCTATATAATAAAAACCCTAAAACATAGTAAAAACAAAAAAAAACCATCAAAATACAGACGAAGCCGCGAAGTCGTGGAAATGCAGATTCAAACACCAGCTCGCATGGCAAGGACAAACTCACTCAGCCACGAAAATGTGCAGGAAAAGAGTGGCGAAAATGTGGCGGAGCCACGGAAGGTTGTAGGAAAATCATGGCGGAAGGTTGCAACTTGCAGGAAAATCCCGACTAGAAAATTTTCGCTGTGTTTACAATCACGACCAGCCCGTTTTTATAAAAAAATGCAAACCCTAAAAATCACTGGCGACGCACATTAATCTGCAAAACGCGTTTTTTTAGGGTTTTTTTTTGCGTTTTTTAGGGTTTCGATTTTTTGCCCATTTTTTTGCCAATTTTGACACGATTTTAACCTGATTTTTACGCGATTTTCAACGATTTTTTGGGCAGTCAACGCAACCCAAAAAATCGCGATTTTTTTGGGGGAAAAAATCGGGAATGGCCACGATTTTTTAAAAATCGCGATTTCTGCGATTTTTTGCCGATTTATGCTTCTATGGTTTCTTGAACATCTTTCGCCATTTCTTGATCTGTGCAGTGCTTGAGACTCTGAATCTAACACCTGGCAGTTGAGCAACCTCCATTAATGACCTTGAAGCTCCTAAAAAAGCTTCTGAAAAAGCAAAATAGACCCACCAGGGCAAAACTGATCTTTGATGATTCTGACGGACAAGCCTAATGAGTAAGTATTCTAAGCCAATCAAAATCAGTTTGAACCCTGGAAGCCAAACTTTCTATTTTTAGAAAATTTTGCTAGCATCCATTTGAGAAGAAATCCAAAAAAGTTCTATTTTAGAAAGTTTTTAAAAATAGAAATTTTCCTAAAATTTAGAGTCGAAAAACTGAGATCTAGGTTTTGTAGACAAGGTCACTCTGAGCAGACCCAAATCGTCAGATTTTGAAAATTTTGAGTTTTTGACCCTCATGCAAGACATGTAAATTCCCAAATTTGACTTTTTTTGACAATTTTAACAAGACTTTTAACCATTTCTCAAAATGCCTAAGTGTAGCAAAAATTTTAATTTGGGGTACAACATGACTAAAACAACTGGGATCATTCTGGCACTAACAACTGCTTTTCACCCTACAAATAAGGACAGTTTTGCATTATAGAAACATCTCTTCATAACCATCAACTGCCTAAAATCTCTCAATAGTCATCAACTGCCTAAAATCTCTGAAAAGCCATCCATTGCCTAAAATTTGAATTTCTGAATAACCATAGCTGCCTAACTCCCATCCAGGCTTTGTCAAATTTATTTATTTCCCCATTAATATTTTGCCTTTATTCCAAAGTCCCTCATCTCCTCTCCCAATATTGGTTTCCATGACTCACTGTTCATTCTGTTGTCTACCATAAAGTCCAAAACAAAGCCAAAAACCATGCATTTTTTAAATGAGGTACAAGAGGTTAGAGATATGGATTTCAGATGTATTGACATAGAGGAATCGTCCAAATAACAACACAGGAAAGATGTGTGATTCATTAATGGCATCAGGAGTCAGGACTAATTCCCGCAATCACCTTTCCTGGCATTTTCATGTGTCCAGGATTTGATCCTGGAATGTGCAAGATATTATCACCTGGAATCTCACACAAGAACAATTTCTCATGGATTCAAGATTGCAATCTTAATCTTTAGTTCTTTGAAGCAATACCATCAACCCCTGAGGTTGCTGGAGAAACAAGCATTCATGAAGCATTAAATGCCTTCAAGGCCAGAAGTGCTTATAATAATCGGTTTATCAACCATGTCTCTTTGTGCCATCAAAGAGCTTTTTGAAAGTGGAATTCAGAAAGAAGGCAGAATTTGAGGTTGAACAAATGCCAAATGCCAAATGTCTCTTTGTTTTGGACTGCAGGGCTGCCAAATACCAAGGCCTTTAGCACATATTCATTCATATTTACGTAGCATGTCTTTTTGGGGAAACGGGCACTTCAGATGCGCCACTATTAGTGGCTCCTTTCATCAACAGATTGTCAGGGTTGTCAAAACCAATACATTTTATGTGACTTACTATTGATATACGCCCTTATGCACTTAAATCTTAACAAATAGGAAATATGTTTACAGAATTAAGGAGCCTCCAAGGCAGAAGAAAATGGTATGTACGTGTTGTCCCAGAATTTTTAGGGAGATATTTGAGGACTTAGGCATGATCAATGATGGTTTTATATATTCCAAGTCATCTACAAGATGCATGAGAATTCAGATTTCTACCTGTCCAAGAAAGTATTAGCACAATTCAAGATCAGGCAAGCTGGTTGATCCAGCACAAGTCTACCTATATCCGTGCCTCCAGAATTACAAGTGCTAGGCTTCCTTCTCCTAATAGAACTTTCCCACCATAGGCCTGCCATAAACAATTCCTTAAATGAATTACAGAAAAACCCATCTTCCATCAAGTACCCAATCCAAATTGTTTCTTGTATATGTAATGTGATGGCCCCTGATCTTACAGCAGATCTTCAGAAATTTGGTTTTCAGATTGAAGATTGTCATAATCAATTTGATCCAAAGGGGCAGATGAATAAAGTTCTGTCCTCATATTTGAGCGGCAAGTTCGGACATGTAATTGCATGATCAATTTGCCCATAAATTATGGTGAGAATTTATGGGCAAATTGCAAGGATGAAGATTACCTTTGAGACCATCAGCATGACAGGTGAAGAAGGGAATACCCTGTGTCATTAGCTCCAACACAATCAGTCAATAACTTGGCTATAGCAGGCCCTCTCAACTGGAGAGAAAAATTCAGACCGAAAATATCAACATGTCTGACATCAGACACCAGGAAAATGCCAAGACCTCAATCAATTCACTTGATGCTAAGAGGACTTTAGATACTTCTACAGCCCTAAGTTGCCTGAGATCATGTTTTATTCCCGTTCTCATAAGGTTTAAGATGGACAATCGTGATCATTTTGATCTAAGGGAAAGATGAATTAAGCTGTGTCTTTATATTTGGGTCACAAGTTCAAGCATGTCTTTGCTCCTAAGCAATTCTAAGTAAACTACAAGGATGAAAGTCACCTTCAAGACTGTCAGTACAACAGGCTAAGAAGAGAATAATTAGCTCCAACACAATCAATCACTACTGTGGTGATGGCAAGCCATTTCAATTGAGCAGAACAAATTCAAAGATTAGAGAGCAGTATCTCCAACGTTAGCCAACAGATAGTCTACAGGACCCCAATCAATTCACTTGATGCTCAAGAGAATTTATGATGAGCCCAACTGGCTCCAACTCAACCTCTGACTTCTACTGACTTGTTTTTGTGTTTTTGAATGTTTTAAGAAGAATTTTAGACAGAAGTAGAGGGTGCGCCAAGCATAAAAATGGAAGTAAACTGAAAATACAATGAATTTTGGAACAACTGCAATATTATTGAAGATCTGGCAATTCATACAAAGAGATTGCATATAAACAGCATACCCGGAAACCTCCAGAATAATTAAATAAGATGGATCTGAACATGCCAGGCAAGATATGTTGGAACTGACAAATAGCCACGCCTGGATCCTAGGTCTACATTCTCCCACACAAAGACTGGAGAAAAGATGCTAAGAAGGTTGGATGCCTAGGATGAAGTTCAGACAGGAGCCAAAAGGGAGGCGTTTTAGCCTCTTACTTCACACGCCTATCCCCAAGTGACATGCCTTCCAATGCAATGGTACGGCCTCTAGAAGATGATGAAGTCTCTTATTTGAAAGCTGGAAACTAGATGAAGATGGCGTCCCTGATGAAGAAACCCTCTTCCTTATTGCAAACTGGTAAATACTGAACAGAAATCTCAGATGGATGTAAGCACAGATGAACTCCTGTATGAAGCTCCCTCAGTAGCAACCATTCAACTGGTATTTCACAGTCTCACAATCACAGATCAATGAAGAATTGTCGCTCTCCAATGAAGAAATCTTGAAACCCTTGCCCTCAGACAAAAATCACAAAAAAGTTTTGAAGCAAAGTCAAATAATCATAACATAATGAGGTTGATTTGCTTCATTTGGCTTATAACCTCAAAAAGGCACAACTTCCAAGAAGTGACGCCACTTTTGCATTAAAATACATTTAAAATGAATTTAATACCTTTTCCATAGTTGGGCACCCAAATAAATGACTTAAGTGAATTTAAATATTCACTTTAACATTTAAGTCATAAAGTACAAATATTTCAAGTGGGATTTAATATGTTATAAAGTCAAATAATAACTTTATAATATCTCAATAGACAATAAAATACCCAACCACTGAAATATTAATATCTCCCTCAATTCTCAGTGTTTTAACGTGCCGTCAGAAGCTGGCAAACACTAAACTACAAAGGCCTGCACTGAGCCCAACACTGAACTGAAAGGGTGGAAATGTCAAAACCCACCAAAACGGCCACTGACCCCCTAACCAGATCCTATCAGCCTACAAGGGTCCAAGAAATAGGCTAACTCAATTGCTCATGAAACTGACTAGAGTGGGGACATTACAGAATTCCAGCAGTCATGCCTCATTCTTCTTAACAAGCCCCTATTAATAAGTTCACAAGGCAAACTAGAGGAACTCAACATCAAAGCCCCTTACCAAACAAGTTTCTCTAGTGATAGAAGACAGGCATCGTATTTGAACAATATCACCTTAAACAAGTCCCTGTCAATAAGTTCACAAGGCGAAATGGAGAAACTCAACATCAAAGCTCCATAGCAAAATATACCTGTCCGAGGTGGTGAAAGGGGTGGTGGTGATTTCTACAATGACAACCCTTACACAATAAGACAGGTTTAAAAATTCCCCCTCCCAGTCCACCAATGAATTCTAAAATAAAATAAGGGAAATAAGAATAGTGACAAACCAGGTGTCATTCAAGCATTTTGAAGCCCCCACATAGAATTGTTTGCCTAAGTCTTCAATCCTCCAAAGTGCACTTCCGACACAGGTCTTCACAGCAATAGATAGAGATTTTCTTCAAGTCACACTACAAAGGAGAAAGTAATACCCAAAGCTGGTCCCCTACCTCCCTCAGGGCATGAATTTAATCAAGGAGTCCAGAAAGGCCATGCCAGTGAAACAACTGAAGTTGGGTTTTCCCTACAAGAGATGGGAGTAGAAACCATCATTCCCAAAGGAAATGTGAACCTAGAGAATGCCAAATTAAAGATTTTGAAATAAAGAGGCATATTCTTTCTCAGTTGCACAAAAAATAATTTTCCCAATATATTTGGACAAGTAATGCAATACAACAATGCCCTTTTTTTAAGTCATTCAAAAAGAATGTTTGCTTACAAGTAGAAAAAAATGCGTTGGTGAGTTATATTGATCAAGTTTGCACCTCACGAATAAGCATCCAGGTTCCCACTGCATTAGAGATGTATTTCTCTTCCAAAGAGAAGCAAGGGAAGATATCCTGAGCGAACAAGCAGACTAATGCAGGGCAGCCTTTAAAGGATACACTTCCAACAAAATTTATGGCTAAATGGAATTTACCAGTCCCTTTGGGATGCCACACAACCATTACAAGAAAATTTGAAGGAGCTATTCTCTCTGAAGTATGAACATCATAGGCTATCTGAATCATCAACTCAGCTGCATATGGAATTCAAAGCAATGGTCAGTTCATCCATGCATCTTTTTAAAATAGCTTGGATGTTAAGCATCACATTGTGGTGGAATGGTTCCACACCTCAGAATTTAGACATGATGCTCGCAAAAGTTGTAACAAGGTCCTCCCTCCATGTAGAAGAGAATCAAGGTCACAGTAATGATTTTCAACAAATGTTTCAATTTTGCGGCAAGAAAACAAATCCCAATCAATAACTCAGTAATCTTTTCCCACTGTCACACAAAGAGGAAGCATCGTCTCAAGTTTAAAACTGTCTCAAAGGATTTCTTAAGCACCCAGCTAATGCAACCATTGAAAAACCCTTCATTGATGGACCCTGTGTCCTCCATGCTTGTGTGATGGCTTAAAATCAAAGTTAAATAATGTAAGGGAAAGTAACACCAAGTTAATCTCCTCAAACTCAGTAAAAGCATTGCACAAGTGTAACACCTCTCTAAACCCAGGCTGGTAAGATAGCATTTTGATTTTGATTTGGTATTCTAACTGTTAATGTTGTTATAATGAGATTAGACATTGATGATTATGGGAAAAGTTATCATGATTAGTTAATTTTTTGAATTACATCCTTAAATGTTTATAGACTGTTATCATTGCTTACGTACGATTATGGATAGGAAAGGGATGATGTCGTAACACTTGTAACTGAAAGGCTTACGATATCATGACCCTCTTCCTGATGATTGATGTTGATTTGACTATATGATATATGTATATGCACATGTACTTTGACGTGTAATTGGAAGTGATGCAGGTACTGAGTATCGACTCTGCCTGGATCCATAGGCCTAAGCGTACTCATATCCCCGATGGTGGTTACTGGAGATAGTCACAGGCCAAATTTCCCCTACCCTAGCCCACTGTACCATGTTAGGGCAATGTTTCCTTGTTGATGTCTTACCGTCCGGTTACCTAACGGTAATGTCTGGAGAACCTCTCAGCCATATGTTCGGCGCACCTTTCAGTTGTATGTAGTTTACCAGTATGTCTCATTGAGGTACTTTGTCTTCCTTTCGTTAATCTTTTATGTGGTTATATATATTTAATTGGTTGTTCGTGTCTTGATGCAGTTTCTTTAACGTCTTTTCGTGATTTCATATATGGCATTTTATAGTATTTTATTGATTTGAAATTTGAATAGTTTTATTAATGAGATTTTAAATATGTTGTTTTTAAATCATTTTTATTGATCAGTCGAGAGAATGATATATTTCATTTGGAAATTTTAAATGATTTTATTAATCCATTTTGTGAACTCTCATAGTCTTATTTAAATTTATTTGGGGGCTTTATGTATTTTAATGTTTGATTTATATTATTATTATTTTTATATGAAAGAGAGAATATTATATATTAGTGATTTTAATTAATTTCTTTGCAGAGCATTAATAGCTTGCTTAATAAAATGTTTTATTTCATTTTATTGTGTGGAGTTTAGTTAAAATAAAAAAGGGAAGCCTTGTCTTAGATATATATTCATTTTTGTTTTGGAGAGAGTGATTCTTTTGGAAGGGAAGAAATTTTCTGTTTTGGAAGGAGAAAGAAAAACCCCGTGAACTGGGCGACAAAGTTGGGGAGAAATGTGGAGTTTTTGCTGAGAAGATTTTATGGGCACCTGTTTGTTGATTTTAGCATGCCATTTCCTGCTTGCTGCCCCAGTTTGGAACCCAGTCGTGCTTTACAATTAGAGCATTCCTCCTTTTTTGTTTTGGAGCAAATTGAGGTATTCTTCTATTATCCTTCCATCTTGTATGGCTAGTAATTTGGGCATTTACTCATGTTTCTTATATGGCTGGGATTTTTCTGATCTGGGTTATTTTTATTTTATGAAATTTGGAGGAACTCCTCTATTTCATTTTTGTATTGCTTGAGGATTTGAATAATGGATGTTTTAAATTCAATTTACTGCCCTATAGTATTTTGTATGGCAGATTTTTGTTCATTTCCAGCAAATCTGAAATGGGTTGTTGAACAAAATCTGATTTATGAGTTATTTCATATTCTTCATTTTTGCCCAATTTGTAAAAATGTGTTTTTTCTTGCTGTTCATTATCCCCTTGCTAAAAATGAATTTTAAGGGTGGATTTCATATAGAAATGCCAAGATCTCAACTGGGTCTTTGGCAGGTTTTAATTCTTGGCACTTTCATTTTTTCCCAAATTTGTGCCTTCTTGTTAAATGACGTTTTTATTTGTTGCTCTTTAACTGTCCGTTAAAAATGTAAAATAAAATTGGATTCCATGTAGAAATGTTGAAATATTAACTGGGTCTTTGTCCGATTTTTAATTCGGGCACTTTCATTTTCCATGTTTTTGCTCAGCCATGCATTAAATGACGTTTTTCAGTACAGCACCTTGTTTTTGTCAAAAGAACTTGGAAACCAAAGGTGGAATCCATCTAGTAACATCAAAATCTAAACTGGGTCAAACTTAGATTTTTAATCTGGGCTCTTTGAATTTCTATGAAATTTTTATGCCATTTTTTCATTCCTTCGAGCTGCGGCTAGAATCCATGTTTTGTGCCTCCGTCACTTAGTGGTTTTAACTGTTTTAAAGATGGTTTTATGAGATGATTTGATGAGGTTAATACTGATTATATGATTGGTTTCTTCTATGAAATTAATGGTGAATGTTTGAAGGGTGTGAAATCTATTTGTTGGCATTTGTGATCATTTACGTGTTATTTGTAGTCATGAGTAGTACCCGGCATGTTATTGTATGAGCATTTACGTGTTGTGATACTGGCTTTAATGCGATGTATTCATGTTTGCTCTATGTCTGATGTGAATGTTGGCTACATGTTACCCTTGCCTTGTTTTTCTACTTGGACCTTGTGACTACCTCCGAGCACGGTGGGGTGGCCTCTTTTGAGTCCACATAGTAGGGAGGCGTTGCCACCGCCATTGGGGACCGGTGTACAGGTTATTGGAGCACCAGTTGGAGTTGATCCCTCTTGTACTTGTCTTATATGTTGATGTATTTCATTTATTGGTATACTTTTGTACTCTTATATATTCCTTTATGTATTTTGTACTCGTTTAAGAGTGAAAATGTAATCATATAGATTAATGAGAAGAAATGTGATGTTTATATTTGGTTTACGAGTTCCGATGTTGGTATCGGACTCGCTTGTATTATGATGATCATAATGGCTTTTTCTTCAATATTTTCCATGCAAAAATCAAAGTTTTGGTTGTATATTTCCTTCATGTTTTAGTCTGTGTACAGATTATTGGAGCACCAGTTGGAGTTGATCCCTCTTGTACTTGTCTTATATGTTGATGTATTTCATTTATTGGTATGCCTTTGTACTCTTATATATTCCTTTATGTATTTTGTACTCGTTTGAGAGTGAAAATGTAATCATATAGATTAATGAAAAGAAATGTGATGTTTATATTTGGTTTACGAGTTCCGATGTTGGTATCAGACTCGCTTGTATTATGATGATCATAATGGTTTTTTCTTCAATATTTTCCATGCAAAAATCAAAGCTTTGGTTGTATATTTCCTTCATGTTTTAGTCTACAAAAGTTCCGGCGCATCGCCGCTTTCTGTTTTGGTCTGTGTTGTTGCTGCTATGATTTCGGCGCATCGCAGCTCTTTGTTTGTTGTTTTGTGTCTCTGCTCAAGGTTCCGGAGCAGAAGGTTCCGGAGGAGGAAGTTCCGGAGCAGAAGGTTCTGGAGCAGGAAGTTCCGTAGCAGGAAGTTCCGGAGCAAAATTTCCGGAGCTCTCCTATTTGCTCTTGTTTGGAATTTTCTCTAGAGGGTGGATTAGTCCTCTCCTTTGGGTTGTGTTCGGCTATGCTTGGCCATGTTTGTTGTCGTTATATCGTATTGGCAACTGCTTTATCTATAAGTTATTCTGTATGTTTTCAAAAAAAAAATTATCTAGTCCTCTTTTGGCTCTTACCCATCGGGGTTGCGTAGCGGGATGTTACATCTGGTATCAAAGCCCATGTTCACACACTGGGAGCTCTGGCATACTTGAGTCTTCTATGTTATGTTGTGTTTTGCGTGTGTGGTGTGAGCTAATTATAATGTTTTCATAGTCTTATTGTTTTTCTTTCATGCCTTAGTATGGTGTATAGACCATCCTTGTGATGATCTATTTTGATGTGTTCCTTGTTTCCTTTAGGATGCCCCTAAGGGCAGAGCCAGAGGCAAAATTAGAGGTTGAGCCCATGTTGCAGCATTGGGATCCCTACTTATAGTTGATACCTGTTTGGTGTGTTGTGTGTGGTGGACGGCAACAAGTTTTGTTGTTGTTTCTGCCCCTTGCATGTCTTGTTGATGAATGCCTTTGTGAGGGTTAGTTAGACCCTCGAGCCTACCAAGGAGTGTATTCCGATTGGTCTCCTTCTTGATGTGTGGCTCTTTCGTTGTGTAAAGGGTTGTGACCCTTGAGTGGTTCCCGAGTGTGGTTGTAGCCCATGTGGTTGCAATGTGTTTGATGTGTGTGTTCCAAGTGCTTGTTGTGGCGAGATAGTCATAAGACCTCTTGCCTTGAGTGCCTTACTATGGCATTTTATCGGATTGAGTTTCCCAACCCTGGCTTGTGTTGTGGAGGAATGATGCCTCCTAGGTCTTGCCTTACCTTATTGGATTGAAGTGATTCCCTTGGTTGAGAGTCTCCCGAGGTTGAGATTGATTACTTTCCTATATCCTGTGTTGCGGGTGGGCATGTTGGACCTTAGCTTGTTGGTGGGTTGCAGGTGACATGTGTTGCCTAAAATTACCCTTGCTTGGTTTCTTGTTCTTGTTGTGGAAGGTCTATTTGACCTTGTGGGTGCCAAGAAGTTCCTTTTGTGTGTATTCTCTTCTTGAGTCTTGTTTTTCTTCACCATGCAAGTTTCAGGCGCATGTCTTTTTGTGCTTTACCTCCTTGTGTTAAAGATTGCTTGTCTAACCCTATGTGGTTTTGGAGTTGCTTTTGCATGTTATATTGTATTGAGACTATAAATATGGTAATAGAAAATGAATGATCATGTTGTTAGTTCATAGAGATTACTACATGCTCTTGCATGATTGATGCATTTGTGTGAAAGTGATTATGTGATGATGAAACCATGTTTGCATTCGTGCCTATTTCAGAATTGTGAATCCCTCTCTCTCATTCTCTCTCTTCTCATTGGTTTAACAAAGATGCATATCTTTGAGTGAGTGGTGTATTGAAATCCATTGTATACTAGTCTCTTATGAGAAAATGTTTATGCATTCACGAAAGTTTGTTTTATTAAATCAAACATTGGGTAAAGGACCTAAGTCCCCAAGTTGCATTCTTAATCATGGAACATGTATGAATATGAGTAGAAAATCATTCTGCATTAAGTAAAAGTTAGAGGAAAAGGGAATAGTGAAACATTGGCATGTTAATGATAAATGCAAAATGGTAAATGTATGTTGAAATGATAATGTTGCATACCTTGTCTTGGGGTAAACATTGTAATGATATTGCACTATGTGTGGGAAATACATGTGGTTAACATATGTGTGTAGTAAGGTGATTTACCACTTAATAAAAGTGAATGTGAATGTGAGTTATTGAGGCATTGTTGATTTACTCCATGTAGCACTATGATGTATTGTATGGATGTCGGGAGTACATGTTCTTAGAAAGATGTATTGACCTTGCATAATTAGAGATGGATAATGGCTTTATACTGGTAAGAGGAAATTGAAAAGGGTACTCCCTATTATATGAACATCCTGTGTTAGTGCACATGTTGAGTGTTGTGAATACCTCGTACTTGCTTTGTGTGCCCATGGGATGGTGAGATTGTGTACTGTTGATGCGTGTTTTGTGACACACCAAACCCCAGAATAAAAGAATGCCCAAAGGCAGCTCTATCCTCTCTTGAAAAATTACCTCTTATGCTAAGATTGCTAGAAAGGTCATACGGTAATTCCAATGTTCCGTTTTGGGGGATGGACAAGCTCAATGGATGATGTGATATGCTGGTTTCACAAAGGGACCCTTGGATAGTAGGTTATTTGAAGTAGGAATTAGAATTGATTTGTCGTTGAATGCTCTTATGTTTTTGGGGATTTTCGGTTTGGAATAAAACAAAAGGAAAAGGGATGAGGGTTAAGAAACTAGATTTATGCAAAATTACTCCTACGAACTTAAGAGACAAATGCTGGATAGTGAAATTTAAACCAATCTTTGCTTCGCCAAGCACAGTACTACAACTAGGCAAAGATGGTGCAATCTTCAAAGGGTTTACGAAAGATATCCTATTACACAATACCACCATCAATTCGATCAATGCATATAGGTAATAGAATTCAAGTCAAGCAATTTCAATGTTCAGACTAACCTTACACATCAAATTGAAAATCATTCAATTGAAAAAGGTATGAACTAATTCCACTGTTTCCAACACTATCAATCTTTCATTCATCTAAAATACTTGAAAACAAATTTACTCTATTGAAGAAGTCAATGAAACCATGCGGGCTCATAAAAATAACAAATGCTCAACTCTGAATCCACTTATTATTTAAACAGCAATAGTTGCAACAATTTCATAAGTCTCTCCTTGAATAAATGAAATGCGTGGGGTTTATATAGGCACCCCAATTACAAAGCAACGGCCAAGATTAAACTTGAGATCAATGGCCAAGATTAAATTTGATAAACCCTAACCCTAAAAAGCATAACCAACTCAAAGGACACATGGCGCAAGTAGAACAAGCCACTTGGAAAATGATGACACCTTGCAAATCATTCAAGCAAGTGGGAATCCAGAATGCAATTCCCTTTGGATCGCTCCCTAGCTGCAAATGCAAGAAATTTAGCTAACACAGAATCAAGTTCCTCCATTGAGATATTCGGCACAGAATCCAGTTGCACTCCGATCACGTCCAAGGTTTCCAGGCATTGAGTGAGAGTACTTTCCCATCTATCCTCCTGTTTCTGAAAGTTATCCATGAAGGTCAAAAGGGAAGACATATCATCAAGCTGATTCTCTGTAATAACCTGCACTTCCTTGAAGTAAATGTTCATCACGCTTTTCTTTAGTCCTTCTAAATCTAAGCCATTTGCATCATGATGCTCCTGTCCTGTCAATCCTTCAAGAGAAGTGAGGATTTTGAACTGAATTTTCTCAACTGCGCTCCGTATAGCAGCACATTCTTCCCTCATTCCGTCATATGTCTTCTTTTTAGCCAATAAGGAATGATACCACCTGCTGAAATCATATGAGGCTCCTTCCTCGATAACACCTTCCTGGATCAATATTTGCAAGGAAACTTCCTTTAGAACCCTTAAACGAGGTATCACTTTGTCCTGTATGTACTGGAAATCTTCCCAATTGTCCTCAACTTGACTAACTTCAGTTATAAGCAAGGCAGATCTGTCATAAGTTTGGGCGCACTTCTCTAAGAATTGCTCCATCTGTTTTGAAATATTGGTCACCCAACTCTTGGTTGCTTGACTCGTGATCCTCATAGCTTCAAGAACATCAACGGATTCGGAGTAAGAGATGACGGTGGAATAAAGGCTGCATTTTCTTGGCGCAAAGGAGCTGTTAGCTGCTGAATGAACTCCATTAGCCTTAGATTTTCCAACTCTAACCTTTCCTTTTTCTCCTCTGTTTTATCGAACTTTTCCTTGATGGCTTTGGAAGTGTCTGCCAACTCATGGAAATCCTGATCTATCGTGGTTGGCCCAATGTCCAACGTTGTAACCTCGTAATCCATAGGAGTAATCTGATCTTTTGGCTTATCAATTTTCGGGACTGCCACCTGTAAGATCCTGGATCCTGCATCATTCCTGGTAATCTGAGAATACTTCTTAGGCTTCTTTGGCGTTTTAGCTTTGCCAATTCTCTCTAGGAAATCTTGCATGCTTTCAACTGGTTGAACTTCATCCAGTGGTCTGGATTTCTTCTTCAAACTTTCGGTCAACCAATCTGGGACAGTGGATAATTCCATCCCATCTTCTAACTGAACATCATCATTAATTCCTTTTAGAGCAGAAATTACCTCATCTCCTAGCTCTTCATTGTTCTCAAGGATCTCAATATCTCCTGCACCTTCAATCATCAAAGTATCATCCCCTTCCAAACACTCAGTGAAGGTTTGTTCTTGGAGAGAATCTAACTGTTCTAACTCTTGAAACTAGATTTCTTGCTCATAGCTTGGCTCGATATCAACAATGGATACCTTTTCAATTACTCCAACTGACAAAGTACTTGAAGATGATGGATTTTCAGTCACTTTTTGTTTCTTACTCTCCAATTCTCCGCCAGCTGATTCCTTTTCCTCTGTGTGAAGGTTTTCACTCACCACCTTCCTCTTGCTAGGATGCGAAAGTTCATCAAGACTTTCGCCAATTGCTTCATCCTGGCTTTCCTTATTGCTCAATGTGGTATAAGTAAGAGAAATTCCTTCTTTCCTCAACCTGCTGATCTGACTGTCAACCCATTCCCTTGAGTATGCTAAAATATCCTTCATCAATATGTTCAAGTCGGTCAACTCAGGTTGCATCCAGTTAGGCAATAGGATAGGCTTATCCTTTTCTTGTTCAAATTGAGGATGTATGTAGTCCCCGTTGTCTTTTACTTGGTCAGGTATAGGGAACAAGTCACACCTTTTTACAAGTTCAACTGGAATTCTGGACCAAGTCTTCTTCCTGACTCCATACTCGTCCACCAAGTTAGACCAATAATCTTCAATCTGCATAACATGAAGGGACTTCTTCCCGTGAACTCTTAGGTATGGATCATAATCGGACCTTGGATTATAAGTGTTGAATTTATAAAATTGCAACTCTACCCTTGCTGTTTTGGCTGATTGTAATGCGGGGCAGACTTCTAGCATTTTCCCAATTGCAACCGGAAAATCCACTCCTTGCTTGTTCTTTTTCTCCTGAATAGAGTCTACACACGCCAATTGCCTTGCAACTTCAAGCATAACAATTTTGTCCGTTGGATACCGAGGAAGTCTGTACGGAGCATCCGAGAATCCATGAATTCTTATATAAGTAAATGTCGGAAATTGGATAAACCAAGATCCGAACTTGTCAAGCATCACCATAGCTTCTTTAGATAGCCTCCTTTGTACCGTTCCTTGAAGAACTCGCGTGATATACATAAGGAAGGCGTCATTTGTTATCTTGAAATTGTCCCTGTAATGTAACTGGAGCTGCGGGTAACAATCATATGATTTGAGCTGATCCTTTCGAATTCCAACTTCGCCTTTACAAATCAGTCCTCTGCACTTGGTGAACCGTGCCAAAATATAAACCACATAAGAACTCATGTAGAAGGTTTTGGTCTTTTCTAGATTTCTCAACTGGAAATCGATATTATCACTTATTAACTTAGCCCAATTTATTGCCTCCATTCCCAATACGATCTCCTCTACGTATGAAAACATCCATACTTCGAAGAAAGCCCCTTGAGAAGTTCCCATAACCCTGTTCAGCATATGAATCATATCACTGTATTCTATTTTAAAATCTATGCAAATTAATCTCTTTGGCAACTTGGAGCGGTGTCTTTTGGGTTCCTTGATCCAGTTAGAATTGACTATATCCATACAGGATTCCTTGGCTTGATCGAACATGGCCTGTGATTCCTGTTGAGTCCTGTTCAACATTTTTCGACGATGGGGAATACCAAATACTTCCCTGACTGAATCCTCTATGAAATACGCCAAGGTGATCCCATTGGGCGTTTTAATTGATCTCGTTTGAGGATTGTACCTTCTAGCACACTCAACCATTAACTCACTGCACTGAACGGCAGGTGGAAATCCTGCTGCTTGATGAAGTCCGGACTTAACAATATTTGTGGCAATAGGCGTAGGCATTTCGTTCTGGGTGCCAAGCATTCTTTTCCTATGTTGAATTGCATTAAACTGTTCAAAGTTTGTATCTGCCACTTTCTTCCACTTTGAGGATAACTGGGATTCTGGGTAAAATTCTTTCAGGACTTCCTTGACTTGAGCTTTCCTGACTCCACCTCCCACGTTCTTTGGAGAAGACATTATGCCTGTAAGAAGCTCGAAGTTAGAATATTTTAATAAATTTGTAAAAAGGCGATTTCTTGGCTGGAGAAATTTTAAAGAAAAATAATTTAAAATCCAGAACTTGATTAAAGGCTATGTAAAGAATAAATTCTTAATAAAAATTGATCCGCCTTTATTATCTTTAAAGAGCATTCATGGAAATTTAAATAATTTTCTGGATTTCTTAAGACTTTACTGAAGTTTTCTCCAATCCTCAATGAAAAAATCCTATTCCCTTTCAAAATCGCCAATGATAACCTTGCAGTTGCTTGAAGAAAATATGAAATGGAAGAGGAAAATCGAACTCTTATGTTCTGGAATTTAAGAAATCTGTTTGCAGCTGAAAAAGACGTTTTTCCCTTGAGAGAGGTTTTGCCTGTGAAAAAATTCGACTTTGTAAATAATAAAA
Source organism: Sequoia sempervirens (assembly GCA_007258455.2). Classification (NCBI taxonomy): domain Eukaryota; kingdom Viridiplantae; phylum Streptophyta; class Pinopsida; order Cupressales; family Cupressaceae; genus Sequoia; species Sequoia sempervirens. The sequence goes on from VDFB02271358.1 coordinate 944,948,614, forward strand.
AATGAGCTCACAAGATCATCTTTTATAATAAAACCTTTCCAAATTGATTTAGGTCGACTTCTTCTTCTCATTGGATGTTTTTGCTTTAAAAACGAAAAAGCAATCTTATCGTGATCTTTGACTTTTCAAACAAGGCGTCCCTTTTGGCTTGATAACTAAGTTTCAAAATAAAGCTTAGGTTATTTCTTTTATTATTGCCTTTAGTAAAATTCGACCCTCAACTAGATTTTTTGACTTTTCAACTGGATTTCTCTTACCAAGGCGACTTTGCCTTAGAAAATTTTCGATTTTCTCTTTGTCCAACTGGAATTTCGAACTCCCCAACTGGGTTTCCTTGTAGAAGGCGAATTTTCTCAAATAGATGAATTTTAGTTGGATTTTTCAAGATTTCTCTTTGATAAACGGATTTCCCAACTGGATTTTTCGAAGATTCAACTGGATTTTCTACTTGGCGTACCTCCTCCAGACTTAGGCGAATTTTATCATGATTTGCTTGCTTTTTATTTGATTTTTCAATGATTTTCTCTCAAAGGCGCGATTTTGTCCAGTTGATTTTTTTACCTTTGCATGCGCCTTTTTCTTGCTTTTCTCACCTTGCATGCGCTTTTCCCTGCTTTGCATGCGCTTTTCTCTGCTTTTTCGACCTCTGCTTGATTTTTGCTTGCTTTTTAGTTCCAAAAGTGGAAACTTTCGACTCCACTGCCAGTGACACCTAGCACTTTCTAAAAATAGAAACTTACTAAAAATAGAAAAAAGCAAAAAGCAACTTTCTAAAAATAGTAAATTCCAGATTGGTCCAGAAATGCCAAAAACGAAAAAAGCAAAAAAGCAAAAAAGCAGAATCCCTAAAAAATAGGAAGTGTCAGAATTGAGCGAAAGCACAGGCGATCTTCGTCTGCAGGGTCTCCTAAGCACTTCTATGACGTTTACATTCAGTTTCAGGCTCAAACTCCCAACTTGGCCAGTATGATGACATCAGACTTTGATATGGAACTCCCAGATATCATAGATCTTATGAAATTGCTACTCAAAGCTAAACCCTAAGAGCAAACCAGCGAGGGTCCCCATTTGCAATGGGGCGATGTGTGAAAAAGGTCACAACATGTACCCATCCATGGAGGATATGTTGTATTTGGGCTGTGGGATTAACCATACCATTATGTGTGCTTGTATGTTTGTTACCTGATTGAGGGCCAACCCACGTGTGGTTGAAATTCATATATATAATTAAGAATAACCAAAAGTTAGTTTCATAGAATCTCTTCTTTTGGTTCTCTAGTCCCTCAGTTCGTGATGGGGGCAGCCACAAAGTTCCTTGGGCAGAGTGTGCAACGTACGCATGTTGCGACGCAGAGTGGTCTCAGCTCAACCGATCCCAAGGAAAGTACTCACTACTTCCCCTCATGATGGATCAGGGTACTTGATCCATATGTGTTAGCCTAATCCCCACAGTTTTGTGTACAGTAGCATTGGTTTGTTATTATTGCCTGGCCGTCCGTAGGGACATTGAGCTGGCATTAGTGAGTCGACCTCGTCCACATGAGAGGTGAGACTTGTGTAGCCCCATATTTATATACTCATATATGCATTATATATTTTGTATCTACACGTGTCCTACCACAATGCCATAGATATGATGCCACACCACACTGATGTTCCGACATAGTGTTGGCAATGATGCCACGTGCTTAGACGCGTGAAGGTGCACTATGAGATTGTGTTATGATAGCCTACTTGTGTGATGAGCATAATGGGGCCTCGTACACTTGTAGAGGGACACTCATGTTTGCTCTCAACAGTGTTTGGGTCGGTTGGCATATGGGTATGTCCTAGCCATGTATACCTTTGGCCACAGTGAGTACCTGTGTGTGTCCTTTCCATGAGGTATTGCTATGCGGGGTGTGTTCTGCACGTGCCTACTTCCACGGAGCCACAGACACACTACCATGCAGTGTATGACCAGTACGTGCCTTCTCCGACTGGCGTATGGCCATGCCGCGCTGAGACGCGATGCGGGATATGGCCGAGGTGCACATTCCATGCGGATAGCCAAGGAGTGTGTGGGCCACTTGGCGAGTCCATGTCGCGTAACGACACGATGCAAGGTGTAGCTGAGGAGTACACCTCATGCCATGTGGTTGGTGTGCCCACTCCGCCACACATGAGGGGCTATTGCGATAGTCAGACGTTGTTCCCTCCTTCCTCATTTGGTGGCTAGTTTAGTCACATAGTTATGTATTGTGCCATTTCGGAGATTATGAATCTTCTTTTGGTTATTGATGACTTTTATTTTGATTTTGAGGACCGGCAAAATTTGATTTATCTTGTTTGTGATGGTTTAGCCACAAATTGTGAAATTTCTTTGCATGTAGCCCTCATCGTTACATATGATTTAGTGTTGAAATTGTGCGCATTTCTTGCTTTATTGCTGCAATTGAATCCTTATTTCATATTTATTTATGATCTTTGGTGGCTAAACTAGTTTTCTATTTGTTGTTTTCAAATGTTGGTCTTGTGTTGTAATGTGATTCTTCATCGAGAACGGGAGAGCCGGACTCAGTTGAGTGTATACGAGGAAGTAGACACAGGGAACTTTGAGGATGGGGGTATGTGAGGCTGTTATACATCTAGGACGCACTACCCACCTATGTGTGATGACTATCTCTTGGAGGCTAACCACCTAATTCAACAAGAGATAGGTCATTGTGGTCTTGTTTGGATGGTCTCACCATGTGTGTGTGGCCTAACACCATCAAACCACTGAGTGTGAGGTATGGATTATGTGAGATGGATATTGGTTCTTGGCTCATGGTTTATGTATCATGGATTAGTATGCTGCTTACCGGTGTCCAGATGGACCCTTGTGTAGCCTTGTGATGTGATTCCCAGTGATGTAAGTATGTATGTATGTATAAATGCATGTTTCATCTTGGACATGGTTTCAAATGAAAAGTTCAAAAGTTGGCTTATTGTGCTTTAGAAAGTGTAAATTGTTATATTTTGTTGAAAATAATGCCAAATATGTTCTAATTTGTGAGATTGGAAGTGTGTGGAAAACAAATATTGTTGCAAACAATGGTGTTTTGGAAAGAATTGAGTGCTTATGCATCTTCTTTACCCTATTCTTAGTGGAAAATTAAGGTATTCTTGAATGAATGTGGATGTTAAATTAAATGGTTATTTTGAGAATTGTGACACATGTGATGTGAACGAGATTAACCATGTTATTTTGTTTTATGTTGAGACCTTATAAGTAAGGCATATGTTAATATATTGATAATGATTCTTAGAAAGGTGAACATTAAATGGATGTCCTCTTTATTCTGTTTAGTGATGAATGAAGTATATTATATTTCTCATCTTCGGAATGAAGTACAATATTTTAATGTTGATTAATAGATTTTGAGTACTAATGTGTGACATGGCTGCATATTGAGTTTATATGACTTCCAAGAGTAAGTCAAATCTTAGGGAGGGAGGATGTAACACCTCTCTAAACCCAAGCTGGTAAGATAGCATTTTGATTTCGATTTGGTATTCTAACTATTAATGTTGTTATAATGAGATTAGACATTGATGATTATGGGAAAGGTTATCATGATGAGTTAATTTTCTGAATTACATCCTTAAATGTTTCTAGACCGTTATCATTGCTTACGTACGATTATGGATAGGAAAGGGATGATGTCGTAACACTTGTAACTGAGAGGCTTACGATATCATGACCCTCTTCCTGATGATTGATGTTGATTTGACTATATGATATATGTATATGCACATGTACTTTGACGTGTAATTGGAAGTGATGCAGGTACTGAGTATCGACTCTACCTAGATCCATAGGCCTTAGCGTACTCATATCCCCGATGGTGGTTACTGGAGGTAGTCACAGGCCAAATTTCCCCTACCCTAGCCCACTGTACCCTGTTAGGGCAGTGTTTCCTTGTTGATGTCTTACCGTCCAGTTACCTAACGGATGTCCGGAGCACCTCTCAGTCGTATGTCCGGCGCACCTTTCAGTTGTATGTGGTTTACCAGTATGTCTCATCGAGGTACTTTGTCTTGGTTTTCGTTAATCTTTTATGTGGTTATATATATTTAATTGGTTGTCGGTGTTTTGATGTGGTTTCTTTGACGTCTTTTCGTGATTTCATATATGGCATTTTATAGTATTTTATTGATTTGAGATTTGAATAGTTTTATTAATGAGATTTTAAATATGTTGTTTTTAAATCATTTTTATTGATCATTCAAGAGAATGATATATTTCATTTGGAAATTTTAAATGATTTTATTAATCCATTTTGTGAACTCTCATAGTCTTATTTAAATTTATTTGGGGCCTTTATGTATTTTAATGTTTGATTTATATTATTATTATTTTTATATGAAAGAAAGAATATTAGATATTAGTGATTTTAATTAATTTCTTTGCAGAGCATTAATAGCTTGCTTAATAAAATGTTTTATTTCATTTTATTGTGTGGAGGAGTTTAAGTAAAATAAAATAAAAAGGGAAGCCTTGTCTTAGATATATATTCATTTTTGTTTTGGAGAGAGTGATTCTTTTGGAAGGGAAGAAATTTTTTGTTTTGGAAGGAGAAAGAAAAACCCCATGAACTGGGCGACAGAGTTGGGGAGAAATGTGGAGTTTTTGCTGAGAAGATTTTGTGGGCATTCGTTTGTTGATTTTAGCATGCCATTTCCTGCTTGCTGTCCCAGTTTGGAACCCAACCGTGCTTTACAATTAGAGCATTCCTTCATTTTTGTTTTAGAGCAAATTGAGGTATTCTTCTATTATCCTTCCATCTTGTATGGCTGGTAATTTGGGCATTTACTCATGTTTCTTATATGGCTGGGATTTTTCTGATCTGGGTTATTTTTATTTTATGAAAATTGGAGGAACTCCTCTATTTCATTTTTGTATTGCTTGAGGATTTGAATGATGGATGTTTTAAATTCAATTTGTTGCCCTATAGTATTTTGTATGGCAAATTTTTGTTCATTTGCAGCAAATATGAAATGGGTTGTTGAACAAAATCTGATTTATGGGTTCTTTCATATTCTTCATTTAGCCCAATTTGTAAAAACGTGTTTTTCCTTGCTACTCATTATCCCCTTTTGCTAAAATGAATTTTAAGGGTGGATTTCATGTAGAAATGCCAAGATCTCAACTGGGTTTTTGGCAGATTTTAATTCTGGGCACTTTCATTTTTGCCCAAATTTGTGCCTTCTTGTTAAATGACGTTTTTATTTGCTGCTCTTTAACTGTCTGTTAAAAATGTAAAATAAAATTGGATTCCATGTAGAAATGTCGAAATATTAACTAGGTCTTTGTCCAATTTTTAATTCGGGCACTTTCATTTTCCATGTTTTTGCCCAGCCATGCATTAAATGACGCTTTTCAGTACAGCACCTTGTTTTTTGTAGAAAAAAAGTGGAATCCATCTAGTAACATCAAAATCTAAACTGGGTCAAACTTAGATTTTTAATCTTGACTCTTTGAATTTCTATGAAATTTTTATGCCATTTTTTCATTCCTTTGAGCTGCGGCTGGAATCCATGTTTTGTGCCTCCGTCACTTAGTGGTTTTAACTGTTTTAAAGATGGTTTTATGAGATGATTTGATGAGGTTAATACTGATTATATGATTGGTTTCTTCTATGAAATTAATGGTGAATGTTTGAAGGGTGTGAAATCTATTTGTTGGCATTTGTGATCAGCTGTTTAAATGATTTAGCAGCAATGTTGCTTGGCTGTTTTAAATGGTTTCTTATGATGATTTTAGTGGCTTTTCATTGTTTCATGTTTGCTATGGATTCCTCGTTTGGTTAAACGAGAAGGCCTATCCGTCTGCAAGGCGTTGAGTTATCTGTCTGCAGGGCGTTGATACGGGCATGATTGAGTCTCCTCATCTATATGAGAGGTGCACTTGGTTTCGTGTGGTGCCATCCCTTCGAGCACACATGATTGACTTTCCATCCGGTCAGCACTTTTGTACTTTATACCTCAGTAGTCATGAGTAGTACCCGGCATGTTATTGTATGAGCATTTACGTGTTGTAATATTGGCTTTAATGGGATGTATTCATGTTTGCTCCGTGTCTGATGTGAGCGTTGGCTACATGTTACCCTTGCCTTGTTTTTCTACTTGGGCTTTGTGACTACCTTCGAGCATGGTGGGGTGGCCTCTTTTGAGTCCACATGGTAGGGAGGCATTGCCACCGCCATTGGGGACCGGTGTACAGGTTATTGGAGTACCACTTGGAGTTGATCCCTCTTGTACTTGTCTTATATGTTGATGTATTTTATTTATTGGTATGCCTTTGTACTCTTATATATTCCTTTATGTATTTTGTACTCGTTTAAGAGTGAAAATGTAATCATATAGATTAATGAGAAGAAATGTGATGTTTATATTTGGTTTACGAGTTTCGATGTTGGTATCAGACTTGCTTGTATTATGATGATCATAATGGCTTTTTTCTTCAATATTTTCCATGCAAAAATCAGAGCTTTGGTTGTATATTTCCATCATGTTTTAGTCTGCAAAAGTTTCAGCGCATCGCCGCTTTCTATTTTGGTCTATGTTGTTGCTGCTGTAATTTCGGCGCATCGTAGGTCTTTGTTTGTTGTTTTGTGTCTCTGCTCAAGGGTTCCGGAACAGGAAGTTCCGAAGCAAAATTTCCGAAGCTCTCCTATTTGCTCCTGTTTGGAATTTTCTCTAGAGGGTGGATTAGTCCTCTCCTTTGGGTTGTGTTCAGCCATGCTTGGCCATGTTTGTTGTCATTATATCGTATTGGCAATTGCTTTATCTATAAGTTATTCTGTATGTTTTCCAAAAAAAAATTATCTAGTCCTCTTTTGGCTTTTACCCATCGGGGTTGCGTAGTGGGATGTTACATCAAGTGTATTCACAACCCTTGATATGACGCCAATGCAACAATTTCTTAGCAAAAAGAGCAGTTTCATATTAAGATAGCACCCCTTTTATAGTTTATATGCAGCTAGATGAAGAAAGAAGGCCTTATAAGACTAATAAAATTTGAGTTTTCAAGTAGTCTATTTGTGAATTGTGTTCAGAAGGACCCATCTCAATTTGATTTTATGATGTAAATATTCAGAGTGACTATTTACAGTGTAATCACTTAAATTTGATTTAAGTAATCAAATTAAGGTTTGATTGTTTGTTACTCATGAATAAAGGTACTTATCTAATTAATTGAGAGGCAGTTATTACTTAGTTACTCACATGAATACCTCTTCTTGTAGTAAATAGAATTTGAGGCTCGCATTGTATGTATCTTGGACTTATAATACTAGAAGATTCTTGTCTTAATGCTTTGTATCAAAAATTGTTGAGAGGATTACTACAAGTTGAATGCTAGGACGGTTGTCATGCTTCATGTTATTTCAATGTAATTGTTTGTCATTGAGTTGGATGTTCTTCAAGGTCTTCAACACACCCTAGATATTTACATTAGTCTTAGTGTATGCCTTTTCTTCACATTTTTAGAATAACATTGAAGAGGAGCTGTATCACACCTCTTCATACAATGTCTTCTATTTGTTTTCATTTTGCAATCATGCATGCATGTCGTCCAAAAATATTTTTCTATTTTACTAAAAATATGTATGTAAGCTTCAACTTCCACCATTGTATATTTTTTTGCAGTTGGTTTTTATTAAGGGTGTTGATGTTCATACCAACGTCAGTCTTGTCTTCCAGCCGATCTACCTTCACTTGAATAAATTAGATGATAGTCCTTGACTATCTAATTTATAGCGATTTAATGAAGAGGTACATATTTCTAAAGAGATGCAATTCACTTGTGGCCGACTTCATTTGTTAAGATTATGATTTGTTTATTATGGCGACTTCCTTGAAGAGACGTAATTCTCAATGCCGACTTCTTGCATTTAATTGTGACGATTTTTGGTTAGAGGCCGACATAATAATTTGAAGAGGTGCATCTCTTCAAATCAGTTGTATATATACTCATTTGGTTCGTCCTCTTATTCATTCATATTCAGTTCATATTCTATACATGCGAGTTCAGTCCAAGTGCAGAAGGCGAAGTTAATGATTCAGATTGATTATTGTTCAAGTGCGTGTTCTTCAAGGTAGTGCGATATCTCTTGAGGCTGTATCTTGTATCAGCGAAATATTGTTCTGTGTTAGCTGTGTTGCATTCTTCTTTGGAGCTCATATTCGGCCTTCAGATTGGCCTATTGTAAAAGGAGACTTTCCTTATTGAGATTCAATATATAAGTGTTATATTGTGGCTGGGTTTTTCTCCCTCAAGAGGAGGGTTTTCCCAGGGTATCTACTGTGTACTGTGTCTGATTTTTGAATTAATTTACATGGTATCAAAGCGGGTTTGAGAGGATCGTGATCAGATTTGTTCCTAAACAGCGATACTCTATTCTCTCCTTCATATTTCTCTGTCCATTTTCTACATTAGTCAAGATGGTGAACGGTTTGAAGATTGAGGATAGACTCGAGGGAGCATCAAACTTCACATCATGGAGATTTAGAATCATGCTTACCTTGCGTGAAAATGACTTGGGTGAGTTTGTGGAGTCTAGTGTTCCTGAACCTGAGGAGGAAGAAGAGAAGTTGCAGAGGGTGAAGAAAGATATTAAGGCAATGAAGATATTGGTTGATTCCGTTAAGGAATCATATTGTTCCTATCGTCTCTAAGTTGAAGACAGCAAGAGACATGTTCAAAACATTGGAAGAAATGTACGAAATCAACAATACTAGCCGTGCATTTGCACTGAAGCAACAACTACATAATGTGAAGATGGCGAAAGGAGAATCAGTGATTGCATACTTCATGAGGATTTCAGATTTGAGAGATCAGCTCTCGACAATAGGGCATATGGTTGATGACAAAGACTTGACTATGCTCGCTCTCAATGGTCTACCTTTGTCTTGGGAATCCTACATTCAAGGAATCAGTGCAAGATCAAAATTTCCCAAGTTTGATCGTCTAAGATCTGATTGCATTCAAGAAGAATCAAGGTTGGTGGCAAGAGGCATTGGTCAAAGTTCAAAGAATGAAGACATTCATGTTCTCGCCTGCTTCAAAGAAGAAAGGAAAAGATGGAAGGAAAGGGTTCTTCAAGAGGAATTGAGATAAGGGAAATGATGATGCACCTCCCTCCAAGAAGAAGAGAGACATGTCCAAGATTCAATGCTTTAGGTGTGATAAGTTTGGGCACTTTGCTAAGCATTGTCCAACTAGACCCAAGCAACAAGCCACCGTTGCAGATGTTGATGATGCTTCTCCGCAGAAGGATTCATGCGAATACTTGTTTTATTCAGCTCTATCAAGCAATGTACCTACTGACACCAACACTTGGTTGATCGACAGTGGTGCTTCTCGGCACATCATAGGATTCAAGGAGCACTTATCAAGTTTGGTGGAGAAAGAATTTTCCGAACAAGTTATTATTGGAGATGATGCTAGCTATTCCGTAAAAGGAATTGGGACCTCTACTCTTCATCTGGATTCTGGCATTACAATTCAGTTGAGAGATGTTTTGTATGTCCCAGGAATCAAGCGCAATCTTATTTCTATTTCAGCCCTAGAGGATATCAAGTTGCCTTCTCCAAAGGCAAAGTTCTTGTGTGGATGGGGAATTCCAGTTTCAAGGAAGCTCAAGTAATTGATGTTAGACATGAAAGCCTCTATAGGCTATGTACGCGTCCTCTACAAGCACTAGTTCATGATTCTTCAAGCCTATGTGATCTATGGCATCGAAGATTGGCACACCTCCACTTTCGAGCACTACCTATCATGTAAAAGATGGTCACAGGACTTCCCAAGTTCAATCAGGAGCATGAAGGAATTTGCAAGGGATGCGCTATGGGTAAGAATTCAAAAGCCCCTTTCCACAGTAGAGAAAATAGATCTAAGTGTATTTTAGACCTTATTCATTCTGATTTATGTGGACCTATGTCTGTTCCTTCTTCGAGTGGTTTCTTGTATTATGTTCTTTTCATTGATGATCACTCTAGAAAGACTTGGATTTATTTTTTGAAAACTAAAGAGTCTGAGGAAGTGTTAGAAAGATTTAAGGAGTTCAAAGCCTTGGTAGAGAATCTTTTTGGTAAAAGAATCAAAGTCCTCAGATCAGATAATGGTGGAGAATACACCTCTAGCAGCTTTAGGGATTTTTGTATTGATGCAGGGATTAAGAGGGAGTTTTGTGTACCCTATAATCCTCAACAAAATGGTGTTGCATAGAGAAAGAACAGGACAATTGTGGAAGCAGCAAAAGCCATGATTCATGACCAGGATCTGCAAACTTTCTTATGGGCAGAAGCCTCCATGACTGCAGTATATGTACAGAATAGAAGTCCTCACAAGATCTTGGAGAATATGACTCCGAAGAAGCCTTTACAGGGAAGAAGCCCGAGGTTAGTCATTTGAGGATCTTTGGATGTCCTGTCTATGTTCATGTTCCAAATGAGAAGAGAACTAAGTTGGAGCCTTCTGGCAAGAAGGGAATCTTTGTGGCTACAGTGAGACATCAAAAGCCTACAGGATATACATTCCAGGACAAAAGTTGATCAAGATCAGTAGGGATGTCACATTTGAGGAAGATGTTGCATTCAGGAGATCCAGGGGCATTCATATGGAGATCGATAATGAAGAGTTTCCTCAGGATATGGAAGTTGACAATACTCCTGAGATTCAGAGGGAGAATTCAGAACCAAAAGAAGATGTTGATCCAGTTGAGCCCTTGGAACCTACTGATGGGCCTACCGATATTGTACTTAGAAGAAAGAGACCTCTTTGGGCTAGACAAACTATGCAAGAGGCTGAGAGATTTGCAGCTCCTAGAGGTACATTTAGAGAAAGTAAAAGGCCACATAAGTTCTCCAGTTATGTTGCCTTGATGAGTCAAATTATTGAGTCTGAGCCTTCTAGTGTGGAGGAAGCTTCCAGTCAACAAGTTTGGAAAGATGCTATGTCAGAAGAGTACCAATCAATTCTCAAGAATGATGTTTGGGACATTGTTCCTAGACCCGAAGGAAAGTCTGTAGTATCTTCGAAATGGCTCTTCAAGATTAAGCATGCAGCTGATAGGAGCATAGAGAAGTACAAGGCAAGATTTGTGGCTCGTGGTTTTTCACAGAAAGAGGGAGTTGATTATGAAGAAACATTTGCTCCTGTTGCTCGCTACACTTCTGTCAGGACCATCATTGCCATTGTTGCATCTAGAGGATGGAAGATTCATCAAATGGATGTGAAGACAGCTTTTCTAAATGGTGTGATAGAGGAAGAAGTTTACATCGAGCAACCTGATGGGTTCGAGGTACATGGAAAGGAGTCTCATGTTTGCAAGCTAAAGAAGGCCTTGTATGGTCTTAAGCAAGCTCCTCGTGCATGGTACGAAAGGATTGATCATTACCTGTCATGTTTGGGCTTCTTGAAGAATGATGCTGACTCAAATCTCTACTTCAAGGTAATCAATGGTGATGCATTAATTTTGGTCTTATACGTTGATGACTTGATTCTTACTGGAGAAGATCACCTGATTCTCAAGTGTAAAAAGGAGTTGGCTTCTAAATTTGAGATGAAGGACCTTGGGCTCATGCATTACTTCCTTGTCTTAGAAGTCTGGCAGAAACCAGATGAGATGATTCTAAGTCAAGGGAAGTACACCATTGATATACTTAAGAGATTTGGCATGATGGATTGCAAATCCATGTCTACACCTATGGAGACCAACCTACATAAATTAAAGGAGGTTGCAACTAGTTCAGACTTAGTGGATCCTACATTGTACAGACAACTGATTGGGTCCTTGATGTATCTAGTTAACACTAGACCTGATATTTGTTATGCAGTGAGTGCACTTAGCCAGTTCATGTGCGAACCGAGACAGATACATCTTGTTGCAGCTAAACATATCCTGAGATACATGCGTGGCACAATTGGATATGGGTTGAGGTATTCTTCAGATGCAGACTTGGAGTTACATGGTTATACTGATTCTGATTGGGCAGGGTGTGTCACAGATCGAAAAAGCACCTCTGGTTGTTGCTTCAGTTTGGGTTCTGCTATGATATCCTGGTGCAGCAGGAAGCAATCATCTGTAGCATTGAGTACAGCAGAGGCAGAATATATTGCAACTTGTATGGCAGCTCGAGAAGCAGTGTAGCTTCGTAAGCTCCTTGCAGGATTGTTTGGACAATCAATGGAGCCTACTATCATTCATTGTGATAATCAGAGTTGCGTGAAGCTTTTTGTCAATCCTGTGTTCCATAACAGAACCCAGCATGTTGAGATTAAATACCACTATATCAGAGATATGGTATTGAGGAAAGCTATACAATTGATGTATATCAACACTAATGAGTAGACGGCAGATATTCTCACCAAGCCTCTCTCCAGAATAAAGTTTGTGTACTTTCGAGATAAGCTTGGTATAGTGGAGAATCCAACCTTAACTGAGAAAGAGACTCAGTATCAGTGATAGCCTATAATGAGTTCTTCTCAATGAGAGAAGTTCGAGGTGAAATCCCTTGTTAATGCATTTTCCTCTGAGACGGAGGAATTTGAGGTGCAAGTCCTTGTTAATGCATTTCTCTTTAAGATTTGAGGTGAAAGCCCTTGTTTCCACCCTCTGAGCAGAGTCATGGTGGATGTCATGTGTGTGACTCCATGACAGCATCACGTGAAAGAATCAGTGATGATTCTTGTACTTTTGTTTCACCCTCTAGGAGACCCATGGTGAATAGTCATGTTGAGGTGACAACATCACGTAAGTGATGAACACTTGTACACACCATAGCATGGTTGTAGCCATTATGGTTGATATCGTGTTGAGGCAATATCTAATATCACGATGAGGTGATATTCTTCTTCTCACATTTGGTTGTAGCCAATGTGATAGACATCACATTGAGGTGATATGTCTTGTGCAGCTGGAAGTACTCTCCCTAGCTGAGAGGGAGTGTTGATGTTCATACCAGCGTCGGTCTTGTCTTCCAGCCAATCTACCTTCACTTGAATAAATTAGATGATAGTCCTTGATTATCTAATTTATAGCGATTTAATGAAGAGGCTCGTATTTCTAAAGAGATGCAATTCACTTGTGGCCGACTTCATTTGTTAAGATTATGATTTGTTTATTATGGCCGACTTCCTTGAAGAGACGTAATTCTCAATGCCGACTTCTTGCATTTAATTGTGACGATTTTTGGTTAGAGGCTGACATAATAATTTGAAGAGGTGCATCTCTTCAAATCAGTTGTATATATACTCATTTGGTTCGTCCTCTTATTCATTCATATTCAGTTCATATTCTATACATGCGAGTTCAGTCCAAGTGCAGAAGGCGAAGTTATTGATTCAGATTGATTATTGTTCAAGTGCGTGTTCTTCAAGGTAGTGCGATATCTCTTGAGGCTGTATCTTGTATCAGCAAAATATTGTTCTGTGTTAGCTGTGTTGCATTCTTCTTTGGAGCTCATATTCGGCCTTCAGATTGGCCTATTGTAAAAGGAGACTTTCCTTATTGAGATTCAATATACAAGTGTTATATTGTGGCTGGGTTTTTCTCCCTCAAGAGGAGGGTTTTCCCAGGGTATCTGCTGTGTACTGTGTCTGATTTTTGAATTAATTTTCTGTGCACTTAATCTGATCACAAAATTTACAAAGGGAAGTGTCGCCTCTTAATAGATGAGTGAATATGGTCCTGTACACTGCCCCTAACAAATTTGTCCTCAACAAATTTTAGGAAAATAACAATAGGCATAATATAAATTGTGGAGTAAAAGGGAACTAAAGAAATGGGAGATTTAGATTTTCAGTCAGAAGTAAAAATTAATAGTATAATGAATTCTCATTTGCACTTAAATGGAGAGCCAAATAACTCTCCAAGTGAAACAGAAACACATTAAGAAAATAAAAGAACCAAAATCTAACTGAAAAATATTATTATTGGCGAGGTTCAATTTACTCTCAAACTTGATTATGAAGTGGAAATCCGGGAGTATAAAATTGAATAATATGTAAGGTAAATGAAAACAATTCCCCTCATGGGCTCCCCCAAGGAGGTCTAATATGTCATATTGGCATCCAAACTTGATTCTGACCTTAAAAACAACCTTCTATGCTTTCATTCAAAATGACAAACCATGAGGTAGATTTTCACAGTAGGCCTTCTGATGTAAGGGGCAAAGAAAGTTAAAAGGACTAAGGTAATATTTTGCTTATGCACTATATCCATATGATAGTGGGCATATTCTAAGACTTTATCAGCAGAACAAGAAACATAAACCAATTGTGAGTCTAATATTTTTCTTGTGCACCATGTCCATATAAATTTGCATATTCTAAGTTTTACCAGCAGAACAAGAAACATAAACCAATTGTGAGTCTAATATTTTGCTTGTGCACTATGTCCATATAAATTTGCATATTCTAAGATTTTAACAGGTGTAAAAGATAGACTAAACTAATTATTCCATGTAATCTGGAGATAACTTGTTCATCTCAACTTTGTTATCAACCTACAAATCACATCATGTGACTAGCTCACCATTGGTTTATCATAGAATGGAAAACCTTGCATTTTCTGAAGTGCATTGGAAGCAGCTGAGACTTCGTCAAAAACAACCCAAGCCTGGCCCCGGTGCTTCAAGGTCTTGAAAGCAATAACATCTACAATCTTCCCAAACTGAGCAAATACCGCCTTAAGTGATTTTTTGAGCTCTGATTGACAATGCAATTACAATTATTTAGATAAATATAAAGATGTTTTGAACTCTGATCACAGAACCAGTTTCACTTAAAAAGAATTGTCAACATTAGATCCATAAATCATACCATAAAGTACAATATAAATATATGTACGTGCAAATTTAATATATACCTAGATTTATTTTTAAGTGGCAAAAGTGCACACAAAGGAGCAAGTGAAGGAGCAAAAGAAGGCAAAGAATGCTGCAGGAATTAGGGCAGAACTGGGAAGCGACTTCAAGCAGATCAGTTGATGAGGTGATTGTATTGACAAGGATGATTTAGAATATTGTGATAGTGAGGAGGAATTAGAATAAGGCAAATTTGCAAGCTGGCATGGAAGCAGTGGATGAGTCAAGCGCAGGTCTTGGTGCAGCAGTAAAAAATGGCAGTGGAAGGATTGATCCCCTTGGCCTTTTCTCTGAAAAGAATAAAAAAAAAGAGGTAAAGGTCTGATAATTCTTGTTCCGCTTTGTGCAAAGGGTTTATGAATGGGATGGCAAAGACATCTGCAAATGCTCCTGGGAGTGTTAAAGTTGGTGACAAAAGGAATGCTTTCACGGTAGTTGATAGTATTTTAAAGAAATGCAAGAATGCCTCGAAACCGTTCCACTCTTATAATGAATTTTGCCAGAAACAAATTGAGACTGCTAAGGTTGCAAATCCTCCCACAAAAGTGGTTGTGTCTCTCCAGTTTCGGACTCACACAAGACAGTCAAAAAGGATAGGGAAAGGACTGATAATGCTCCTATACAGGATTGCCTAAGAAGAGGCTCCTCTTTCTCCTGCTACAGCTCTAAAGCATTTGGATGAAGGAAATGGTTTGCTGGAGCACTCTCTTCAGGCTATAGAACTTCTTTAGAAGTGGAAGATCAACTTTCATATACAGAGATTTTCACTATTTCATAGATTGAGAACAAGATATCCAAAGCAAACTATGAGCCTTTAGGTAAGCCAAACTTGCAGCTCAACCAGCTGCTATACCTTGAGACTATCTTCAGGCTTATTTTCTACATCCATAGACTATGGTCCATGGGGGCCTCAACTTCTAGTGATGAGAGATATCCATTTTTAGCACTTTGCTACTCTAGGAGGATAGCTTCATTTGCCCCCGCTACTTCTCTGATCCCTACTAGACGCCAGCACTATTGGTACTTGGCAACCAAGTTGCTTCTTCTTTCCATTGGCATTGTTATTGATAGGCTAGCCTTTTTTCATGTACTTCCTGGATGTACCCCTAACTCCTTCCCATGAAAGGAATCATCACAAGAATTGCCATAGAGGACATCTACAAATAGTATATCTAGACCACTTGGGTCTCCCCCTGTGAGCCACTTGGCCCTAAACTAGCTTTCGATGTAGAGCATTTCTTCCAAATGGTGGATGGTTTTATTCAATACCTTTGTTGTCTCCAGCATCACTGGTTCCATGGCTCAAGGCTTGGCCAGCTGAGAATATGCTCTCACCAATTGTAGGTTGAAAGTAATCATCACATCCTCCATCAAGATAGAACCTGTCGTCTTTGCTCCCTTGAGGAGGTGGAGACCAAGGAACACTTCATTTTCAAATGCCCCATTTACAATGAGATCCAAGGAAGATTTCACTGTCTCTATAAGGACTTAAGAACAATCTATCTAATTTCTTCAAATATTCAAACCAGCAATGCTTGGCTCTTTTCTTTGTGAGGCCTTCACCCTCCAATGCAAATCCCTATGAGGGGGAGTCTAGAGGCTCTAGAGCCCCCCCTTTTTTCCAACCAAAAAAAGCGACAAGCAACACAAAATGGCCTTTGAAGACCAAACTAAGACAACTCACCTCTTGGCCCCAAGCAGCAGGAACGTCCAAACTAAGACAATTCGACCCTTGGGGTGGGCTACTTAGCATGGGAGAGCCCGTAAACTGCATCTCCCTAACTTGCTTCCTTCAACCTTACATTTGATTGATCATAGGATAAAAACATACATAAATATATATATATAAACTAATCATTTTAAAAGAATATAATCTAAGTATTAATCTACTACAGCAGATGTAATAATTATTAATTCTGCCCTTGAATGCAGATGATTAACTTTGATCTGCTTTCTACAGTCTGTAGATATCGGCCTCAAAATAAATGTCTTCTGAAGATGATTCGCTGATTTGATTTGTTTCTAATATTCAATAGATATTGCACAAATAGGTTAAATCAATGAATAATTACTAATAAGGATTAATAATTGCTTCAAGCATCATTATTGCCTAATCGTAAAATATATATATTTATATGAATTTATACTAACTTACTTCCCTTATCATTGATTTATTATGTGTCTTCATATATATCTCTCATTGAACTATCTTCTTCACACATGCTTCTTGATATCTGCTCTAATTTCAATTGATATTCTATTTCTTCCAATCTGCTATTGTATTTCAGATTTCTAATTCATTTCCATTCTATCCTTCCTTCCTCTTTCTTTATTCCTTAAATGCCATTTATATCTTCACCTTTAGATGAGGAGACACATCTCTTTGCAAGGTTGTATCCTTTTGAAAGGACACAACTCCTTTGTAAACTAATCGCTGCCTAAACTGAGCACTCATTTTTATCTTTTATTATCTGTGGGTTCGCTGCATTTTCTCCACCTTAATCGCTGCCTCCTCATAATAAAAGTCGCTGCTTTTCATTTATGCTTAGGCGATTAAGATTAGTCATATATTCATTTCTTTTGGTCTTAGTTGAAGTCAGCAATAAATACATATTAGGTATTAATTTGTTATTTGTTTTTAATATCAAAGGTAGTCGGCCAGCATATATAGTCGGCCCTGGAAACTTTGTTTATTATTTTATTTATTGTTTATTATATTTTATTTATTTATTGCTGGGTTTAATGTTGCAGTCTTACAGGGGCATGACAAAGAGCTTGTTAAGATCTTTCAATCTTGCATAGATAATGTTTTTCAGCATCACTGAGACTCAAGTTTGAGTTTATAATTGGTTTCAATGACATTTTTCAAACAATAAAGATATATTTTTGCTGCAGTCCCATGAACAAGAATCATTCAAGCAATACACATTTGTTGCCATTCAATTATTGTATAATAAAAAGGAAATGGTTGAATAAGTGGGTTATGCTGAAACACAAATAAATTTCTAGATTGTTCTTTATAGTAGACAATCTTTTACCTGCTTTGTATTGATTAGCCACTAATTTGTCTCCGAAAAAAGTTTCACCAAAATTGAACTTACAAGGAAATGAAAATTGGTACCAGAAATGCCAAATTTCTAAGAAAGCCCAGAAACTAAGTGGTGTACAAAACATCCACACAAAAATATATATATATATATATATAGCATGCATTTTTTTAGCATAAAAGGTCCAAAGAATTAAAACATAAATAGTATAAGATTTTCAAAATTAGAAAAAATTAAAAAATAATAATTTGTACAATGTAAGTTAAGACTAATGTTCCACGAGGATGTTTCCATCTTGAAAATTTAACTACTTCCAAGGCTAACAACAAACAATGAATGCTAGAAGCACCCCTGAGGCGATGGTGACACAACGTTTGAGAGGTGGTGGCAAGGTAAAAAAGTACCACTAGTGGTGGTTGTCATTGAAAGTGTCATTAAGGCCATTGAAATCAGTAGAAATGTTGCTTAGGCAGTGACTTGTGGTTCTTGGTTGGCCAAAGGGTGACAATGCCAAATTTTTAAAAAAAACACTACTATTGACGATGGCGATGGTAGTGGCAAAGAAAACTCCCACCCAAAATGAAGCCCTTGCGAGCAATACCCACTGGTTAAGTTGTTGAACCAAATAAAAACTACCAATTTAAAAAAAAAAACCACCATGCACTTAAAAAGCTATCGTAGAAAAAAAAAGAAAAAAACTGCCAAAAAAATATCTACACCACCAAAAATTGCAAACAACTTGCACAATGGTGTTGTATTCCATACGGCTGGCTCTGTATGGTTGTATGGGTTTTTTGCACAAAAATCAAGACCCCAAAAGAAAATGCCTCAATTTTTCAAACTCCAAGTTTGACATTTGAACAAGCAATCTTAGGGTTTTGTCACCTTCTGGATGCAAAACTAAGGTCTATTTTGCTCTAGGAAGCTTCTTGTAAAAGTTAGTAGCAAAAACCCTCGGAAAACAAGGGGTTTGCTAACCTAAAGCTCTAATACCACGTTGGAATAATGGAGAAACACAACAGTACAACAATCTATCAACAAAGCCAAAAACCCTTTCTACTCTAGAGATAGTTGCAATGAAAAATTGCTATATTGCCACTAAACCAAAAAATTATAGTATGATATAATACAACGAAATGACCTCTATAAGGGTAAGGATAAAACCCTAAGACATACTAAGATCATGCCATGTGTATAAATCCTATGAAATGAGACAAAAAGCAAAAAAGACCTAACCTTAATAGACAAGTTGTTAATAGGTCCTTGAGTCTAACTAGCTGGATAAAGTACCTCGTTCACACCAACAAGTAGAACTTGAAGAGCTCTCCTCAAAGCTAACACTCTCAATAAACAACTCATATGTGGTAAGGTGGAGAAGCTGATATCTCCTCAAGGCAAGCAGATAGAAGAAGGAAAATGGAAAGAAGAAAGGACCCAATAAACTTTGTAAAGTTTTCATGCAGGACTAGTAGTCAAGATAGGAGGTTAGACAACAGGAAGATGTCCAAATGTCCACAAAAACCCCGCATCTCCACAAAAACAGAAGAAAATGACCAAAACAATCCCAAACTTAGAACTTTCATATATCTCCTCAAAGCAAGCAGATAGAAGAAGGAAAATGGAAGGAAGAAAGGACCCAATAAACTTTGTGAAGTTTTCATGCAGGACTAGTAGTCAAGATAGGAGGTCAGACAAGAGGAAGATGTCCAATGTCCACCAAAACCCCGCATCTCCACAAAAACAGCAGAAAATGACCAAAACAATCCCAAACTTAAACTTTCATGGATATTTGCAATCCTCAGCATATGATACGAACATGGGGGAAGAAAAGATGCAATAATTAGGAAACTTTGACCAAGGGAAACCCACTTAAATATTTCTCAAGTTGGTTATATGGAATGGGCAAAATGAGGCCTAATGCACAAGGGGGCTAGGACTCTAGCAAAAATTTTCATTGTCAAGTTGAGTCCCAACAAATACGATCTTCATAAAAATAGAGAAATTTTTTATTTTGATATTTCATATCAAATATAGTGCGTGGAGATTAAAAATACACATGGGATATTAAAAAGCTTCAATTGTAAAAAAGAGTATGGCTTTCTTATAAAAACTATTTTACTTTTTCCCAAGAGGGTTTATATTAAGAAAAACAAAAGGCTGGTCCTAAAATAGTAGGTGATACTGTCATCGAGCATAACCTACTAGTTTAGAGCAACCCAAAGGTTTTAATCTAAACACTCATTAAGGCATAAATTAAAAGAAAATCCTAACTAGTGCTTAGAATTTTAACTCTAAAATAAATGAAAATTTATTCAAAGTAAAACTTAAATGAAAAATTAAAATGTCCTAGCCTCAATCCTAAGCTAAAATTTCCCATTCTTCCTGTTCTTTTAGCTTTCTGTCTCTAAGTGTACTATAAGCCAGGAAAAGGTATACATTAAAAAATATCTGAACAACTTTTTGGAAAACTCAGGAAATAGCACACTAAATGTGACAAGTCATGATTACTTAGGCTTAATTGCGAATTTTTGGAGTGGAATGCTACTACGTTCCAAAAAAAAATTGTTATACCAAAACAACACATCAAACCAAAAACCTTAAGTTATAAAATATAGGCTGAAATTTTGATATAATCTTTAAATCTGTTTGGTTTTTTTTTGGCTGAAAAACAGCATATCATACTTGAATAGCAAAGAAAACAT
This sequence comes from Sequoia sempervirens, assembly GCA_007258455.2. Lineage (NCBI taxonomy): Eukaryota > Viridiplantae > Streptophyta > Pinopsida > Cupressales > Cupressaceae > Sequoia > Sequoia sempervirens. Next base: position 944,969,258 of record VDFB02271358.1, read on the forward strand.
CACCAAAATCTTAGAAAACCATTAAACTCTACTGTACTTCAACTAACATTTTTAAACAGCATACAGCACAAAATAAACTTTTCTCATTTCTGAGAAGGTGTGTGTGTAAAACAAAGATCTAGTACAAGGGTAAAACCGAAATCTCCACTTGGACACCAAACCTTAGCAAATCTATCCCTAATTTAAAGTAATTAATTGATTAATCATCAATCTAAGAAATTTCATAAACAAGTCCAATGGGCCATGGTCTCATGGTGTGGCTTAGTAACTGCCATGATGAGGACCTAGGTTACAACCCCTGGTGATGGCATCATGTATGGGCAGGCCAGTGGACAAATTTGAGCGCAAGTCCTATGTGAATACAATGAAGTAGAACCCCTCCAACACAACTTCTAAGCCATAGGGATTCGTAAGCTTGATGATGGTGCTTGCTGATTTCTCTCTAAGATAGTGATTCTCCCAGGGCATTTAAGTGATGACGCCAGTTAGAGGAAGTTTCTCAAATCGCCCACAAAAAAACAAATGTTCAAACGATAAATATGCATCCCACTATGTAGCCTCTACAATTTAATGAAAACTCAAATTGCTTCCTTGCATCACTCCCTAACATACTTCATAGCATACATGGAAGACTCGCCAAGTACTCACAGGAAATTCATGTTGGCCAAGTTTTGCAAATAGTTTCTCACAACTTGCTGAAAAAGATGGAAAAAATGCACCTATAGCACTAAAAAAATCAACCTGTGAATGCCCTTTTGTTTTTCCAAACTTCCCAAATTCCCAAAATGCCCTTGTGACATTTTTACAGACGTTTATGGAGATCTAAAGACATTTTTTATGGACAATTTACAGACATTTTCAGATTTGTGATTTACAACTTATAATGGCAACCCTACATATAATGCAGATCAAAACCCTACCCATTTTGCATAACTTTATGTTTTTTAAGGAATTTACATATTTTTTTAAGTTGTCAAGTTTTTGCCAAGTCAAGTCCAAGTATGTGGACTATGCTTGACAGGGCTGCAGGTATATATGTATTCACCAGCCTGACCTGTCTTGCAAATTCCAGCAATATGGAGACTACTCTGCATGACATCTACACTGCTGTGTTATCCATTTCACCGTGAAATAGTCATAAGAATCATAACATGCCATCAACCTCAGTTGTTTTTTTTTGACAATGTTTTACTTGTCTCTTATCTAGCTCAAATATGACTTCTGCAATGTCTCCACCTCAGTGTTCATTCTGATCTGCCTATATAACCTCCATTCAGGAAGTGGGCTATTATACGATGCAAAATTTCTGGTTCCAGATGTTTAACAGTGGAAGAGTTTTGAAACCTCAAATCTGCAGTCAGTAACTGGAAAACTATTGTTTACAAACTAGAAAACACTCTGATTATTCAGTTGTGAACTATGTTTAAATATTTTTTTCATTAATAATTATAGGCAAGAGTTTTACAACGGCCTTTGTATCAGGGTTACATGGGGACATCTCCCCTCCCTTTTCTGTGCATTTCCATCATCCGAGCATTTCTGATACTCAGGGACAACAATAAGTGTCCCCTGGCTATCTCCCGCCTTCCAAAATTTGGGGGATGTGTCCCCAAAATGCACCTTAACCATGCTAAGGAATCACTAGACATCCTCCTTTTTTCATTTAAAGAAGATAAAATTCAAAAAATATATATATTTAAATATTTTTGCCAGCCTGTAATAAAATCTTTGCGGCATTACTGACCACAACATATTTTTAAATTTTTTAAATCATCAACACAATTAGCTTTTTATTCAATTTATGAAAAAATAAAAATATTGATGTCCCCTTCTTCCAAACTGACGGTTTTCTTCTCATTGTGTGAGACTGTAACAAATGTGGCTGTAGAACCAATACATGCAAAAACGTTGCAGGTAAAGAAATATATATATATATATACATAGACTGAAATTATCTATCTATGGCACATGATTCTAGTAGACTGCATCAAGAATATAATTTTCCAAAATCCTGCAGTCTCTCCTCATATTTGTGACCTTCCAACTTCTTAAAAAACACTCAAAAAAATGAATCTTAAATATATCAAAAAAATGTACTCCCAGATAGCTATCCGAGAAGCATATCCCACCGTCCAAAAAAATTGATTTGGACGTTGGACAAGAATTGGATATTAGTGTAAACCTATAAATTTAAGTCCTCCTATGAAGTGTTTGTGGGTGATAATTGTTTGCTATGATTCTAAGACTTTTGTACATTTTTTTTAATGTATTTGTTATTGGACTTGATCATTCCAATAATTTTGTACTTAAGTATTATTTAGGAAATATAAAATTAGAAGGTTATAACAAGTCATTAATTACCTATGAGTCTATTGTTGATGTAAGTAGCGGCGGGAGATTTCTTTCTCCTATAAATTTGCAATATATATATTAAATAATTCAATGAGGTGATATATGTTGAACTAAAACTAACATCTAAAAATAACATCTATGAAAAGGTGATATATGTTGAAAGATGTTTTGACTAGGTTATGTGTTACAAACACCCTCTAAGCTATTTTATATTACATCCTCATTAGATTCAAACTTGCCTCAAAACTTTGTTTGCATGTTTATGTGAAATGAAATATACTTTATTTAAGGGCAATTGTGTACTTGTTTCCATTTGATTTTTTAGGGGAAGAGGATGTGACCTGTAGTAAAGGACACCTAGATCCTTTTACTCAAATGCAAAATTGGCTTTGCACAAAGGAGTGGGATCTTGATATTCACAACACTCCCATAATTCATCATGATGAAGGATGCAACATTTTTTTTATCATTTTGAATTTCAACAATGGTAATCAAGAGTTTGTATTCATTTGCCCAAGATCTTTGTGGCAATGAAATGAGAGAAAACTTGTCTTAAATAACAAGTATTGCCAATTTCCAACTCTTGATTTTGTTGTTGAGAGTTATTGGAAAATAGTAGTACATGAGCCACAAAAATATTGAACAATAAATTGTCCTCATACCTTTAAAGATGGTATTAACCATAGTCACAGAAATCTGGAAAAAAACCTGATTAATCGCGATTTTTAAAAAATCGGCTACATTAACGTTTTTTCCCAAAAAATCTGCAAAAAAACCTTGAAAAAAGTCAACAACTTTTTGGGCATTTAAATCTGGTTTTAATTGGGTTTAAATCTGCAAAAAAACGTGACATTACTTCTCACCAACCCGTCAGTCATTTCCTGCGAAAAATACAACCCTAAAATCCGCGTGAAAAGGCTATAAATTGCCAATTTTTCTTTCTCAAACCACAGAAGAAAGCCATTGGAAGCAGCGGCGGACATCTGAGGGCTAGTTTTCCAGTTTGAGCGGTGGTTTCCAGATTGAGCGCGATTTCCAGTTGCAGCATTTCCAGTTTGCGATTTCAAGGTAAGCATTGGCATCGTTCCCCTTCCGCATTTGTCTTCGAAAAATAATTTTCCAGTATTTCTTTTCGATTTCTTTTATCATTTCCATGTTTGATTTAGAAAAAAAAATCAACTATATTGTTTTGTAAAATTATTTTTTATTATTTTATTAAATACTTTGATATATATATTATATAGCTAAGTTACCGGATTCGCCCCTGGGAAGCCCAGGTTCGATACGGGTTCGGTTCGGGTTCGAAATTCGGGTCCGGTTCGATCAAATTCGCTGTGGGTTCAAAAAATTGACTGTGGGTTCGACCAGGGTTCGAAACCCTGACTGTGGGTTCGGCCAGGGTTCGTTTTTTTCGAACCCGGTTCAAACCCAGGTAGAATTTGTGCCCAGGCAGACTTTTTCAACGTGTTTTTGCAATTTTTAATTAATTTTTTGACCTTTTGTTGACTTTTAAAGACTATTTTATTCCCTCTAACCTTAATATTTGCCTCTAACACATGAAATAGATATGTGTTGTCTTTGTGTCTGCTGTGTTGAGATAAATTTCAATTGAATACCACTAATATTTCATTTTTATAGCTGTGTGAATTGTGGTTAGACCAAAGTAAATCAATTTCTTGCATTTATTTAGTTCATAAGTATTTTGACATTTTGTCAAACATTTGTCAAAAATACAAAAAAATCAGTTAGGGATATTTTACTGGTATCTAAGCTAGTTTTCCTACTAGCCTGTTGGGTCACTAACAGATTGATGTAGAAATACACTCCATATGCATCCAAGTGATAGAATAAACAAGTGCTATCAGATAGAACTCAAAAGGCCACAATTTCAATGTTTGGAAAATACAGAAGGATTTTCATTTGCAGATTTGGAAGTAGAAGAAATTATGGCAAACAAAGATAAAAGAAATTCACATGAGGACATTAATATAGAGCAGCAACTAAATGCACTTATACAGGGACAGCAGCAGTTGACCAAGTTATTGACACAAATGTTGAAAATATGAACAGTGATGCAATTAACTCTGCAAACAACAACAATAATAATAATACCAGAACAATAATAGGATCAGTAACTAGACCCCTGATGCCTAAATTTTGGATAGAGCAGAAGACCTAGATGGTCAGAGGGACAGAAGAATGTAGGACAAAGCTATTTGGACTACCTAAATGAGTATAGATCTCTTAGGAATAATCTCATGAAACAATGTCTCTTACCAATTTTTGCCAATTGAAGCTAAGAAACAGACCCAAGAAAGAGAGAGGAACCCACAGCTAGGACTTACAATGAAGGTTAGGAAAGTTGTGCAGACCTACTTTTGACAGCTCAAACAAATGCAAAACATGTTCTTAGATCCAAAATTTGGACACATACTTCTCAAATCCTATGTTTGAAGAGGAAGCAATAAAATATGCCAAATGAATCTATATCATGACATTTGAGTATAAAGTGGTGGTGTATTTTTGCTATGTTATTTGACTATTAGTATGGTGGCGTATTCTAAACTTAATTACTGCTGCAAATATGTATATATTTCTGATTTTTATATGTTTTTGTATTACCGAACCCAAAATGAACCCAACCCCAAAAAAAAAAAAATTTACCGAACCGGGTTCTCGAACCCGAACCCGAACCCAAAACCGAACCGGTAACTTAGTTATATAGTATTATTATTATGTATGCCAAAAAACAATTATTTTATATTTATTTTGTATTTTATTTTGTAAAATAATTTATTCTATTTAATTATTTTATTTACAAAATTCTGTAAATTCTTTTATAAAATATAAAACAAATATTTTACATTTATTTTGTATTTTATTTACTATTTTCTTTTTCTGTATTTATTTTATGCCAAAGAAAACAAATATTTTGTATTTTGTAAAATGTAAATTACTAAATAGTAATACAATTTCTTTTTTATTTACTATATTTATTTTTTTAATAATTTACTGTATTTTTATTATTTTTTATTTACTGTATAAAAACTATAAATATATACTTTTTTGAGACTGGGAATGGTTAGCACCATATAAACTGCAGGCGCCTAGTAAACTTTTTAACGTGACCACTATAAATATATACTTCAATAAATATTTTATTTTTCATTTATTTACTGTATTTTTATTTTTTTTATTTACTGTATAAGAACAAAATTCTGTATTTATTATTTTTTATTTAGTGTATTTATTTTATGCCAAAACATAAATATTTTGTATTTATTTTATATTTTTTTATTTTATAAAATGTAAATTACTAAATAGTAAATAGTAATATAGATTTTTTTTTATTTACTGTATTTATTTACTGTATTTTTATTATTTTTTATTTACTATATAAAAACAAAATTTTGTATTCATTTTTTTTTATTTACTATAAATATTTTGTAGAAATAAATACCAAATACATAAAATAAAAATTACAAAATATTTATTTCAGTATTTATTTATTTACAAAATGAAAAAAAAAATATTGTTGTGAAAAATTTATATAAAATTCTGTATAAAAAAAAAATACAAATACAGTAGCAATTATTTAATATTGAAATACATTTTACCATATTTTGAAATTTTGAATTCAAAATTGCTTCAGCCGTGTTTTGTATAAAAAAAACATACATTCAAACAACATATCCTCTAATGCAGAATACACCATAATGCCACATGTAAAAGACTTTGCGTGGACACATTGCAAGGCAATTCCAGGTTCAACGAAGGTTAAATGCAATTGGTGTTTGCATGACATCAACAGTGGCATTTATCGCTTCAAATGGCATTTGGCAAAGGAGCCAGGAAATAACACAATTCTTTGTACAGAATGCCCTGCAGAAGTCACCTATCAAGCAAAACAAGCTCTTGAAGGGATTTTTGAGAGTAAGGCTAAAAAAGCAAGAACTGGGAATGAAATTGACTCCAGTTCTACAGAAGTTAGGAGGAATTGCTTGGATGGGGAAGATGGTGCACATGTGTTTTCCAAGGAATCTGGGTCGACACCTTCTTCTACAGCACGTGGTCCAAACACAGGTGGAGGAAACATAAATTCTTTCTTCCCACCCCGTACTACACCAGGATCACAAACCACTTTGGAGAGTACAGGATGGAAGAAGACTGTCCATGAACAAGCAAAGAAGGCAATAGCGAATTTTTGGTACTACTCTCGCTTGCCATTCCATGTTGCCAAGTCTCCATACTGGAAAGGTTTGGTGGATGTTATTGTATCAGCAGGTCCTGGATTCAAAGCCCCATCTTCTGAGTCATTGAGGCTTCCTTTGCTTAATGATGTAGTACAGGATGTTAATGATGTTGTTGTTGAACATCAACTAATTTGGGCAAAGACTGGTTACAACATAATGTCAGATGGGTGGACAGATAGGAGGAATCGAACACTCATCAACTTCCTCGTGTCTTGTGAAATTGGCACAATTTTTTTGAAATGTGTTGATGCATCACACACAATCAAATCTGCAAGTGCATTGTTCGAGATGTATGACTCAATGGTCAAAGAAATAGGGCCACAAAATGTGGTTCAATTAATTATAGATAATGCTGCCGCTTGTGTTGTTGCTGGGAGACTTCTAACAGACAAATACCCCTCCATCTTTTTTACTCCATGTGCAGCGCATTCTGTAATGTCCCCATTTTGGCCATACGCTCTTCTTTGACTAATAGCCTATTTCCGGAAATCCGTAGGTTGATCAAAAGTGAAATTAGGGTTTCCTTGCTTGGAGGTTTGTGGCATTTCTAGGTATTTACTATTTTTAGTAAATACTAATTTTGGCAGTGGTTCAGTTGGTTTGCTTTCATTAATTGCTTTCTGTTGGTTTTGAGGTAAACTTACTATTTTTGGCAATGGCTATTTTTAGTAAATCTAATTTTGGCAGTGGCATCATCGCAGTTCAACTCAAGTCATCTTGTTATCCATCAGGGTTTGGCTTTGGGTTTGGTTTTCTCCTTGGACTGAGTTTCAGACTTAGTCAATTTTCATGTCTTGAAGTTGTACCCCACGCCTAGGCTTGATGACTTCAAGTTGTTTTAAAGAAGGGACATAAAGGGGTCAAGTGAGCATTTAATTATTTAATAAATGCTTTATTGTTGCAATATGAAATGGATGCCTAAAGGGGAAGTTGAATGATATTTTATTATTTCAAAAGTAAAAGGCAAAAAGGTGGCGTCCTTTTTGGAAGTTGAAGTGATTCAACTTCTTGGAATTTGAAGAGTTCTTGTTGCTTCATTTGCCAACAAAAGCTTATATATTGCTGCTGTTTGAAGAGCTGATTATCTATGAATTTATGCTAATGTTATGCTGTCGAAATGACAACTTGGTTTTTACTTCGAGGGATGCTTACCTCCTAGTTTCAATCCAATTTCGTGTTTGAAATACAACACCTAGTTGGTTTTCATTGCTGCTTCTCATCCAGACTAGCAGATTGAGCTCAACAGTTGAAGTTTTTAATGATATTTCCAGTTTTGAAGTTGCTGATGCAGTCACAGCTGAAAGTGGTTTTTGCATACAACTTTTTGTGTGAATTTAATTTGCTTGTGGGTACTTTTCCAATCCATTCCTACACCCAAGGCGACCATCTTTGGAGAGTTTCAGATTTTAATTTTGAGTTGTTGATTTTTACTTGTCAAAATCGCCCCTCATGAAGGCCGTACCATTCTTGCTGCATTGGGATTCGTGTAAGAATTAAATTACGAGTTTTTGTTGCTGTTTCTTCATCTAATGTTGGGCGCCTATCTTCCAGCAGCTCATTGGTTTTCGTTTCACACAAAACGGAGGTATTTTGAGTGAGTTGTGAATATTTCTTTGAATTTCACAGTTGCTGATCAGAATTTCCAGAATTGTTATTTTACATCAGACTTGTTTAAGTTTGAATCTTCAGTCCTTTCTTCATCATTTATTGTTGATGTCTAACATGGAATCATCCAGTATCATGGTACATTGAATCTATTGTAATTTTCATGTAATTTGCAGCTCTTTTTCCATATTGTAAGACTGTAAACAGTAGTACTGTTCCAGTCCTTTATTGCTGCAATTCTTTCTTTAATTTCACATTAGTACCCCTGGATGGTTTACCGCCAGTGTGGATAATTGGATTTGTATTACTCTTGTACCCACTCTCAAGTGGTGAATCCCCACAACTCTGTGGATGCCCGCCGCAGCGGACGAATTGTTTTAATTGTAATCTTTTCCCCCCACTGTTTGGTGGTAGTGTGGAAATGCTCTTCATGGCTGGTTATCCGCCTATTCATTTCTAGTTTCAATTCAACACTCCGTCATATGTTAGCACCTCGCCCTCAGTGGGATCTTGAGTGCACATTCTTGACGTTGAGTAGTTTCTTTCAAGTATTTTTCATTTAGCTCCTCCACCATATGACAACACCTATTCCTCATTGGGATTGAGTGTGCATTCTTGGTGTGAGTTCTTTTCAAGTTTGGTTTTCTATTTGGAGCTAACGCTAATCAAGTTGGTTAAGTGTTGGTTATGTAGTGTTACTTCATCGAAAAAATTGGTTAGCATATTTCACATTCCATTGATCTAACCCTAGAGGACATTGGTAAACTTGAGTGGGTTAGGAGGCATTGCACAAGGCTCACTCAATTACCAAATTTATCTATAATCACACAAGGGTTTTGTGTATGATGCGCACTTTCACAGAGGGCAAGGAGTTAGTTAGACCAGGGGTGACAAGATTTGCAACACACTTCCTTGCACTACAAACTCTATGCGAACAAAAAATGAATTTGAAACGAATGTTTGTTTCAAGCGAGTGGATGGCATCTGGCTTCTCAAATCAAGCAGACGGCAAAGCAATATCAGATTACATTTATTCTGCTAGTTTTTGGGATGCAATGGAAGAAGTTGTACAATTTTTAGAGCCTCTAGTGAAGGTCTTGAGACTAGTGGATGGGGATAAATCCCCCATGGGATATTTGTATGAGGCCATGGATAGAGCCAAGGAGGTGATGAGGAGTAGGATGGAAAATGACAGGGACAGGTATATGCCACTATGGGACATAATTGATAGAAGATGGGATCGACAGATGCATTCTCCTCTCCATGTTGCAGGATACTATCTTAATCCAAGTATGTACCATAACTCTTCATTTAGAGATGATGATGGTAAGGTTGCACAGGGCTTGTTCATATGCATGGAAAAAATGTTTGCGACCACAGAACAGTTATCCAAGAGTTAGCCACATACAAGCAAGCAACGGGTTTTTTTCTCATCTAAGGTTGTTGTGGAAGGCAGGAAGACCATGCAACTAGGTAGAGTCTATAAAATTTTGATAATCTCTATTTTGTAGTCAAAATCATAAAATGTATAAAAATTTAAGATATTCTTACATGACATTATCTCCATATAATGTGGTTTTCAGCACTATGGTGGGATTTTTTGGTCACGAAACCAAAAATCTTAGGTGGTTAGCGAAACGAATTCTGAGCCAGCCATGCAGTTCATCCGCTTGCGAGCGTACTTGGAGTGTTTTTGAACACATACATTCGAAGAAACGCAATCACCTAACACAGCAACGAATGAATGACTTGGTGTTTGTTCACCACAACCTCCGCTTGAAGCTAAAGAAAGCTCAAGGTTAGACTTTTATTATACTTGCAATGGTAGTTGTAAATTTGTAATTGTATTCAATATTCATAATGTTTTTGCACTTGTAATCCAAAGACTAACTTGTCCATGAGCAAATCTAGGTACCATTGAGGATGCTGAGCCAATTTACCTTGATGAGATTGATCCAGACAATGAGTGGATTGCTAATGATGACGAACCTCTTGAGTTTGAGGATTTTGAGATCCTAGAGGAGGCCAACTGTGATCCTCATGAGATTGATAAACTTAGGAGAGGCAAAGCCCCAAGAGCTTCATCATCAGGGCTTGCAAGCCTTTAGCATAGCTCTATTTATAGTAGCAACTAGCAAGAGTCATAGGCTACTATTGTTTTTTAAAACTTTGTACTACAAACTATATTGTAATTGAAATTTTGTCATCTATTAGTTATACATTGTGAACTAATGCATTGAAAGATATCGAATGCAATGTAATCAGCGACATAGTGATCAGTGATATGAATATAAACAACAAAATCTATTTTCTATGATTCATTAGTTAAACTCTCTATTTTATTTGCTCTTTATATCTCTATTCGTATGAAAATGCCTTTCAATTAAACAAAAAACAGTTTTTGTCTCTTATTTTACATTTTTTTACCTTTTTTTTTAAATCCGATTTTTTCCTTATTTTTTCAAAAAATCTTGAACTTTTTGGTTTGCCGATTTATTCCCCAAAATAAATTTTGTTGCTATGGTATTAACCTTATTGGTAGTCGAGGCAAGTATACTAACAAGTAACAACTACTCTCCTCTTCAGCGACATCATTGTAGTATAGAGTCAAACATAACCAAGACAATTGCCACTAGCTGTAGAATTTTCAATTTCTAACTATATTAAAGTATCGTGATAGAAGCTAATTACATCACAAGAAAGAGCAATGTCTAAGAATCACAAATCTACAAGGTTGATTTGGGATCTTGGTAACTTCAGGAGCATCATTGCTTGTGATTGCTTGAGGAAAAGCAATCTTGGGCAAGGTGGACTATAATGACCCGTTTAACTCCTAAATGTCTACAGCCTATGTTTCAAAAGAAATCAATAAAGATAATTAATATTACACCAAACTGGCATTAAATAAAGATTAAGTTGTTTAGAATGGTCAACCAACATATGAAAAGTTGTGTCCCTTGAGCAAGATAAGGTATATAAGGAAGGTAGATCTAGAAGGAAAGGAAAGGGGGAAAGAATTATTATGACTGATTACAAGTAATAGATAGCAGCACTAGCAAATTAACTTATTTCGAAATGATAATTGATATTCGATATTCGATATTCGTTATTTACAAAGGAGAGAAAAAACTCCTTATATAAAGAATTACAAGACGATGTTTTTAAAAAGAAACAATCGTTAACTAAAGCAAACTAAAGCAAATAATGGAAAGATACTAAAAACTAACTAAAGCAAACTATGTTAACTAAAAATAAACTACCAACTAACTAAAAGCTAAGATGACCATTAAATATTACAATAATAATTTAATACCCTCCCTTAATAGTCATCCTACTAACTACACCAAGCTTATCCCGAAATTTTACAAATTTATCCAGATTGAGAGACTTGGTGAGAATGTATGCAGTTTGCTCCTCAATTGGAACATATTGTAACCTCACAGATCCATCTTCAACAAGCTAGCGGATGAAATGACAATGAAACTCGACATGTTTGGTTCACTCGTGGAAGATTGGATTCTTGGCAAGCTTTAGCACCCCTTGATTGTCACAGAACAAGGGTGAAGGTCGTGCTTGAGATATTTGCATGTTAGCAAACATCCTTTGAAGCCATACTGCCTCACATGCGGCCTTAACTGTTCCTCGATACTCTGCTTCTGTCGAGGAAGGAGCAATTGCCTGATGCTTCTTGCTTGTCCATGTGACTGCACCCGTACCAAAATTGAAAATGTACCCAAAAGTGGACTTCCTGTCATCAACTAAACCTGCCCAATCTGAATCTATAAAACCAACCAACCTAGGATCTTTGCATCTGTTGTACAAAATGCCAAAGTCAAGTGTCCCTTTCACATATCTCAACACTCACTTCGCTGCAACCCAGTGCTCTGCCTTAGGGGCAGTCATGAAACGAGAAATGTAGCTCACAGCAAAACTGAGATCAAGCCTAGTGGTAGTAAGATAGATGAGGCTGCCCACTAGTTGCCTGAATGCAGACTCATTCACCACTAGTGAATCTGATTTGGCTGAAAGTTTCAACCCCTTCTCCATAGGAGTGGATGTGATTTTGCAATCTTCCATCCTGAATTTCTCCAACAAACTCTTGGCATACTTTGACTGAGAAATGAAGATACTACCACCTGTCTGCCAAACTTCTACACCCAGACAATAGTGTAGGAGACCCAAATCCGTCATCTCAAATGCTTGACACAAATTCGACTTGATCTGTTCAAACAAATGTAACCTACTACCAGTAATGATGATATCATCCACATAGATGACAAGAAGGATGATATCATTACCAGTGTTCTTGACATACAAATTTGCATCTAAGGGACTCCTCTAAAACCCTTGTGCAACCAAATACTTGTCAAACTTCAAGTACCATGCCTTGGGTCCCTGCTTTAGGCCATAAAGAACCTTCCATAATCTGCATACCTTATGCTCTTTTACTGCAACCTTAAGACCAGGGGTTGTGTTATGTATACCTCTTCCTCCAAATCTCCATTGAGGAAGGCACTCTTCACGTCCATCTAGTGGACCTTCCAACCAAACTGTGTTGCCATGGCTAGGACAAGTCAGATGGTGCTCATCTTTATTGTAGGAGCCAAGGTTTCCTCATAGTCAATACCTTATCTCTGCGAGAACCCCTTAGCCATCAACCGAGCCTTGTATTTATCCAATGTTCGATCAGCCTTGTATTTTAGCTTGTATATCCATTTGCAGCCAATGGGTTTCTTCCCTAGTGGAAGATCTAACAGAACCCACGTGTTGTTCTTCAAAAGACTATGATGCTTAGAATCCATAGCCTTTTCCCATTCAAGTTTACCCTTGGCCTCTAAATACTGTTGGGGCTCATAAACACTTTGAATGTTGGCCATAAGAGCAAAGTTTACTATGTTCTTTTTGCTCTTGCCTCTAGACGATCTTCCCTCAACAAGCTCATCATCATGAACATCACCAATGAGCTTCACCCATGACTTAGGGCAAGGAGGAGATGCATCTTCTTCCAAATCAGGATGAGCATCATCATGACTTGGGTTGCCTAGAATAATACCATCTGGATGTTGATCCAGGTTATCCTGAGGAAAATCTATTGGTACAAAATCTTACATAGGAGATTCCACAATGTCAGAATCATCAAAGTCCCTCCCTGCTAGTAGAGGATCTTTCCAAGGAGATTCCACAATGTCGGAATCATCAGAATCCCTCCCTGCAAGTGGAGCTACTGAAAGCTTAGCTCTCAAATCCTTGGTCTTCAGAGACTGATTATCAAGACTCTTGGCGGGAGAAGAGAGCAAAAAGGGCCCACCTTCCTCATCAAACACAACATTCCTATTGAATGTCAAACGATCAGTGGCCACATCAATCAGCCGATAGGCCTTATGATTGTCATTGTATCATGTTACCATCAACTTTTGGCTCTTGGATTCCAGCTTGGTCCTCTTGGCATCTGGAATCCAAACATACGCAATCGAACCAAACACTCTAAGATGAGTGATTCTTGGTTTCCTCCCAGACCATGCTTCCTTTGGGGTCATCTTCTTGACGGCCTGTGTGGGAGACCGATTAAGAAGGTATACTGCAGTATACACTGCCTCAGCCCAAAACTTCTTGGGAACATTCTTGTTCTCCAACATACAATGGGCCATTTCTGTGATAGTACGATTTCTCCGCTCGACAACACCATTCTGTTGAGGGGTATAGGGTGTGGTAAGCTGACACTTAATACCGTGTTTAGCACAAAAATCAGTGAACTAGTTGGAACAGAGCTCACCCCCATTATCTAACCTAAGAGTTATGATTTGACATCCAGACTCTCTTTCAACTAATGCCTTAAACTTTTGAAATTCATTAAACACTTGTGACTTTGCCTTGAGAAAATACACCCACATTTTCCTACTAAAATCATCAACAAACAAGAGGAAATACCTGGCACCAGTAATTGATGCAGTATTCATTGGTCCATAAACATCTGCATGAACCAACTGTATAACCTTGGATGCTCTCTAAGACTTTCCATCTGAAAATGGAGTACGATGTTGCTTCCCTGCTTGGCAAGCTCTGCAAACACCATGTGTCTGCTGCTGAATCTCAGGTAAGCCTTCTACCAAATTCCCCTGAGCCAGTTGACAGAGGTAGGCAATGTTGAGATGCCCATACCGCTGATGCCAAAGAGTGTTGATAGATGAACTCCTCGCAACCAAGGCATGCTCCAGAGGATCTCCAATATCAAGTTGATACAAACCTTGATCCTTGAGCCCAACTGCCACAGTTTTCTTGGACTCCTTATCAACAATTCGACACTTGTGTGAACTAAAAATGATGTCCAACTTTGGATTGCGTCACATAATCTGACTCACCGAGAGTAAATTAAGCTCCATGCCCGGCACATAGTATACATTGAGAAATATTAAATTTCTCCCACCAAATGTGATTTGGACGTTGCCCTTACTGACAATTGTATACTCTTCACCACCACCAAAGATGACGGAATCAGAGCAAGCCATATACTTCGTGAACTAATCTCTCATGTTTGTAAAATGTCAAAAGGCTCCAGAATCAATGTACCATGCAGATGATTTGACACGATCTGCTCGTTGTTTGGCCATCAATGCATAAGAGGAAGACGCCTGGTCAGATTGCATAGATGTCATCCCTCCCGTTTTCCAAAAGCAAAAAAAATGAGGTAAAGTCTATGATCAGCTGGCACTAAACCCTGGACAATCAGCTGGCACAACTCCCACGATTTTTAAAAAAATCGTCTAAAATGAGGCTCAAAATGCAAGATCTTTTTTTTCAGAAAAAACCTTCAAAAAAATTTGAGAAAACAAGATTCAAAAAACTCTGAAAAAGCAAGATCTTTATAAGAAAATCTTCAAAAAACTTTTGAAAAAGCAAGATTTTTTTCAAAAGAACTCTGAAAAAGCAAGATTTTTTCAAAAAAAATCTTCAAAAAACTTCTAAAAAAGCAAAGATTATTTTCAGAAAAAATCTTAAAAAAACTCTTCAAGATCACCCAGATCAGATCATAAACTCAACCCAGAAAAAATCATAGAAAACTACTTCAAAAATCAATGATCTCTTGCAAAAAAAAACCCTCACATCTGCTTGAAAACCTTCACAAAATCTTCTACAACAAACCCTTCAAAAATCGGCTTCAAAAACCCTTGGATTTCCAAAAAATCGGTTCACAAAAACTCCTCAATTTTTATCTTTAAAAAAAACGGAAAAAAATTTCTAAAAATTTCCAAAAAATCTCTAGCTAATCAGCTATGAATTTTAATAGCTCAAAAAATGAGCCAAAAATGAGCCTATGCTCTAATACCATGAAATGATAATTGATATTCAATATTCGTTATTTACAAAGGAGAGGAACAACTCCTTATATAAAGAATTACAAAACGATGTTTCTAAAAAGAAACAATCGTTAACTAAAGCAAACTAAAGCAAATAACGGAAAGATACTAAAAGTTAACTGAAGCAAACCAAATTAACTAAAAGTAAACTACCGACTAAATAAAATCTAAGATGACCATTAAATATTACAATAATACTTTAATATATTTAAAATTAAATTATTATTCTCTAAATGCAGCGATGAAGAGTTGTAACTATTGAGGTGAAGAGGTGTGATTCCCTCAAACTTGAGATATAAAAGGGAGAGCATTTCATTTGAGAAAGCGATTGATAACATCATTCAATAATTCAATTGAGAATAGAACCTTCTGTGACTTTGCAAGTAAATTAAATAATGTTCTCAAGAGTAGTGATGATGTGAGAAAGGATGTGACTCCTAATGTGAAAGGTTGTGACTCTTTCAAATGTGAAAGGTTGTGACTCCCTCAATAATAAGTTATAAATGGAGATCATTTCCTTGTGGAGAATTCATCTATGGAGAATGAACCAATCAATCAATTTGGAAATGTAGCATCAAAAACTGTCACCCTTAACAATTTCACACTATGTTTTGCTCCCTTCAAGTTATTGGACCTAATTAAGCACTTAATTTCCTAAATTATGCATTCCACGGCTTATTTTAAACATTTACCGACAATTTGCAAACATAAAACAAAGGTTCTTATTTAATACTTTGCCCCTGACTCCTTAAACTCTGGAAAATAGGCCTGGGACACTGGCGCCTAGGGCACCTATGTCCCCCTATTTTGGCTCCAAATTCAAATATGTCGGCGTCGGCATTTTATTATTTGAAATTCAAATATCTAAAGTCGGTTGTCGAGATTTAATTTTCGGGAAATTAGAATAATAGCATATAAATACCTAGTTGTTGCATCATTTGAACATTAACAAAAGAGATCTAGCATGAACAAGCAAGAGGTGAACATTAAGAGCAAGAATTATTATCAAAAGCATTATCAAGCAAGTCAAGAGCAGTCATTAAAGTATTTATTGCAGCAATTCAAGATCCTACATCATGTCAAAATGTGGGTGAGTGTGTTCATGTTTATGTTTTCATATTGTTTGTGAAGACTAATCCTTCTAGGTCTCCAAGCAATTCAAACCATTCAAGCGAAACAAGCAAGCAAGATCCAAGCCTTGAGGAGATGTGTATGACTTCAATCCTTCAAGGAAGTCGTTGAAGGGTGGTGAGTTACAGCACTTTGTGGATTCTTCCTTCATATCATTTATCTTTCTATCATTGACATTGCCATTGTAGAAGTGGAAACACTAACACAGGTGTCATGCCCCCACAATTGTAATACTAAATCTTGGCCAACTAGTATAATGAAATTAATTAAATTAATAAAATCAACTTAAATTTCTCATAGGTGGCCGACCTTACTTATGATGTTATATATAAACAGTGATTGAAATTAGTTTATACAAACAGCCATACTATGGCCCAGCTTAAATGTAATATATGAACCCACTTTACCTTGACAGAAACAGCGATCAAGCTTATATTTAATGATGGAAGCAATTAAATATATAAGACAGCAATTAAGATTTAAAGTGCAATAGCAATAGTAAAAGGCTGCGCTCAACCTGTGGAGGGACATGTCCCTTATCAATGGAGAGCTACGGTGGAAAAGTCATGTCTTTTCCCCCCCTCATGGGATATAAAAAGAGATCCATGTAAAAAAGAGAATCATCGAATCATGGAGGGAACAATAAATAAGAAATCTGGAAATATATTTCTGAGTAAAGCAGCAGATATAATCAGAAAATGGAATGTCATTATATATATATATATATAAAAGCTCGTATAAAATGATCATGGGAGGATTGAGATCAATTAGATATATTATTTACAACTATGTAATAATGATGCTTGCAGCAATTATTGAGCCTTATAAGTGATTATGATTCTTTAATATAAAAATGAATATATATATGACTTTATCTTATGATCAATCAAACATAAGGTTGAAGGAAGCAAGTTAGGAAGATGCAATTTACGGGCTCTCTCATGCTAAGTAGGCCACCTCAAGGGTGGAATTGTCTTGGTTTGGACATTCCTGCCGCTTGGGGCCAAGGGGTGGGTTGTCTTGGTCTAGACATTGCGCACTCTTGGGCTTAGATGGGTTGAGTAGTTTACAGGCACCCTTTTCAAGGCTTTCCTATCAAACCGAACTATGATTGGTTGTTAGGATGGATTCAAGGAGTTCAATCATAAGAGGGATGGACACGACAGCATAGATAGAAAAAGTAGATACAAGTGTATCCACTAAGTAGGCCACCCCAAGGGTGGAATTGTCTTGGTTTGGACATTCTTGCCGCTTGAGGCCAAGGGGTGAGTTGTCTTGGTTTGGATGTTGCACGCCTTTGGGCTTAGATGGATGGCTTCAGGTGGACTTATCATGTTTCTCATCCAAGTCCTATTATGATTAAAATTTCTACTATGCGTTATGGATATTAGTAGTTTAGATAGTCTTGAAATAGTTGTGTGTTTTTGTATAGCTTAAATATATAAGGCATTTGTTATGTTCTAATCATATGAATTATATTTCCAATATTATCTAACATGATTACAAGATCTAAGCCAAGATTTATCTTGCTTGAAGCATTTAAGTGGTAGAGTATAACCCTAACTACATTAAGCTTGTGATTCTAGGGCAAGATTTCAGGCAATCCCAAAAGGGGACATTACAATTGGTATAAGAGCCTTAATCCTGCTAGCCTGTAGACAAACTACCTTACGTGTACTCATGTGGATACTTTGTGACTTACGTATATTCATGTGACTTACGTGTATTCATGCGTATACTTTGCGACTTGCATGTATCCATCAGTATACTTTGTGACTTACATATATTCAAGTATATACCTTGCGACTTACATGTATTCATGAGTATACTCTGCAACTTACATGTATCCATGAGTATACTTTGTGACATATGTGTATTCAAGTTTATACTTTGCGACTTACGTGTATTCATGTGTATACTTTGTATTCATGCGTATACTTCATGACTTACATGTATTTAAGTGCATGCTTCAGTATTCACATGTATGCTTCCTACTTCATGTCTCATGTATTATGTGTATCCACGTGTATGCTTCATGCTTCCTCTGTATACTTCATGTATTACGTGTATTCGCATGTATGCTTCATGCTTCCTGTGTATACTTCATGTATTATGTGTATTCATGTGATACTTCATGCCTCGGGTCTTACGTGCATGCTTCATGTGTATACTTCATGTACTACGTGTATTCACGTGTATGTGTCATGCTTTGTATTCACGTGTATTTATATGTATACTTCGTGTATTGCATATATCTATGTGTTTGCTTCATGCCGGATGCGTCTTCAATAAGATTACTCCATATGATTACTTTATGAAAATGTTAAAAAATTTGTCTGTCAAAATGCTTCATGAGTTGAGAAGCACCAACAAATTTTCTTATTTAAAATTGAATTATTATTAGTATCCAAATGCAATAACGAAGAGTTGTGAAAGTTGTGACTCCCTCGAACTTGGAGAGCACTTCATTTGAGGAAGACATCCGCAACATCATTGAAGAATTCAATTGAGAATAGAACCTTAAGCAATTTTACAAATGAATTAATTTAGGTCCTCATGAGTAGTAATGATGCGAGGAATGTGTGAATCCTAATTCGAAAGATTATGACTCTTCAAACGAAAGGTTGCAACCTTTCAAAGGAAAAAAGTTGTGGCCCTTCAAAAGTTAAAAGGCTATAACTCTTTTATAAGGAAGGATGATGACTCCTTCAAGAAATAAATGTTAAGGAATAAATCTATCCAATGCATTCACCCCACTACCAACATATGCCAAAGAAGGGTAACAAAACCCAAAAATAAAGATGAAATCAAGTATTAAAACCTAAGTACAAAACATGAATTGTCACTATGTCAAGCTAATAGTCAAAATCATAAATGGTGTTAAGATACAACTTTCAAACAAAAAAATGGGATTCAGTAAATGTATTCCTAACAACATTATGTATCTAAGATAAAATTGAGATACAACAAAATTATTACAAAAGCCTATGCTAAGTTACCTTATGGGTGCATAACCCACAAATCCCTGGATCATTCTCACCTTTCAAACTTCAGGATAAATTGATATTGTTTAAAAGAATTAAGTGAAATAGAACAATACTTTCCCAGGATATGAAAATAAATTTAGTACCAAACACGGGTATATGTCAAAAGGGGACTAGAAATTGGACAAAAATTGGATAGTAATGTAAAACTATAAATTTAAGCCCTATTGCTTCCTCGAAATGCTAAACTATTGTACATCTATTGATTAATCATAAATTTGTACCTAAGTATTAATTACTTAAGGGAATGATAGATGTTTGACTAAAACACTATAAGCTCCTCATTAGAAACAAACTTGCCTCAAACTTTGTTTGAATGTTTACACAAAATGAGACATACTTTATCTAAGGAAAGTTATCATTTAAACATATAGGCACAAAGGAGTGGGATCTTGATATTCACAACATTCCCGCAATCCATCATGATTTTATATCTCAACAAAGGGTTATGAAGAGTTTGTATCAATGCCTAGTATCCTTGCGGTGATGAAATGAGAGAAAATTTGTCTTAAGTAACAAATCTTGCCAATTTCCAAAATCTTGGTTTTGTTGTTGAGAGATATTGGGAAATAACAAAGGATGGTATTAACCTTATCGGTAGTAAGTCAAAGCAAAGAATACTAACAGTTACTCTCCAAGGACATAGCATCAAACATAACCAAAACAAACATCACTTGGTTTAGAATTTCCAATTCCTGTCAAAGTATCACAACTGAAGCTAATATCATCACAAAAAGGAGCAATACTTAGTTACAAATCTTAGTCTGTGATTGCTTGAGGACAAGCAATCTTGGGCAGGGTGGACTGTCATGCCCCTGCAATTGTGATACTAAATCTTGGCCAACTAGTATAATGAAATTAATTAAATCAACTTAAATTTCTCATAGGTGGCTGACCTTACTCATGATGTTATATATAAACAGCGATTGAAATTAGTTTATACAAACAGCCATACTATGGGCCGACTTGAATGTAATATATGAACCCACTTTACCTTGCCAGAAACAGCAATCAAGCTTATATTGAATGATGGCAGCAATTAAATATATAAGACAGCAATTAAGATTTAAAGTGCAATAGCAATAGTAAAAGGCAGCGCTCAACCTGTGGAGGGACGTGTCCCTTATCAATGGAGAGCTACAGTGGAAAAGTCATGTCTTTTCCCCCTGTCATGCCCCCGCGTGAAAAATAGGGAAGAAAGCATGGATTAAATATATGCAGCGATTATAAGAACAGTGATCCAAGACAAGGGGCAGTGCTTGAAGTAGCCTGGTCAAGATATTGTTAAAGGTGATGATTCTACATGAGACAAAGACATATATTTATTCATGATAATCATCCAAGTAGGTGTGTGTCAAGAACTGCAATTATCATCATATTAGGAGCAACGATTATACATGAAGCAAGGAGCAGCGATTAGTTAAAGGCAGCGATCTCCCTCAAAAGATAATATTAAGGGGATAATATTAATAAATATTAATTATCCCTTAAACGAATGGACATACCTCTTGGACGAATGCATACCATGAAAGGGGGTGTCTCTCAGCCTTTCGTGGGTATAAGAAGAAGTGAATACAATAGCAATCAGCATCATCGAAGGAAAAATAAAAAGATTAAATTGTCATCCATTAGCAGATCGAGCAATCTGCAAATCTAAGATATCAGTCAGGTTTAATATAGGGAATTGCAGGCATACAATCTGGTATGGACTATAGAGATATTAAACAGTAATTAATTTATAAATAAGTTTGATTTCTCTCATATGCATATTTCATAGTACTGCTGTAATGGATCAATAGTTAGATTATAATATATATATTTATGTATGTCTTTATCCTATGATCAATCAAATGTAAGGTTGAAGGAAGCAAGTTAGGAGGATGCTATTTACGGGCCTCCCATGCTAAGTAGGCCACTCTGAGGGTGGAATTGTCTTAGTCTGGACGTTCCTACCGCTTGGGGCCAAGGGGTGGGTTGTCTTAGTTGGACACTTGTGCTCTTGGGCTTAGGTGGGTTGAGTAGTTTACAAGCACCCCTTCCAAGGCTTTCCTATCAAGCCAAACTATGACTGGTTGTTAGGATAGATTCAAGGAGTCTCAATCATAAGAGGGGCAGATAAGGCAGCATAGATAGGGAAAGCAAATACAAGTTTATCCGCCAAGCACGCCACCCAAGGGTGAAATTGTCTTAGTTTGGACATTCCTGTTGCTTGGGCCAAGGGGTGGGTTGTCTGCGACACTCGTGCTCTTGGGCTTGGTATGGATAGCTTCGAGCGGACTTATCATGTTCCTCATCCAAATCGTATTATGATTAAGACTTCCACTATGCATTATGAGTAATGTGTAGATAGTTTTGAAATAGTTTAAATAGATAAGTCTTTAATGTTGATCATATTAATTATATTTCCAATATTATCTAGCATGATTGCAGGACCTAAACCAAGATTTATCTTGCTTGAAGCATTTAATTGGTGAGTTAAAAACCCTAACTACATTATATTTGTCATTCTAGGGCAGGATTTAGGGTTATCCAAAAAGGGGACATTACACCGCCCCCCCCCTCATGGGATATAAAAAGAGATCCATGTAAAAAAGAGAATCATGGAATCATGGAGGGAACAATAAATAAGAAACCTGGAAATATATTTCTAAGTAAAACAGCAGATATAATCAGAAAATGGAATGTCGTTATATATATATATATATTTACGATTATGTAATAATGATGCTTGCAGCAATTACTGAGCCTTATAAGTAATTATGATTCTTTAATATAAAAATGAATAGATTATATATATATTTATGTATGTCTTTATCTTATGATCAATCAAACGTAAGGTTGAAGGAAGCAAGTTAGGGAGATGCAGTTTATGGGCTTTCCCATGCTATGTAGGCCACCTCAAGGGTGGAATTGTCTTGGTTTGGACGTTCCTGCCGCTTGGGGCCAAGGGGTGGGTTGTCTTGGTCTGGATGCTAAACGCTCTTGGGCTTAGATGGGTTGGGTAGTTTACAGGCACCCTTTTCAAGGCTTTCCTATCAAACCGAACTATGATTGGTTGTTAGGATGGATTCAAGAAGTTCAATCATAAGAGGGATGAACAAGACAGCATGGATAGTAAAAGCAAATACAAGTGTATCCACTAAGTAGGCCACCCCAAGGGTGGAATTGTCTTGGTTTGGACGTTTCTGCCGCTTGGGGCCAAGGGGTGAGTTGTCTTGGTTTGGACGTGCACACCTTTGGGCTTAGATGGATAGCTTCAGGCGGACTTACCATGTTTCTCATCCAAGTCCTATTATGATTAAAACTTCCAATATGCGTTATGGATATTGGTAGTTTAGATAGTCTTGAAATAAAGTGTGTTTTTGTATAGCTTAAATAGATAAGGCATTTCTTATGTTCTGATCATATGAATTATATTTCCAATATTATCTAAGTTCTAACATGATTGCAGGATCTAAACCAAGATTTATCTTGCTTGAAGCATTTAAGTGGTAGAGTATAACCCTAACTACATCAAGCTTGTGATTCTAGGGCAAGATTTAGGGCAATCCCAAAAGGGGACACTACAACGAGGTTTGACCAAGGCAAGCCCCTAAATGGCACAACCTTTCTTCTCTCTTTAAATGTGCAAGTTTCAGGTTTGAAGAAGATTGAAGGAAGATTGAAGATCAATTATTTGTTGTTGCAATTGAAACCCTACACCTTGACAACTCATGGAAACTCAGTTACAGAACTATCCAACAGTGATCCAAAAGTGCGACAGGCAAGAAACGGAAGCTCTGATCCGATAGTAGAGGACTGCGAAAACAAATCTGAATTTTCCCTACAAAGACA